>CM050165.1:409313633-409913633 GCA_027410445.1 Discoglossus pictus | reverse complement strand
TCCTCTTTGCTCCTTTTCCTTCATTCTTCCTCCCCCGTTTTCCCCCCGCCAGTGCCTCTTTATTGGCCCCTTTGTGCCTCTTCCTTGCTTCCCCTTCATTCCCCTTGCTCTCCTTCCTTCAGACCTGCTTACCAGACTCACGGCCTCCTCCCTGGCGTGCAGGCTCTACTTTCTCGCCATGATGGATTCGTTCGCCGTGGCCGCACTAAGCTGCACCACTTCTGCTGAACCGACCTCCGCTGCAGTGGCTCAGCGAGGTGCACTTCTGCCCCTGCAGCTCCTCCCTTCACCTCTGCACTCCGTCCGCCCTTTGCGTCTTCCGCACTACTTTCCGCCTTCACTAGCCTTCTTCTTGGACCTCCGCTCTGTCTCCCCTTCCTGGGGGTAGACAGCGCCGGGCTCAGTCTCTCCGAGGGTCTCATCCTTATGATCGTGTGGCCTCCACTCTCCACCTGTCTGACCTCATGCGCCCCTGCTTGCTCCATGCTCCCTGGGGCTGTGCTGCCATCCGCCTCTCTAATTGCTGCAACCACCATTTACAGCCAGTCAGGCCCATTCAGGACCACTTGTTTGTGTAGCTGACGGATCAAGGAGTCCACTATGGGGCTTGCCATTGTTGGGGCTTTATCAATTGGCAGGAGGGAAAGAAATTGACCCTGTGTCACGTGGCACCCACAATGGTGGGAAAACACCCCTACTTGTACCCTTCCCTCAAGCACCACCCACCAACCTAACATCTTCCCCTAGCACTCAGCCTGGTCAAAAAGCCCCTTCCCTTATTTCTTTCCCCAGGGGCTACCTTTTTCAGTCAAAATGTAAGAGTAATGGAGTAAAAAATATTTTAACTCTATTTTTTATTTGATTACCTATAGGGGTAATCCACCTTAAGTTTCTGTTTCATTCCTCTTTATTCTAGCATGTCATAATCTGCTGCATTGTTTATTTCAGTGTACGAGCAGCACTGCTTTGCTCTTGCACAGTGCAAATAGTACATACGTTTTCGCTCCCAAAGTCTTTTGGCATCAACCCCAGCTTTCAAAACATGTGTCATATTGGGAAATAATTTAATTTTCACACTTTTTTTATTGATTTTTAAAACTAATATATTTTCTGACTAATGCTAGATTCTAAGTGTTAGAAACAAGAGATAATTATAACCATCTTATTGACAATGTGTAGTTTCCATATATTTTTTCAGCAAATCCTCACTTCTGTGTATAATATTTAGTTGCTGCAATTCAATCTAATGTGTATATTTCTGTCTAAATCCTGAAAATAATTAGAAACAGAAACCTCGATTTTATATTATAAAGAAATAAATTATTTTATGGAAAGAGGAGATCTCCAGAGCATCACAAAATATATTCCTCCAAAGGATTTGAGTCAACTTTTTTTGATTTCTTTTACAAATGTTTGGAAGGAGCAGCTTCCAACCATATTTTAAACTACAAGAGCAACAAAACCGTATTAGCATTTACAGAACTGAGTTATTTAATGGAGAGGAAGCTTCGCACATTAACCCCTCTGGAAACACAGGAGTTTTATTGTGTACATTACTGTCATTGACTGGAATCTTTTTACAGATGACGCCATCGCTCATAGATTGTAATTCTGATAGGGGTCAAGTATCTTTATGTCATCCTGCTCCCTATTTAATGCTAATTAAATTGTATTTTGGAAGGCACAGGGTTGTTTTTGGTGAAATATTTCTAGCAAAGTATATTTTATAACAGCAACATTTCTCATGGGATCTTTTGTCATTTTTAGGCAAGGAAAAGCAAGTTATGTTACTGAATGTCCGTATCTATGTCTTTGTTACGATGTTATACAAAGTTATATTTATATATATTTATCCAAGAGAACAGTTCAGTGATGGAGCTACTGCCAGTGCAGCAGGTGCAAAACACCTGGGCCAGAACAGGGTTAGGTACCTGCAGAAAAGAGGTCTCTTAATTAATTAGGGAAGATGAGCAGATAATTATTTTATCAAAAAATGTTCTGATCATCTGCCTATATTTTGACTTTTTATTAATCCTTAAAAGCACCTATTTTGTATAGAGAAATTGCAAATTATGTTGCACTGGGGCCAGCTATTTCACTGGAAAAGTTGGCTGTAATTGTCAGAGGAACATAATATATATATGTAGACACAAACCACTGAATCTATATAGTCTGCCTGTCTATCTTTCACTTTATTTAAAGGGCACATTCCAACTAACCTTAAAGGGGCTCTACCAGCAATTTTTCTTTTCATATAACTTTATTGCCCAAATCGTAAATGTATACACAATTAAAATCACTCTTAGTATTGCCACAGATTCTATTAGCAACCTGCGATCCAATTACGAGTTACCTGGCCCATATTATCATTGTCTCAAGCTGTAAAGACAGTTTATATTGGCAGGGTGTTCTTTTTGTCAAACTGGAAAAACATTGCGTTATGAGAAAAATACATGAACATATGTATAGGCTCCTTTTTTAGCATTTTGTACATGCAATGTTTTATTAAAAAGTATATAAAAGATTATTATGGCATTTGGCAGGTAAAGTTTTAAAACAAAGATATGATCTCTATAAAATAAATATACAGTAGACTCTCAGTTAACCAGAACTCAAGCAACCAGAACAAAATTGAATACTGTACTTTTTACAGGGATCAACAAATGCCAGGAACCAGGTTGTCATGCCACAACATGCTTACAGGCACCTAGATATCATCCACTGTATGTCTCTGCAATTCAGTTACATCCCCCACGGGGGAACCGCATCCTCCAGCCCAACGTACCTGTGCGTAAGTGAGGAGGGAAAGCTACTGCTGCTAGAACAGCCCTCACTTACAAATATACTTAACAGAGCATCCTATGTGCAGTTGATCTAGGCTCCTTTTAATAGTAACTCCCAAGCAACCAGAAACTACATTTATCTGGCATTTACCAATCCCCGTGGGTGCCAGATAACTGAGAGTCTAATGTATAAGAAAACCTTGTATTGATACGTGACCACTGGATTGAATGTTGAATGGTCATGGAATTCACCAGTGGCGATGTACATCAAGTTTTACAAAAAAGTTTATTTTTTATTACAGTGAAAAGAGTATATACACATGTAATGTATGGTCTCTTCACCAGAGACAATAACTTAATACTTTAAACTCTTTCAAAATTACCCATTTTTCTATTTTATTTGTATTTTTATATTTTGAAAATATTTTTTGGTTGGAGCGTACTCTGTTTTCCTTCAAAAGTATGTTCTTGCGTAGTAAATAGCTATTAAGAAGCTTTGATTAGTCTGTATAGAACATTAAATAAAACTGTGTTTGACTCGTGAGAAACAAAATTGACCTTCCATAAATTTACCTATTTGATTTGACTGACCAGGTGCATTAATCCTAAGTGGATCTCAGTGAGCCAGGAATTATTAAATCGACTTGACCTACTAATCCATCCTGAGCTATGGATCACCTTATTTGACTTTCGCAAATGTCACCCCAGATATTCAACATAGTAAAAATGAAGATGGATACAAAAACGTTCTTTAATTTGTTTTCAAAATGAACTATGTAAAATAAAATTAAGCAAAAAGAAAACATATTAACATAATTTTAAATATAAAAGAAAAAAAGAGACTTCTGTTTGCTTTGATGCCCGAAAGAACTACATTTCCTAGTTTCCTATATGGTGGCAGTCCCGAGTAAAAGAGCAGTACCCTGGTTGTTTATCTCCACTCTTGATGTGGGATAATTTCTACAAAAAACTCAGTAACTCAATTAGTGCATCATATAATTGGAGGTACAAGAGATGTCTTATTTATTTGATATACTCCTTTTTCTCTCCCCCTCTTTCTCTCTCTGCCTCACCCTCTCTCTCTGCTTCCCCCTCCTTCTCTCTCTGCCTCGTCTCTCCCCCTCTCCCTTCCCCTCCCTCTCTCGTTCTATTTCCCTCCCTATCTGCCTCCTCTGTCTCTCCCCTTCTCTCTGTCTCCCCCTACTTTTTTCTCTGCCTCCTCGCTCCTCCTCACTCTCCCCTCCCTCTCCTCCTCTATCCCTCCCTCTGTCTCCCATCCCTCTTTCGCTCCCCCTCTCTCTTCCTCCTCTCTCCCCCTCCCTCTCTCCTACCACCCTCTCTTCCTCTTCTATTTCTCCCCCTCCCTTTCTCTCTCTGCCTCCTTCTCTCCCTCTTTCTCTCCCTCACCCTCTCTCTCTCTCTCTCTCCCTGCCTCTCCCCCTCCCACCCACCATCGTGTGCGCAATTTGCGGGCATAATTGCGCATGTGTGACTTGTGGGCACAACTGAGTATGCACGACTATATAGTTGAATGATTTCCCACAGTTGGAAGTTAGCAGTTGTGAGTAACTGAGCATAGCACATCTCGCAGGCTTTACTCACAACTGCAAACTATTACAGTGATTGTAATGATTACTGCACCTTTGGAGAAATTTCATATTGGGGATTATGACACAAACAAACAATATCTCTGCAAAGGTTTTCTTTCTTCTTTCTCTCACAGTTGGATAGAGCCTGAGGGAGGTGCCTCTAATGCTATTGCTATGTATCTACTGGAAGGGTCACTCTATCAATTTAAGAGAATTGAGGTTTGATCTTAATCCAAGGTCCCTCTCTGGTCACTGATTGTATCAAGAACATAAGAAAATGGTTCCCCTTATGCTATTATAACTATTATTATTGTTACGGGGCTATAACATTTAAAGCCATGGAAATGCTGTTTGACACAGAATGGAAACCATTTTGTACTGTGAGGACCTTCGGTGCTCATTGCGAGGCTTGCGCTGAGCGCCTTTGGTGCTCATCGCATGTCTCTCCTGTCGTGTACTTTTGGTCCTCTGAGAGAGATATATATTTCTATGTATATGTAGTTAAGTAATAATGAATGATTTATTAAATAAATTAATATACTTTATTTATAATTCATATATGCAGAGAGTAATAGGCTGAAGAGATAACAATCTGTTTGTATTTTGCGTCTGCACAATCAGAAATGTACAAGACTGTGCATTACTATCATGGGTGTGGTGTGGGCGGGGTCCCGAGAGAGCAAGAGGCTTGTGGTAAAAAGGGGATACCTACAGGGGGTAATGTCATAGTCTAGGAAAAACATGATTGCTAGCACCTACCAGGGTCACATGTGGTCACTACACCACTGCAATTGGAATCTGATGAAAAAAAAGGATCATCAGAAACTACTAATTGAAGACACCATTAATGTGCATAGTACTTACAACTTGTCTAGATCTGCTCAATGAAACAGATGATTCAACCTCTGGACTTGTGTAAGCCAATCCAGTTTCACCCATACAGTGTGGAGACAAAAATAAAACTGAAAAAAAAGTGGTTAACTAAAGAAAGGCAGAGGAGGATAAAAAAATAATCAACATGCATGTACAGTACAGTGCTAAATACCATAACTATAACAATATACCAACTCTCCTGATTCCCATCTGCAAGCATTATTAACTATTAGCTAGGACTCGGGATAATCAGTAATATGGGCAAATAGCCATTAATACAGAGAGGTTACAAAAGTCAGCAGCCAGATTCAATGTTACTTACATCAGACCCAAGGATCTGTTCTCAGATCGATATTGAGGTCAGGATCACAAGCTTCACTGGTGCATATATCAATGCTGGCTGTCATTAACATGCCATTGTGAGACTTTGCAAAAATAAAAAAATAAGTCCTTCAGTGACCATCAATCAGTGACATGTTCATCAGAACCCTACGTGTCCACAGAGAAGAGGATCATGGACCATGTGATGGGAGGTAGCCACCTGCATACAAAATATCACCATCCCACAGGCCAAGATCCAAGACTCTGTAGCCAGGCTAGATTAGGTTAAGATTGTGACCAATAGATTGTCACTGAGTAGTGCTGTTGAGAAGGCACAAACATATGTGCAGCCCCTAGGTCCTCCTCCGCCTAGGCACAGGGCCCAAATCCCCCGATGCCGGCCACCGTCTTCTGGTGGTGGTTGGGGGTTGGGCAGCATGGCCTGATGTTGGGGATGGAAGCCCTGGGGCGTGGCCTGGTGAGGAGGTGGAGGTGTGTGAGTGGTGAGGGTCTGGGGCCCGGCAAGAGGGTGTTGCAGAATGGGTGGTGGCGTGGTTGGGCCCGGTGGTGGTGGTGGGAGGGGGGGAGTGTGCATTCCTAACTATCTGACATGGAGGCTTGAACCTGGATGATACTCCTGAATAGCAACTCAGATTAGCTATCATTTGCTAAATGTGATCTATTCTTTGGCCCTTGGTCTTGATCGTTATTAAATCCAGCTTCGGTCTTGTGACAAAAAACAGCCACCTAGTTTTATTACAAAGACAATGTGTTATGTTATGTGTTGAAACTCTATATTACATTTTAGTTGTAGCCAGTTCATAAGGAGTTAACTGCATTTGGAATGTTGGGATGTCATCTGTAACTGTGAGTCAGTTATTACATTTTGTTCTCATGGTTGATACATAAAAAAGGTATATCTGTCATCTTAGAGAAATATAGAGATAAAAGCATTTATTATTTTGCCAAGCCTTCTTTTTGCCTCCTGTGTTCCTGAGGTCCTGAACTAATGTCCTGGCCTGAATACTTAGACCGTAAGAACCCAGACCATCCAGGGGTGCCCCTATACTAATAGGCAGAAGGGTTAAGGGGTGAACATGTCCCTCTCACTCCTGGGGTCGTAACAGGTCTGTAACTACATAGGCTGCAGTGGGCACACCAATACATGGGCTATCTATTGGTTGATTACTATTGTTGTGCCCAGAATTGACAGTGATTTGTCAGCTTCATGGATTTATCTATTCCTTGTTAATTCCATAGAGCTGACCCGTCAGTGTCCTTGTTGGTCATCATGTACATGTGTGTTGTGTGTGATGTACATGTGGTGGCATGTTGGTGTATGTGATATGTACCTGAAATGCAGGCTGGGTCCTGCTGGGCCACCAAGCCTGAAGCTCCAGCGATGGGCACCTGTTTCAGAAGGTCCTTGGCGACCATCTCCCACTCATTATAGGTCACAGTCTGGTTCATGTCCTCCTTGGCCATCATCCTTCTCACATTGGTCCTGATGGCCTCAAACCGGTGCTTGACAGACCTCACCTCCCTTGGCGTTGTGCCTACTGCTGTAACCTCGGCCGCTACCTCCTTCATGCCTGAGCCCTAGGCCCTGTCCTAACTTCCCGCCCCTTTTTTTAAGTTGCAAAACATGTGGTGGCATTCCAGAGGGAGTTAAAGAATTAATAAATTCCATAGTAAAGTTTGCTTCACTATCTCTGTCAACAGCCAGAACAGAATCTGCACTGTAATAGTTTTTTTGGGGTGCATTGATTAATTTTATTATTTTGTTGTTTAGATTCAAGGCATCTATATTTTTTGATGTCAATATGACTTTGCTTGCAATGTCTGAGTAATCCTCGCTATTGATGGTATTGAGGAAGATTGTCGAAATTAGTGGTTCTTTTGAAATAATTTCTGGTGGAATTTGAACAGCATCATCAGGTAAATTGTTTATTTTTGTCTGTTTTCCTTCTCCAATCTGAATGAGCCAATCATTGAATTGATTTTGGCCTTCAGATTTCATATTTACTTCTAAATTAAGGTGTGTAAATATTTTCCACAGCTTACTTCTTTTTATACACATTTTGACGATGTCAGTCCGATTGCCATGTAGCACCTCAGGTAATGTTTGCCTGAAATCTAAAAACATTACCTTTCCACCAAATGGCAAATCATTAGCCATAATTTATTTTAATAATCAATCAATACATTGCATCATAGTTGCCTCATCTATTGTAATGAATTCATTCGAATATACGACACTGATGTTTCCAGAATGGGAACTGGCAGTTTAAATCCACTATGCACAGTTCTACCACCTTCTAACAAAAGTGCGGCAATTCCAGTGGTTGCAAATGGCAGTGCTATTTGACCCTGTGCTCAAATGCAACTCATCAACAAACTATATAGATACATTTTTCCTGATCCACCAGGGCTATCCAGATAGAAATAACGCTCTTTGAGCATGTCATCTTCTATTGCATTTGTGATTGCGTTATATGCTTCCAATTGCGATGCATTTAAAGTTCCAATTTTTTCTTGTGTTTTTTGGTATTCAATGTCAGTGTCATACTCATCAAAGTTAATTTCATCTATAAATCCTGGATCAGGCAGATTAAAATTGGCACAATTTAATCCATGACAAAGAAAGATTTCCTGTATTTCCATTAATGCTTTTAATTGTGCAATGGTCTCATTGTTATGTTTCAAAAGATCTTCACACATATGTAATTTAAATGTTTACCACAAAGTTAATGCATCAGGTACATTGCAAAATATGCAAATGAAAGCAGATTGTTCTCTCATTTGCTTTGGCATTTGACATAGTGCTGCTTCCTCGAGACATCTCTCCCATTCTGTATCATCTGCCAGAAAGTTTGATGTCTTGCAGCTAACTGGAAAGTATCATAAACTATGTCATTGACTGTGCGTAAATGTTCATCGGGAACATGTAAAAGAAGTCATCTTAAACTGAAACGTTCAATGTCTCTTGGACTGACGATATATATTCTTGGGATAATTTTATAATTATGTTTTTTTTGTTGTCTCCATTTTTCAATTACGAATACATAGTGATTTGGAATGTCATTGTGTAAAAATTGTCTGGCCTGAGTGTCCTGACAATTTAATTGAAACCAAGCAGTTAGTGTTGTTGCTCTATGTTCACTTGTGCTAAAGCATTTCTTTCATTGCCTGCAGTGAAGCAAACAAATTGAATTTGTGACAAATGGACAGCTAATCGATACACAGCATGTGACCGATCATGCATCTCAAATTTGAGAAGACGCCACATTGCTTCTGGAGCACTTACATAGCGAGCATCTAAATAAGATGAAAGTTCGTCATGTAAAATTGGTTTGTCTTTTTCATTTTGTGCACCTTGCACAACAACAGTTGCTGCATCATATCCTTTATATATATATTTATAGACATATTTGATGGATTTGATAGAAGTGCAAGCTTCCACATTGATATGTGCATTGTACTTCATCAGCAAATGTGGATTGTATGGAACCACATATCTATTATCAACCTCTTGGCCACGGATAATAGCTGTTTGTCCGTCTCTTCTTTTATACAAAGGGTATCCATCACAATCTACATAAGTCTGCATTTGAAATTGTTTTGGAAACTCTTTTATGCATTTCTTATTTTCCATACATGGTGAATTTGGATTGATCTCTCCACATGGACCATGTATCATTCTATGAGTTACAATCTCATAAAGTTTTGAATGTTTCTCTGGATGTGGCACTTCAGCAGTAATTACTGAATCCACTCTGTCTGCCGTATTCAATTTATCTTTTTCTTGCAATATTAAAAGTATATGTGCATGTGGCAAGCCTCTTTTCTGAAATTCAATGGTATAAACAAAAGCCACACATTTTCCAAATAAGTCTGCTTTAGTTATATCATGAATTAATGAATTGAGTTTTATTTTGAATACTCTTGCCACCAAATCTGGTCGGTCAGAAGTAGTTTGTCCAAGCAGTGAATTTTCTTTGATCTCTGGCCATTGTAGATTACATGTAAATGTAATGAATAAATCTGGTTTGTCAAATTTAGTGACAATAGCCACGGCATCAATATATCTCTCTTGCATATTGCGAAGAGATCCTTGGAAAGAGGATGGCAAAATCATTGCTCGTCCAGCAGGAATGTCTCTGTTTGCAGCCAATTCAGCAACATAATTCATCAATCCACAATATTGTTCTACTCGAAGCTTGTTTTGTTGAAATTTTACAACATTTAGATTATTTGCTTCGACTTGTAGATCTTGTAAATCAATAATCCATTGTTGTGTGAGTTTGCCCCCACATAAAATAGCAGTTTGTGCCACTTTATATTCCAGCATGGAAATATTGTTTCTAACATGATCTTTTCTATTGGGATAACTTTGCAACTGTAATTTTGGTTGCCATCCTGGCTCCCCATTTGGAAAGAAAATGTTATATGTCAGAGGATCCAAATTACTGCTTAAAATATTTATGTTTATAAAAGGTTGTTCTTGATTGTGTGGATATATTCTAATATCCTGCTCAAATGGTGGTTCCCCATCATCATTTTTAAATACCATGGCAACCTCATTTGCTGTTGGTAAATTATACCGTCTTTGATCAGTATGACGATCTCTTTTGAGAACCATATTTACTCTTGGCATTAGCAGTTGTTCTTTTTCAACCTCAGCTAATTTTTTGTATGCTTTACTATATGGGTTGTTGGCCATAATGTTATCAAGCTGTTCAAAGACTATGGGTAAGCATTGTTTATTTTCAGGAAGCATCATTGGTTGTTCACCAGCTTCCATTGTATCAAGGACATATAACTGTGTAAATTTCCTTTGTTCTCCTGATTCTGGGTGTAAATGGGAAGTCCGTTATATATTTGTCCTTGGACTTTAAAACAGTAAGGACCATGTCCTGGGACATTTTCGGCTAATGTTGCACCCATTGAAGCAAATTAAATTGCACTGTTATAAGACCGAATGTTTTTCTTAAAATTGGTGTAATTTGGAAATGTAGGATCACTCATTATACTTTTTAAATATTCTGGAAATGTGTGTCTTTCTGGAAGTCTTACCTTTCCTTTCTGACAGCAACTAATAAACTCTCCATCAGTTGGTCTTTCTTTCAGAAAATGATAGGCCCCACAAAACTGACAAACCACATTCTTTAACCACAATAATGAGTGTCTACTGTAAGTGCTCTAAATAAAGGACTATCATGACCTTCCTCAATATAGATCTCAGTTGAACTTTCTATAGCTACATTGGTGTCATCTCTATCAACATTGTTGTCAGGAGGCAAAATAGGGTCATTAGAGAATGTTTTAGAGACATTTTTTTGTTTACTTTTTCTTTTCTTTGATTCTCCAGTAGACTAATTTTGTGCTTTTTTAGCCATTATTCTTTTATTTAGAAGTCTCTGTCGATCTTCTTCTCTTAAACGTTGTGAAGTCTCAGGAGTCTCTCCATCTCAGCTTCCTTTCCCTTGCCATTCTTGTTTTATATTCTTTCTTATCTTCTGCATTGTTCGCCATTGTAATCTGTTATTGGAAATAGAGGTTTTTAGAATTGCATTTGTTTTATTATACATATTTTTTAACCTGTAATATATTTCTAAAAAATTGAATGGTAATCTGTCTCTGTCTGTCTCTCTGGGTGTCTGTCTCTCTGGGTGTCTGTGTCTCTGTGTGTGTCTGTGTCTCTGTGTGTGTCTGTGTCTCTGGGTGTCTGTGTCTCTGTGTGTCTGTGTCTGTGTGTGTCTGTATGTGTGTATCAGTATGTGTGTGTGTATCTCTATGTGTGTGAGTGTGTATCTCTATGTGTGTGTGTGTATCTCTATGTGGGTGTATGTGTATATCTCTATGTGTGTTTGTGTCTGTGTGTGTATCTCTATGTGTGTGTGTTTATCTGTTCTGTATGTGTGTGTGTGTGTATATCTGTATCTGTGTGTGTGTATCTCTATGTGTGTGCGTATCTCTGTGTGTGTGTGTTTGTCTCTGTGTGTGTGTATCTGTGTGTGTGTGTGTGTCTCTGAGTGTGTCTGTCTTTCTCTATGTGTGTGTCTCTATGTGTGTGTTTCTCTGTGTGTGTCTCTCTCTGTGTCTCTCTCTCTCTCTCTCTGTGTCTCTCTCTGTGTATGTGTCTCTCTCTCTGTGTATCTCTCTGTCTGTCTGTGTCTCTGTCTGTCTGTGTCTGTCTGTCTATGTCTCTGTTTGTCTCTCTCTTTCTGTCTCTCTGTGTGTGTGTGTGTGTCTCTCTCTCTCTCTCTGTGTGTGTCTCTTTCTATCATGACTGCAAAACCATAAACAGGTAATCATGTGTTACTAAAGAAGGGCAAAGCAAAAGAGCTTTTAGCAAACTATAGATTGACATGAAAAAACATCTGAAGTGTAATTCTCATTCATGTAAAGATAAATGTGTTTTCATATATGTATTTTTTAATGAATGACAACCTGTGAATAATGTTGATGAAAAAACACTTAGAGACTTCTTAAATTGCGTGTTAAAGAATTGAAAAGGTGCTCTATCTTACCACATAACATATTTTGGTTATGTAAGTTTGTAGTTAGTTATCTTCTATCCAAAAGCAAGGTCTTCAGTAAGTAAGAAGTTGTATTCCAAAATATGCTGTGTGCTTATATCGAGCTCTATTTAATCGGGCAACTTGCAATTTAATAAGGCTGTTAATCCTGTTTTTATAAATAATGTCATCAATAATGATACCTGTCAATTAGATGTGATATCAACTGAAATACTGCAGACGTCACTCTGTGTCTTCAGGGAGGTGCAGAGATGATGGATCTGTAAAATGACATATAAAGAGTTTTAAAATATGTATTTTAATTTGCACACATAGCAAACGTAATCCTAATCATAAATATATGTTAAAAGCATTTTAAAATGTTAAAAAGTGACCTAAAATAATACATGAAATTAAATATTTAACTGCTTCTAAGGTCCTATCCCTGTTAGACAATGAGCAGTAACATAATGATGAATTCATGAATGAAAGAATACACATGAATAAAAGAATGTAAAATTGTTATCACTGCAAAATCTAAACCTGTAAACATGTTTTCGCAGTAAGGGTGGTTAATCTGTGGAATTCTCTACCAGAGGAGGTGGGGACAGCGGATTCGATAGATAACTTTAAAAGGGGACTAGATTTATATCTAATTAAAAAGGGAATTCAGGGTTATCATGGATAATTAGAGAGACAGTATTGATCCAGGGAGAAATCCGGACGCCAGTGTCTGGGATCAGGAAGGAATTGATTTTTATTTATTTGTTCCTTTGAGACGATTGGCTAAGTCTCGCTTGTTTGCCTTCCTCTGGATTAACTATTAATTAATTTTTTTTTAAAATACTTGATTAATAATTAATTAACAACTAATTAATTATTCCGCATATTGCTGATCAGAGGAGATCTTGGGCGGTTGAACTTAATGGACTGAAAGCCTTTTTTCAACCTTAAATACTATGTAACTATGTAAAGAAGGGCAAACGGAAATAGCTCTGAGCAAAGTATACACTGGCATGAAAAGCATTTTTTTTTGGTAGTACATAAATTAATGAATAAATGAAGATATGATGCATAATTAATCAATAAATCAAGATATGATGTTAAAGTGTAATTAGATAAAACATCAATAGCTAAGTATATATGTATTCCTTTTTTTTTTTTGCTTGTAATTATTGATTACTTTTTAAAATGAATGACTTAAATAAATTAAGCAATATCTATCATCAATGAGCTTACAAAAATACTTAATCCTATATTTGTAAAGAATGTTATCATAAAATCATATACCTGTGAAGTAGATGTTCTATAATGGGAAATCCTGCAGAGGCGACTCCTGTGTTCAGGCAGGTGGAGACGTGAGAAATCTGTCAAAAGATGTAGAAATCATATGTAATTTTTTGTATGATTGAATGTATTAAATAACATTGCTTAACGCAAATCAATACTTAATGCTATATTTCTAAAGAATGTCATCATGAAATCATATACCTGTGAAGTTGATGTTCTATAATGTAAATTCCTGCAGAGGCGACTCCTGTGTTCAGGCAGGTGGAGACATGAGAAATCTGTCAAAAGATGTAAAAATCATATTTAATTTTTTGTTTGAATGAATGTATGAATCATTGAAATTACTTGTTGTCCTTGTCATACATGCATCTACTAAAAGAAAGTTAAATCTTGAAAAATGATATACCTGTGAAGGTGATCTGATAGCAGATGAAATGCTGCAAACGCCCCTCTGTGTAGTCAGGTGCCCAGATGATCAAACTGTGAAATAAAATGAAAAACATTGTTAATGTATGTATGATGTTTACCATGCATGCAAAATATAAGTAAATGCACTTTAAAATGTACTAAAGTAATCTAAATATTTAAGCGGTTTGAGGATCCTATTCCTTTGAGACAATGAGCAGCACCAGATAAATATGATTACACTGTAAAGTCTACCTATTTTGTGATGCATTTTAGCACATTTAATTTTTAAAACTTTAAAATAAATGACTAATTAAATAATTAATCATGAACATTAAAAATTAAACATCAACACACGAAAATAAGTGCATTAATAATGAAGGCTGAAAACATAAATATAACAGCAATGTAATAATAAAGCAGCAACACTAAAATGTAAGGGCAGTCCAAAATGTACATATGTTGTCAGGCATTATCCCCAAAAACTTTGTTCTATGAATGATCAAGGAAGTAATTAATGAACATTAATAGTTGAGCAGCAACCACGAAATGTAAGTCCACTTTGAAATATACATATTTTTGTATCCCTTTTTTACTAAATTTGTTATTATGACTAATTAATAATGAATTGATGAACATTACTAATCTTAATGATTAATTAAGTAATTAATTAATGAACACTAATAGTTGAGCATCAACCCCAAAATGTAAGTCCAGTGTGAAATATACATATTTTCTTATCAATTTTTTATTAACTTTCTTATTATGAATGAACATTAGTAATTAATCAATGACTAAATATATTATAAAGAGTTAATCAATAATGTAATCATAAAGTAAAGGTAGTGACAATTGTATACAATGTTTATAAATAATTAATAATTAATAAATGAATATCCATTAAAAATGAATTAATTAGTTAATAACCATATTTGAAAGGGTTAATGGTTAATATCTTTATAAACTACAGGTATTGCAAAATGTAGTAAGGTAATGTTTTTTTATTTTTTATTAATAAATAATTACTTAATTAATATACTTTACTGATTTATAATAAAAATCCAGCAATCAATATCCTGAAGATCTAACAATCTGTTTGGATTTTCCGGCAGCAGAAAATGTCAAGTCAGACTGTCATCACCTGAGGAGAAAGTGTCAGCAGTGTGGCAAGTGTGCCCTATATATAGGTTGCGTGCTCAAGCCAGAACCGTTAGTTTAGGCGGGAAAGCCGCCATTTCAGATACGTTATTGTGTAGATTGTTGTAAAATGGCTGCGATATTGTATGTGTTACGTGCTTCGGAAGAATTTTCCATCTTTAGTAACAGTCCGTTGTATTACCTCGTATGTGCCTCGTCAAACTGCTACGTGTCTGGCTATATTTTGCGCGCTTCACGGTCGTGTAGCCTCGTTTTCATTTTTTTCGGTGGCCATTTTTTTCCTCAATTAGTTGATTTTAGAGTGGAGAAAAGCATCTAAATCGACTTAAATTCACGTTCCAGCTCACTCACAGTCGTCCTGGCTGTTGTCCCATGCTCTCTGGGATGTGTTTGTAATTTTTTCGGGTGTATTTAGTGTGTTTTTACTGGTTTTTGGTTTGTGCATCGCGGCGCTAAGTTCGTATTTTTACGATTTGCATTTTGTTTTTTCTAAGTTTTACGACTCGTATTTGGAGTCGTAATTGTTTTTTTTCTAAGTCCTGCAATCGTCATGTTCGATTGCTTAAGTGCTGTGAGTTTTGTCCGGTGGTGTGTGGCGCCTTAAGGTTTGTGTCTGGGACTTTTGTGGGTTGGTTTGAAGCGCCGTAATAGTAAATAACTGCGAGTTAAGGTTTGTGTGGGAGTTTTGTATGGTGTTTCGTAGGGAAAGTGCTGCGAGTTAACAATGCAGGGTTGTTTTGTTAGTGTTTTAAGGCGGAGTAGGAAGTGCTGCGAGTTAAGGATTATGCAGGGTTGTGTTGTTCCAAAGTCATGCGCCTTAAAGCCTCCACCTTCCGCAAATGCGGCCCCTCGCTTCCTGAGGGTCCGCATTTGTGGACCAAACTGCGTCCCTCGCTTCGACGACGATTCGTAGTTTGACAACTATTATATGTGATCTGTAAATATGTGTAATCAAGAATTAAGTGTAAAATAGTAAATAGTATAAGATAAATTAACAAAACTGCAAATTACTGCTCTCAAAATACTTCTGTCTCTCTCTCTCAAAAACCTCCAACTCCAGGACCTGTGTGCCACTTCGACAGAAAATACAACACAGTCAACATATGGACGGGTGGAACGCAAAATTTATAATCTCCCTCTGTCAATCATCTGTGGCTAGACCGCTTTCTATTGGCTGTTTGGCCTGTGTCGCATTATGTTATACCGCGTTTGTATAGTAACGGACGATCGCGTCTCGGCCAGCCCTTTAACAGCTTGCGTGCATGGAAAGGGTTTACTGGCTTGCGCCTACGGCCCGTAGGTCGCTCTATGGTTGAATGTAATAGCTCTGTAACGCAGCAGAATTTCAAGCCCTCAGGCTTTGAGGGTGTGCCGTTGCCGATACAGGCTTGGAATTTAATGGGCTGCTATTATTTTTGCGTTCTAAAAACATATGAAAGTGTGGTTTCAGATCACCTATTTATAATAGGGCATTTCATTAGTATGCCATTTTCTAAAATTACTTTACAATCAGTTTGTAATTATATTAACTGGTATAACAATGAATTATTATTATGAAATATAATTTCAGCAGGCAAAAAAGTAGCCACCTGTCAGCTTGTGGAACCACCATATTTCTTGCTGTTTCCTCACATGTGTGCTTCCAATCTACACATCTTGCAATGCTGCATTCTGGGAACTAGACAGAAGCCACACTGTGTTCATTGATTCACTCTGTTTCAAAGAGTAAGTTAGCAGTAAAAGCTGTATTGTTTATACTGGCAGGATTTTATTTTATTTTTTATTATTAAGGAGTCATATTAGGAATAGGTAATTACTGTTCATGTTACTCATTAAAAACTCTTCTTATAATTCCTAACATTGCTACAAATTACTCATTCATATAATTCCTCCTTTTTACTAATGGTCATGCTTTCATTCATAATAACAATACATTACTGAAGCAAAGATCTTTTAATTTCATGAGTACAGTCTTGGAGCTCAGTAAAATAAAATCGGTCGCTGCCTCAACTTCTTCCCCATAGACCTTTTTGTTCTTCCTCACCTTAAGCCATGAGAGTACTGTAGTATCATCCGTGTATCTGAGGTTGTTGATATCTCTCCCAGCAATATTGATTCCAGCTTGGGATTCATCCAGTCTGAGCCTTACGCATGATATTCTATAAGTTATACATAAGGTGGAAATATACAACCATGTCACACTCCTTTCCCGATCTTGAACCATTTGGTTGTCCCATGTTCGGTTCTGACCACATACAGATTCCTCAAGAGGTAGATGAGATGGTTTGGTACACCCATCTCTTTAAGAAATTGCAACATGTCATATGATCCACACAGACAAAGGCTTTAGAATAGTTTATGAAGCAGAGGTACATGTTTTTCTGGAACTCTCTTGCTTCCTTTATTTTTCAAAGCAACATTGGTAATTTGATCTCTTGTGCCTCTTCTAAATTCAGCTTGAACATCTGGTAGTTCTTGGTTAATATATTGTTGGAGTCTCGCTTGTAGGATCTTAAGCATTACCTTGGTGGCATGTGAAATGAGAGTTATTATTCAATAATCCAAGCACTCTTCGGCTCTGCCTTTTTGGGGGATTTGGATGTAGACCTTTTCCAGTTTACTGACTACTGTTGAGTTTTCTAAATTTGTTACCAAAGAAACACTTTCACAGCATCATCTTGTAGGATTTTGAACATTTAACCTGGGATTCCATCAACTCCTGCAGCCTTGTTATCATTTATTGGCTTTTTACTATATAAGTAAAGTGTAAATTTTACATGGAAAGTACAGCAGGAGGAAAATAAAATGAATTAGATAGAAATGATTAAAATGTTTATACAAAACAAAGAAAATATGCTCAAAGAGTCAATTAATAAATGCTATTTTTAATGGTACATATTGAAGCTTTATGTTCCTTTAAGTTATAAATGTATGACATATAGCCCCATTGTATGGTTACTACATATGATAATATTACTCCTCTTTTAATGGCATGTTTTCCAGAATGAACCTTATGATGTAAGGAATCTTGCCAAGAGACTTGTGTTGACACAGGTGTGTTATATGGGTTTGTTTTGTCTATTAGTAATGTATCCAACTCCAAATCATTCACTGGTGCAATAGGCTACTCATAAGTGTTAACAGATACGTTTATAAATGAGCCACATGACCATTCAATTACAGATCCAAGTTTATTGATTTAAAGCCAAACTGCCAATTGTATTTAAAATTAGCAAATTCAACTTGAATGTGAATGGGAAGGAAAAGACGGTGCTTGCTTGATCCGAGTGATGGGCTCAGTTTATTTCTGACATCATTTTCTAGATAAATCAAAATATTCCGCTACTAAATGTTCATTAATACGACATTTGTTGAATAATATACAAAGCAACTTGATTTTTTTTGCATGAAACACATATAATTAATTGCTGGATTGGAAACAGTGGCTCTCCCAAAGCATCGCTGGGGTATCAACTTCTCACTGATGAGTCCCAGTAGAATGAAACAGCTGTCTGTGAGTTGGTTTTTGGCATTGCACTGCTAACCTGGGCTGTGTGTCAAAAGCTCTATTGTACCGTTTATATATGCTTATGGGATCCATTTTAATGTGGACAGGTTACACAAATCATTTCCACATTACAATCCAGAATCCTTTGCTTCATTGAAAGTACTGTGTACTTAGCAATTAAAAAACAGCTTTCTTTTCTGAATGTTGTGGCTAAGTCCTTCAGTTGTGTCCGATTCCCGGTGACCATATGGACGCAGCATGCCAGGCACATCTGTCTGTGCGTCTGGTTGTGCTTATCCATATGGTTGTCATGGCAAAGATACTCAAGTGGGTTGCCAGTTCCTTCTCCAGTGGACCGCGATTTTTCTGACCGCTCTGATGTGATCAGCCCCTCTTGGGAGACCCTATATGGTATAGCTCACAACTTCATTGAGGTGCACAAGGCCCTTCACCACAACAAAGTAGCAATCCAGAAGGGGTTTCTGCACGTAGATGCACCTAAAAGTGTTTGATGTCTGATTACTATTTATATACCTCTATACCATGTTCGTATAAAATATTAAACGAGTGACAATTGTGGGGCAAATAATACCAGTGATCCTCCGCAGTGTCAAATGATGTTTATTATTTGCACTATAGATATGTTTCTGCACAAATAGGAAACATGCATTTTTTTAAATTAAATATCACACTGTACTGGACAGAGCACACACACTGGACTCACAGTGTACTGGACAGAGCACACACACTGGACTCACAGTGTACTGACAGAGCACACACACTGTACTGGACAGAGCACACACACTGGACTCACAGTGTACTGGACAGAGCACACACACTGGACACACAGTGTACTGACAGAGAACACACACTACACTGGACAGAGCACACACACTGGACTCACAGTGTACTGGACAGAGCACATACACTGGACACACTGTACTGGACAGAGCACACACACTGGACTCACAGTGTACTGGACAGAGCACACACACTGGACACACTGTACTGGACAGAGCACACACACTGGACTCACAGTGTACTGGACAGAGCACACACACTGGACACACTGTACTGGACAGAACACACACACTGGACTCACAGTGTACTGACAGAGCACACACACTGTACTGGAAAGAGCACACACACCGGACTCACAGTGTACTGGACAGAGCACACACACTGGACACACTGTACTGGACAAAGCACACACACTGGACTCACAGTGTACTGGACAGAGCACACACACTGGACACTGTACTGGACAGAGCACACACACTGGACTCACAGTGTACTGGACAGAGCACACACACTGGACTCACAGTGTACTGGACAGAGCACATACACTGGACACACTGTACTGGACAGAGCACACACACTGGACACACTGTACTGGACAGAGCACACACACTGGACTCACAGTGTACTGGACAGAGCACACACACTGGACACAAAGGACTGGACAGAGCACACACACTGGACTCACAGTGTACTGGACAGAGCACACACACTGGACACACTATACTGGACAGATCACACACACTGGACTCACAGTGTACTGGACAGAGCACACACACTGGACTCACAGTGTACTGACAGAGCACACACACTGTACTGGACAGAGCACACACACTGGACTCACAGTGTACTGACAGAGCACACACTGTACTGGACAGAGCACATACACTGGACTCACAGTGTACTGGACAGAGCACACACAATGGACACTGTACTGGACAGAGCACACACACTGGACTCACAGTGTACTGACAGAGCACACACACTGTACTAGACAGAGCACACACACTGGACTCACAGTGTACTGGACAGAGCACATACACTGGACACACTGTACTGGACAGAGCACACACACTGGACACACTGGACTGGACATAGCACACACACTGGACACACTGGACTGGACAAAGCACACACACTGGACTCACAGTGTACTGGACAGAGCACATACACTGGACACACGGTACTGGACAGAGCACACACACTGGACTCACAGTGTACTGGACAGAGCACACACACTGGACTCACAGTGTACTGACAGAGCACACACTGTACTGGCAGAGCACATACACTGGACTCACAGTGTACTGGACAGAGCACACACAATGGACACTGTACTGGACAGAGCACACACACTGGACTCACAGTGTACTGACAGAGCACACACACTGTACTAGACAGAGCACACACACTGGACTCACAGTGTACTGGACAGAGCACATACACTGGACACACTGTACTGGACAGAGCACACACACTGGACACACTGGACTGGACATAGCACACACACTGGACACACTGGACTGGACAGAGCACACACACTGGACTCACAGTGTACTGGACAGAGCACACACACTGGACACACTGGACTGGACAGAGCACACACACTGGACTCACAGTGTACTGGACAGAGCACACACACTGGACACACTGGACTGGACAGAGCACACACACTGGACTCACAGTGTACTGGACAGAGCACACACACTGGACACACTGTACTGGACAGAACACACACACTGGACTCACAGTGTACTGACAGAGCACACACACTGTACTGGAAAGAGCACACACACCGGACTCACAGTGTACTGGACAGAGCACACACACTGGACACACTGTACTGTACAGAGCACACACACTGGACTCACAGTGTACTGACAGAGCACACACACTGTACTGGACAGAGCACACACACTGGACACTGTACTGGACAGAGCACACACACTGGACTCACAGTGTACTGGACAGAGCACACACACTGGACTCACAGTGTACTGGACAGAGCACATACACTGGACACACTGTACTGGACAGAGCACACACACTGGACACACTGGACTGGACAGAGCACACACACTGGACACACTGGACTGGACAGAGCACACACACTGGACTCACAGTGTACTGAACAGAGCACATACACTGTACTAGACAGAGCACACACACTGGACTCACAGTGTACTGGACTCACAGTGTACTGGTCAGAGCACACACACTGGACACACTGGACTGGACAGAGCACACACACTGGACTCACAGTGTACTGGACAGAGCACATACACTGGACACACTTTACTGGACAGAGCACACACACTGGACACACAGTGTACTGGACAGAGCACACACTGGACTCACAGTTTACTGGACAAAGCACACACACTGGACACACTGTACTGGACAGAGCACACACACTGGACTCACAGTTTACTGGACAGAGCAAACACACTGGACACACTGTACTGGACAGAGCACACACACTGGACTCACAGTTTACTGGACACAGCACACACACTGGACTCACAGTTTACTGGACAGAGCACACACACTGTACTGGACAGAGCACACACACTGGACACACTGTACTGGACATAGCACACACACTGGACTGGACAGAGCACACACACTGGACTCACAGTGTACTGGACAGAGCACATACACTGGACACACTGTACTGGACAGAGCACACACACTGGACACACTGTACTGGACAGAGCACACACTGGACTCACAGTGTACTGACAGAGGACACACACTGTACTGGACAGAGCACACACACTGGACTCACAGTGTACTGGACAGAGCACACACACTGGACACACTGTACTGGACAGAGCACACACACTGGACTCACAGTGTACTGACAGAGGACACACACTGTACTGGACAGAGCACACACACTGGACTCACAGTGTACTGGACAGAGCACACACACTGTACTGGACAGAGCACACACACTGGACACACTGTACTGGACAGAGCACACACACTGGACACACTGTACTGGACAGAGCACACACACTGGACTCACAGTGTACTGGACAGAGCACACACACTGGACACACTGTACTGGACAGAGCACACACACTGGACTCACAGTGTACTGACAGAGCACACACACTGTACTGGACAGAGCACACACACTGGACTCACAGTGTACTGGACAGAGCACATACACTGGACACACGGTACTGGACAGAGCACACACACTGGACTCACAGTGTACTGGACAGAGCACATACACTGGACACACTGTACTGGACAGAGCACACACACTGGACTCACAGTGCACTGGACAGAGCACACACACTGGACACACTGGACTGGACAGAGCACACACACTGGACTCACAGTGTACTGGACAGAGCACATACACTGGACTCACAGTGTACTGGACAGAGCACACACACTGGACTCACAGTGTACTGGACAGAGCACATACACTGGACACACTGTACTGGACAGAGCACACACACTGGACACACTGTACTGGACAGAGCACACACACTGGAAACACTGGACTGGACAGAGCACACACACTGGACTCACAGTATACTGGACAGAGCACATACACTGTACTAGACAGAGCACACACACTGGACTCACAGTGTACTGGACTCACAGTGTACTGGTCAGAGCACACACACTGGACACACTGGACTGGACAGAGCACACACACTGGACTCACAGTGTACTGGACAGAGCACATACACTGGACACACTGTACTGGACAGAGCACACACACTGGACACACTGGACTGGATAGAGCACACACACTGGACTCACAGTGTACTGGACAGAGCACATACACTGGACACACTGGACTGGACAGAGCACACACACTGGACTCACAGTGTAGTGGACAGAGCACACACACTGGACACACTGTACTGGACAGAGCACACACACTGGACTCACAGTTTACTGGACAAAGCACACACACTGGACACACTGGACTGGACAGAGCACACACACTGGACACACTGGACTGGACAGAGCACACACACTGGGCTCACAGTGTACTGGACAGAGCACACACACTGGACTCACAGTGTACTGGACAGAGCACACACACTGGACTCACAGTTTACTGGACAAAGCACACACACTGGGCTCACAGTTTACTGGACAGAGCACACACACTGGACACACTGGACTGGACAGAGCACACACACTGGGCTCACAGTGTACTGGACAGAGCACACACACTGGACACACTGTACTGGACAGAGCACACACACTGGACTCACAATGTACTGGACAGAGCACACACACTGGACACACTGTACTGACAGAGCACACACACTGGACACACTGTACTGGACAGAGCACACACACTGGACACACTGTACTGGACAGAGCACACACACTGGACACACTGGGCTGGACAGAGCACACACACTGGACTCACAGTGTACTGGACAGAGCACACACACTGGACTCACAGTGTACTGACAGAGCACACACACTGGACACACTGTACTGGACAGAGCACACACACTGGACTCACAGTGTACTGGACAGAGCACATACACTGGACACACTGTACTGGACAGAGCACACACACTGGACACACTGTACTGGACAGAGCACACACACTGGACTCACAGTGTACTGGACAGAGCACACACACTGGACACACTGTACTGGACAGAGCACACACACTGGACACACTGGACTGGACAGAGCACACACACTGGACTCACAGTTTACTGGACAAAGCACACACACTGGACACACTGGACTGGACAGAGCACACACACTGGGCTTACAGATTACTGGACAGAGCACACACACTGGACACACTGGACTGGACAGAGCACACACACTGGACACACTGTACTGGACAGAGCACACACACTGGACACACTGGGCTGGACAGAGCACACACACTGGACTCACAGTGTACTGGACAGAGCACACACACTGGACTCACAGTGTACTGACAGAGCACACACACTGGACACACTGTACTGGACAGAGCACACACACTGGACTCACAGTGTACTGGACAGAGCACATACACTGGACACACTGTACTGGACAGAGCACACACACTGGACACACTGTACTGGACAGAGCACACACACTGGACTCACAGTGCACTGGACAGAGCACACACACTGGACACACTGTACTGGACAGAGCACACACACTGGACTCACAGTGTACTGGACAGAGCACACACACTAGAGGGTGGTAATGGGATGTACCATTTTCTGTATGTAATTACTATAAAGGGCTGTGTTGTTTATGTATTTGTCAGTAGCAGACATTTTGAATGATATTCTGTTGCTGATCCACTTGCATGTCCCAATAAACTGTAGAAAATCCGAGGCCTCTGTGTTTTGGTATCATGACTGGGTTTTGGAATAGAATGCCGGGTTTGTGGATATGTTTTTCTCCAACACTTCTAGGTACAGTGGGGAAAAAAGTATTTGATCCCCTGCTGATTTTGAACGTTTGTCCACTGACATATATATATATATATATATATATATATATATATATACACACTTCTGGCTCATACATTATATATTTTAGTATAATATGTGTATTAATGTATTTGTGTATGTGTATATATGTGTATATGTATATACGTGTGTGTAAATATATATATATATATATATATATATATACAGTGGGGGGGGGGGGGAGTATTTGATCCCCTGCTGATTTTGAATGTTTGTCCACTGACAAATAAATGATCAGTCTATAATTTTAATGGTAGGTGTATTTTAGAAGAGAGAAAAGATCCTATTGTAGGGCACACCTAATCATCCTCATCTTAGAAAGAAGAGAATAAACTATATAATAAAACTTAGCTTTTAATAGTGATTAAAATCCATATTAAAATATATACACATAGGTGGCAGAGAGATGGCGGAACTATAACATTGGTAGAGATGATATCTAAATAGAGAATTCTGTCCTGGATGGACTGGCCATATACAATAAGAAAAGTGCTAGTGTTGTCACAAAAAAAGTGACTATTGTGCAAATAAAGTGCTAAGTTTATAAAGTTCAAGGTGCTATAATTGGTATAGTATACAGCTGTATGCTATACACTTATAAAAAGTGCAAAAATCGTAATAAATATGTATGTAGCATATAGCGATATAATATGGGATATTGATAATAAGAATGATATTAATATAGATAACTATTAGCTTAGCTAATTTGGTTACTTACACCAAGGTTAAAGTAGGTAAAGAACCACTTTACATGAAAACTGGTATTTGCAATTCAAAAATAGCCAGTAAAAATCCTATTTATATTTTCTAATGTTACAGATATTTTTGATGCAAAACCATATTTTGACAGCATGAATTAAATACATTCATTATTAACATTATCAAACATTATCCCAATTACATATAGATACTATATCTAATGTTCAATAAAGCCCCAGACACTTATGACATTCTATACTTTACATCAATCTAATTTCTATATGAAGAGTTTAATATCTAAGATTTTAACTGCATTTTCAATGCTATCAGGCTTTTTAAATTCTGTTTTTGTTACTATGACAATGCTAGCCTTTAAATAGGTATCATGGGAAGGCTAGCGTAACCCTTGATGAAATTCAAGAAACGTACGTCGGGTTCACGTAGGAACGCAGTCGCGGGTCTATGACGTCATTTTGAAGCATCTAGACCGCGGCGTGTTAGGCAGAGAGCAGGCGTTTTCTCTTCTCAGACCCATTGATTAAAGCCCCTTCCTTGTGCTCCAGACAGAAGCTATCTAGCTAAAATTTAGGAAGGCATACCTATATATAGAAGGATCCTGACAAGAAATGCCTCAAATCATTGGGAAAATATTGAGGCAACTTTGGTGAAGCTATGACGGTTTTTCTTTTCAGGCCCATAGACTAAAGTCCCTTCCTTGATTCTAAGGGTTATGCTATTTAGCCACTCTTTTATAGAAGGAAGTCTTAGGCATATATAGATGGATTCTGGTGACTAATGCAGCAATTATTGAAACTAGATTTAGGCAATATCTAATCAACATACGCTGCAGTCCCTGAAGTACAGTGCATTTAACATACAATACAGTTTGGTGCTATCTTAAATTCATAGTAATATCGAAGTATTCAACACTCAATATTTGTCACTGTGTTCCTTCAGAAATACCAGCATATAGCTGGATAATAGAATCTTCTGGACCTATATTACTCGCTATATGCTACATACATATTTATTTAGATGTTTGCACTTTTTATAAGTGTATAGCATACAGCTGTATACTATACCAATTATAGCACCTTGCACTTTATATACTTAGCACTTTATTTGCACAATAGTCACTTTTTTTGTGACAACACTAGCACTTTTCTTATTGTATGTGGCCAGTCCATCCAGGACAGAATTCTCTATTTAGATATCATCTCTACCAATTATATAGTTCCGCCATCTCTCTGCCACCTATGTGTATATATTTTAATATGGATTTTAATCACTAAGTTTTATTATATAGTTTATTCTCTTCTTTCTAAGATGAGGATGATTAGGTGTGCCCTACAATAGGATCTTTTCTCTCTTCTTGTATACACTAAATTAATCCTAAGGTGCACCCTAATCTATACATTTACATTTGGGTCTTAAATAATATACCTGAGCCACCACACTCTATCCTTTTGTTAGGTGTATTTTAACAGTGAGAGAAAGAATAACAAAAAAAAAGAACAAAAAAAACACACGTCAAAAAAGGTATACATTGATTTGCAGGTCAGTGAGGGAAATAAGTATTTGACCCCCAATCAATCAGCAAGATTTATGGTTCCCATGTCTCTTTTATACAGGTAACAAGCTGAGATTAGGAGCACTCTCTTAAAGGGAGTGCTCCTAATCTCAGCTTTTTACCTGTATAAAAGACATCTGTCCACAAAAGCAATCAATCAATCAGATTCCAAACTCTCCACCATGGCCAAGACCAAAGAGCTGTCCAAGGATGTCAGGGACAAGATTGTAGACCTACACAAGGCTGGAATGGGCTACAAGACCATCGCAAAGCAGCTTGGTGAGAAGGTGTCAATAGTTGGTACGATTAGAGACAAATGGAAGAAAAACTAAATAACTGTCAGTCTCCCTTGGTCTAGTGCTCCATGCAAGATCGCACCTTGTGGAGTTTCAATGATCAGGAGAACGGTGAGGAATCAGCCTAGAACTACACAGGATGATCTTGTTAATGATCTCAAGGCAGATGGGACCATAGTCACCAAAACAATTGGTAACACACTATGCCGTGAAGGACTGAGATCCTGTAGCTCCAGCAAGGCCCCCATCTCAAGAAAGCACATGTATAGGCCGTCTGAAGTTTGTCAATGAACATCTGAATGATTGGGAGGAGAACTGGGTGAAAGTGTTGTAGTTAGATGAGACCAAAATCAAGGTCTTTGGCATCAACTCAACTCACCGTGTTTGGAGGAGCAGGAATGCTGCCTATAACCCCAAGAACACCATTCCAACCGTCAAACAAGGGGACAGGACAACTGCACTCCATCAAAGGGACGATGGACGGGGCCATGTACTGTCAAATCTTGGGTGAGAACCTCCTACCCTCATCCAGGGCATTGAAAATGGGTGGATGGGTATTCCAGCATGACAATGACCCAAAACACACAGCCAAGGCAACAAAGGAGTGGCTCAAGAGTGGCCTAGCCAGTCGCAAGACCTAATTCCCATAGAAAATCTGTGGAGGGAGCTAAAGGTTTGAGTTGCCAACCATCAGTCTCGAAATGTTAATGACTTGGAGAGGATCTACAAAGCTGAGTGGGACAAAATCCCTCCTGACATGTGTGCACACCCGGTGGCCAACTACAAAAAACGTCTGACCTCTGTGCCAACAAGGGTTTTGCCACCAAGTCGAAGGGGTCAAATACTTATTTCCTTCATTGACCTGCAAACCAATTTATAACTTTTTTGACATGAGTTTTTCTTGTTTTCTTTTTTTATTCTGTCTCTCACTGTGAAAATACACCAACCATTAAAATTATAGACTGATCATTTCTTTGTCAGTGGACAAACATTCAAAATCAGCAGGGGATCAAATCCCCCCCCCCCCCCCCCACTGCATATATATATATATATATATATATATATATATATACACACACACTTCTGACTCATATATTCTATATTTAAGTATAATACCCCCACCTGGGCCATGAAAAAAATGTCTTCAGTGGAAATGGTCCCCAGTGCCGAAAAGGTTGGGGAACACTGGTTTAGAGTATCAGTTCTCAAGAGAAGGTAACTCTATATTTTTAATATAATTTTACTTTAACTGTACTGATTTGTGTCATATAGTCACTGTATTCAGTGTATTTTGCTGTTTATATGGGTTCCCTGGGGGTCCAGTGGTTAGGATACAGTGCTTTCACCGCTGTGACCTGGGTTTGATTACAGTCAGTGAACTAAGAAGTCACACAACCCCAAAGCCTTGTAGGGTTGGGCATGGTCAGTACTTGGATGGGAGACCACCTAGGAATACTAGGAGCTGTATACTGTGGCGCACTGGAGAAGGAACTGGCAACCCACTCCGGTATCTCTGCCATGAATACCAAGTGGATCAGCCTTGTGTGTTGCAGTCCATGAGGTCACAGAGAGTCGGACACAACTGATCAACGCAAACACACAAGTGCAGGTGGCAGTCACACAACATGGGTACTATATTAAATATCAGTAACTAAAATCAACAGGCATGTGAAGATTGATATGTAATGATTGAACGTTATCACATTCCTAACTTGATTTACAGCATTAAATTCCTGTGCCCAGCCTGATCTCTACTGAATTTATTTACTCTATGTACTGTAAAATGTAGATATAAACTCATTAAACTAGATTTACATTGAGGTTCCAAACCATGGCACATTGTAGGGAAACATTTGGTGTGTACTGGATTTGAAACTGAAAACATTTGTGGGAAAAGTCATAATACCAGACTGATATAGAGCTTTATATTGGTTCCAAGTCCAAATATGTAATTCACGTGTCTGGTGTAATCATGCATTAAACCAATAATGTGATGTTATGATGTCAGTTTTTATATCTCTTGGCATCATAGGTTTGTCTGTGTTATACAAAGTTAATAGATTTATTTTGGATTGTCACATTATTGTACAATATATTGCTCTCTAGGGTGGTGCTAGAAAAATGCACAATTTTCATTGGCATTATTTTATTTAAGTGAGTGGCACCATCACACTTTTTTCTTCATCTTAAAGGCCAAATTCAACATAGCCAAGCTTATCAGCTGAGATCTATCAACTCCCCCAGTATGTTGTTCCAAGGGTATTAGTCACATATGGTTCTCATTCCTTCTCCCATACAGCTCTTAGGAATTGGAACAATTTGTCTCCAGATAGGAGGGTAGTATCTGTTACAGAAACTGAAGTAACTGCATTATTATATCAGTAACATCTTATGTGTGATAACAAATGTAAATTACCAATTAAATTGAGTTTATTAACTAGAATGGGGTTATTAATTTCTATGGAGTGCTTAATATTTATTATATTCAGAGTTGTTCGGATCCACCAAATGTTATAAATTACATCTGCTTTGAATGAGGTGAGTAAATCTGTACCATATGATGGAAAAGTGATGTTTTACATTCAGAGATTGCAATAACTGTGGATGTCTCAACTGGACGTGAAACTACATCACAGTGATTAAGTCAACAGTTAGGTTTATTAATACAATGAGATATGCAAACAACGGTGAGGGGTCTGCTTCATCTAGACAGGTGTTTCAGCTGAAAGGGACCCTTCTGTACCCGAAAATATAAAAGTTCAGACCCTTTTAAGAGATTTATGAAATGTGTACATGTTGGTAAAATATAGATGTGCTAATGTAAATCTGTAGTGTTTTCATTGTGATATCTTACAATGGCATCTAAGTCAATTAACTTGAATGGAAAACAGATACAAAGTCATTTATTAATCAAGTGAGAAACACAGAGTGTTCTTTAGGTCTGCAAAAGTGGTTTCTCTTCTTAGATAATATATGATTTAGCGGTCATGCCATGAGCAAATATTCATTTTCAGTAGGTTTTGCCAATAGGATATATGATGTATCGAAAGAGCAGATTAGAGAGTAGTAGCAAAAAAAGAGATGTACTAATGATACTCTGTAGATGTTAGACCTCATCTAGAATACTCCATCTACATCTAGGCCTTGTTCAATGCTCTCATATACAGACAAGTTATATAAAAGTGACTCCTAGTAATGTCAGTGTCTACATTCCAGAAGATAGAATACAAGGGTTAGTATCTCCTTATTTGGATTCATTTATGCTTACTCTCCTTGCTTATTTTTTCTCTTTTACTTTACAGTTCGTCTTTTTTGCGTTTTTTTCCCCTATCAAAAGGTACGGAAATGATTCTTATATTTTGTGAGCGCCTATCTGGCCAATCAACATTAGATCTACTATTAATATACTGTTTCCAGGTCTGAAGACTATATCTCTAGTGGGTACAAAGAATGTATCCAAAGAGAGGGTGTAGTATTAGATGCATCTGGGAGACATGCAGTGTTGTTAGCAATAGGTCAAAATAATTGGTCCAGTATTGGCTGTAGCATCTGGGAGAGATATGTTCATAATTATTACTTTCCCTTTAAATATATATAGCGCTGTACAGGGTATAAGAACAAGGAAATATACAATGTGACGAGATCAGTCTCGTCACTGCGAATTGGAGAAGTCTGGTTGCCCACATCCTTCCGTTTGACTATGGCCCATGTTGACTTTCCCCCTACAAAGACATGGAAGCCATGCTTCATTTGGTCAGAAAGGACTATGATCTAACTTTTGAACCACTGGACCAATTTGTATCATTTGACACATGTTTGTATTTGAGTATGCTGATTCTGAAAATGTACGTTTTATGTGAATGTGATGCATACTTTTAAAGTTATGAATAATGTGGAAAAATGTGTAGAAATGTGTTACAGATTCTGACCACCCCCATCTATGAGTCACTAAGGCCAGATGGTTGAGAGCAAAGGTTATCTAACATGCACAGCAGTAGGTCAGATCTACAGTATGGCCTGTCTACAGGGTTTCTCTACCCCAGAACCAGGGGCAGAGAGAGAGAGAAATACATGTTCTCCCTTCTCCTACCTGTGCAAGAATGAATTAGGTTGACGCCCCTAAAGGTGGCCCCGGGGGCGGAGACTAAAAGTTCCCATGGATTAGCCCCGTCTGATTAGACAGGGGTAATTAACTGATTGTAAGAGTTACTCCATTGGCCCAGGGGGGATGGGGGTTTGGCTAAAGGTAGCCACTCCCTATAATGTGTTGGGCAAGGTTTTAAATAAGCTGAACCAATTCAATAAAGTGTTCTTAATTTTCATCACAACTTGAGTAAAGATGTATTATTGACCAAAGGACATGCTGGTAGTAAAGATCGTCAGACTTACTATCCAGGCTGCCCAGCGCACACTACCCAAATGCTGGGACATATAGGTCTTTGTACCGTAACACTGGTGGCAAGCGGCGAGATTGTTCCCACAGCCAGAAGGACAGCTACAGGAGACACCATCCTGTGGATTTACAAGTTGGGGGCAACGCATCTCCCAGTACAGCGACCCTAAAAGCAGCAGAATGGAACTAGCAGTGCTATACGAAGATGAGGACCTGGATGGCCGGGATGCATTAAGGAAAGGCATCTGGTACCAGGCCCTGGATAATGTACAATACCAGCGGGGTGAGAGTCTCCCCAGTGAAGAGCAGCGGTTGCAGAAGCAAATGGCCCTGCGCATGCCCTTCCTGGGAGAGCAGCCCCTAGAGGAATGGGTGGAGGAACTCAAGCTCCGTGCATGGCAGGAGCTATGGCTGGAGGATGCCTACCAGGCGCTCTGGTGGTATATGGCACAGAATATACCCTGGACAGCTGAGCATGACAAGCCAGAGGGAGAGGAGTTTGATGGTCCTGGCTTGTTATGGCAGTCATTTGGAGATCCTGACTTCGGGAGCCCTGCGCAGACCAGACTTCAGGATATTTTCTATGAGAGGGAGGCTATGCATGACTGGGTTGACCCCCATGAGGTAGAGCAAGACCTTGTTCACCTAGCAACCCTGGAGTGGGAACTGGAGAAGGACTACCGAGATCTCTTCCACTCCATTGGGAAGGCTCAGCATTACAGCAAGGTGACAGACCCAGATCCAGACCCCTTCAGCTGGGAAGATATTGTAGAGATTTATTGGGAGGAACCCCAGGTGGCAGGTGGAGATGGGACCGAGGTCTCTCCACCGGCCCTACAGGAATGCTGGGTGGCTAGCCCAGATCCCCAGCGCCAGTGTTGAGTGCAGGGAGTGGAGAGCAGTGTCTTCCCTCCCCAGCGGAAGTGTACCTTGCGTCAGGGTGAGCTGCAGGGAATTGGGAGCCCCATCTCCATTCCCCATCGGCAGAGTGATATGCAGGGAATTGGGAGCCTAGTCTCCATTCCCCATCCGCAGAGTGATATGCAGGGAATTGGGAGCCTAGTCTCCATTCCCCAGCGGCAGGCTGAGCTACCAGGGGCAGAGACGGTCGGTCCTGTCCCCCAGCAACAGGGCTGTTTAGCCAAAGGGGAGTCCATCGGTCTCCCACTCCTACAACCAGGCTCCAAACAGGCTACTTCCGTGGTAGCGCTGGCACCAGGGCAGAGTACCACTGGTCTCTACCCACTCAGCAACCCACCAAGGCAGCTTACCAGTGCCCAGCACAGCCGTGGTGAGGCACCTGGACATGGACAAGTTTCTCCTCTACCCAGGTGAAGTAACCAGTTATTGTGGGTGGTCTGTACTGCTGATTGTGTTTTGTGGGTGGGCTGCTGGACTAACCAGGGCACTGACCGTCAGGAGGTCAGATACCCTTTTAGTCTGTTTGGAAAATGGGAGAGATGTGACGAGATCAGTCTCGTCACTGCGAATTGGAGAAGTCTGGTTGCCCACATCCTTCCGTTTGACTATGGCCCATGTTGACTTTCCCCCTACAAAGACATGGAAGCCATGCTTCATTTGGTCAGAAAGGACTATGATCTAACTTTTAAACCACTGGACCAATTTGTATCATTTTGACACATGTTTGTATTTGGAGTATGCTGATTCTGAAAATGTACGTTTTATGTGAATGTGATGCATACTTTTAAAGTTATGAATAATGTGGAAAAATATGTAGAAATGTGTTACAGATTCTGACCACCCCCATCTATGAGTCATTAAGGCCAGATGGTTGAGAGCAAAGGTTATCTACATGCACAGCAGGGGAGATAGCTTAACAAAGGGAGCTCCAGACATACCGGCTCCATAACCCCATGGGGGTTTCTCAGCCTTCTTAGCAGGGGCACAGGGTAGAGCAAAGGCATGTTTCCCCTTGGTGGTCAGAAGCCAAATGACTCTATTAGCCACACCTAGTGGGCGGACCTGGGAGGAAGTCTCATGTTTCCCACGGTGTGACACTATGTGATTGGCCAGAGGCCATTAGGGGCTGACCTCAGGTAGCCCCTCCCTCTACTGTGTATGTGAAAATGGTTTCAATATGTCTTTTGTAATTAATAAAGAAGAGAGTTCACTGCTTGACCCTCAACCACAGAGCTTATGTCTCGTTCTTGGGGGGATTCATGGTATGCTGTTACAGACTGACTGCCAGGAGTGTAAGCATCTTGGAGTGCTTTTCCTGTTCAGCTGCTAGCAGCTATTCATGAGGTTCCAGTTCAAGGCTTGGAGTATATTCCCCTTGGATCCAGTTTGGGGGAATCGTTGTCTTGCAGTAGCTGTCCCTATAGCACTGGACGGGCGGATTGGCTAAAACGGCCTTGGCGTCCCCTTATATGTGTGGGGGTATCGTAACATACAATATTATACAATATAAACAATTGCAGAAAACGGAGGGCCCTGTTTTGAATTTAGAAACTTTGTAGAAAGTGCTTTTTTCAAAAACGGCCTACAAGATTGGAAACTTGCTACAATCTAAAGGGAAGAGGCAGAGAAACGGGGAAGAAAAGATAAGGAATAGCAAGGGTCAGGAAGTAAGTGAGAGTTTATTCAATTAGTTGGAGAGGGAAGGGATCCTATGTAAAGTCAGTGTGAGGTAAATGGAACTAGTATGTAATATGTTATCTGCCCCTAGGGGTCAGATAATGTAACCTACAAATGGGAAAGTCAGGAGACACATAGTTAAAACAGAGCTTAAGTAAAAGTAGCTCATGGGAGACTAAAAGAGGTGAGGAGAGCATGAAAGGTGAGATGGTGAAGTTAAAGACATTATTATTATTATTATTAACTTTTATTTGTAACGCAACAACATATTCCGTAGAGCTTTACAGGGGAAGAGATCGGGGAAAAATAAAATATTAACAACTGAAGAAAATGGAGGTCTGTGTTTTGAGCTTAGAATCTTTGTAGAAGGACAAGAATACAAGACAGGAAACTCGCTACTTATAATCTAAAGGGGATTGAAACCTGTGGAAAAAAAAGATAAGGAATAGCAGGGTCAGGAAGGAGGTGAAATCTTGCTTAGGTGGGAAGGTGTGAAAACTTGGAAAGGTTTTTTCATTTACTGGTAGAGGGAAGGTATCCCATAGAGAGTCATTTGAGGTGACTGGCTCTAGTATGTATTATGTTATCTGCCCCTAGTGGTCAGATAATATAGCCTGCACATGTGAAAGCCGGGGGTTAGCTTTACAGAGTGGTGGAGGGTACATTTTAGACATAGAGGGGAAGAATACAAACACTTGGAGTCAGGACATAGTTAGCAGTCCTGCGGGGTGAGCATGGCAGATGAGAGCAGCGAATGAGTGAGGGGTCAGGGTTGGAACATATATCTCCAGGAGCTGGCAAAATAAGCAGACATCAAGACATGAAGTGGAAAAGTCGAGAAGAGCCTGAGGAAAAGGCAGGGGCATATGAGGAAAAAGAAGGCATGAGGACACATTGTGTAAAGGGTTAATAGGAATAGTTAGAAGGTGTTGCAAATTGATTAGCTGTAAGAAATGTGTGTGACAATAAATTAACCAAGGGCAGGTGGAAGGGGATTGGATCCAGAAGAGCAGACAGACAGAGCGAGTCAATATGGTGGCTGCAAGTGAGCGATTAGGATATGTTAGAGATCAGAGCAATAAAAACAGGGGTGATGGGAAGCTATTCAAACAATGAGGGGGCGGTTACAAAGAGTTACCAGGGGTACACAAACTTATCTAGAGAAAGCAACAGTGTCAATAGTTATGATAACAGATATATAATCATTAAAATTTGATAAACAGTAAAAGTAACAGAAACAGAGCTTCTTCAGTGTCTACAATAGTTTAGTTTTGGGGGTATTTAGCAGTGGATCTATCAGAGAAGAGAGACAAGAGTGAGTCAATATGGTGGCTTAGTTGTGGGGTTATTTAGACGTGGATCCAGAAGAGCAGAGAGACAGAGAAGTATGGCTGGTGATTATCCATATCTGACAGAGACACAATTACAACCTTTATTTGATGTTATGATGTTATTATTTAGATGTGTTAATAAGCTGGAGAATATGGTTATGGGCAGAAGCTGGCACATTAACTTGTACAGTTTGCAGTTCCCCATTGATATTAATTATGGAATCAAATTTCACAATGAACAACGTCTGGTCACCGCTTTCTGAGAAAACTGCTTTACACAATAGCATTATCAGTTTAATAAATCTGTTAAGATTCCTACATATAGACATTTATCTTCAGAAAGCTCTAGTGTCTAGAAAAAAACCTGTAAATCACATTGAGTGGGGCACAAGACTTACACCAGTAACATATTAAAGGACACTTGGGATGAGCTATATATTATATATATATTAAAATAATTATGAACGTGCTCCTCTCAACATCAGTGTGACAAACAGCTCTGCCCAAATGCCATATTTTCCAAGGCTAAAGAGGATTGCTATGGCACACAGGATAAATAAAACAATTTATGGAACAGTTACCTAATCCTTGTAAAATGCGCAGGGAATCAGGAAGATCTATGCCATTTTTTCCAAATTGCTAGATATTATGTCTGAAATAAGATAAAAACTGTTTGCTAAAAGGACCACTCTAGAATTGATATAATATGGTTGCATTTGCTTATTCCTTTAGTAACTGATTAGTATAAAACTGTACTTTAAGAAAGACAAAATGTAACTTTTGAAATGCATATTTGTTCTTTATGTGTGTTTGCATCATTCAGTCATATCCGACTCTTCGTGAACTCATGGACCGCAACACATCATGCTGATCCACTTGGTATTCATGGCAGAGATAATGGAGTTGGTTGCTAGTTCCTAATCCAGTGGACCACAGCATACATAGCTCCTGGTATTCCTCGGAGGTCTCCCATCCATGTACTGACCAGGCCCAATCCCACTTGGCTCCAGGGTGATGTGACCTCATGGTTCCCTGACTGGAACCTAGATCAAAGCAGTGAAAGCACCAAATCCTAACCACGGGACCACTAGGGAACTCATTTGTGTTTTAGTATTTCAGAAAATAAAGACCTGAGTCTCTCAACCTCTACTAGGTTTCAAGGGATAGAGAGCATATCTGTTCCAGAGACAGCATTAAAATTATTACTAGACTGCCCTAGATTTTTCAACAGTTGCTACTGCAGGGAAGGCGGGAGATAAAGACTTCTCCACAGAAAATCCTATCCGACCCTGGGACACCTGATGGTGGAGGATGATAACATATCTGCTTAATTCTGCAACAGGTATAACTGCTATACAATATATTGACACAGTAAAATGATATAATGAAACTATGTTATTATATAAATACTTATTAGTGCATAATATTTTCTATCTTAATACTTCTATGTTATTGAAATATAAATCATCCAGATATTAAGGATATAATACAGTAATAAACTGTAATACTGATGGCTTTGAAGGAAATAGACCCATAACCCTCAGGCAAAAAAATATAGACTATCCTCTATTGATTCAGGGTCACAGTCTGGGGTCATTGGCCAGTGGTAATCAGATTAATTACTAGAGGAAGACTAGAGGAAGATGCAGACAGGATGCCGTTAGAAGGGGTTGCAAACCAAAATCAGCGCACCCTTGGAACACAAGAGAACTTTACAAGGCCACCAGATGCCTAACCCTATGCATACTTACAGGTTCTTGAGATCCCTGCCTAAATTTACTTCAGCAATTATGCCTCAGTAACCCTGGGAAGATGCACTCTACAACACTAGCGCAGTGCGTTGTTCTGATAAGTAATACATCAACCAAGGATTGGAGACCTTAAATCCCCCCCCCCCCCCCCCAAGTAATGAAACCGTTTGATGGGAATTAGGAAACATATTTTTATAAATGTTTTTGGAGTTGAAATTTGTGTATCCTGGGTTCTCTGTAACCCCTTTGAATCTATTATAATGACTGTGTTTTAACCACTGGCAAAGCTATGGCTGGTGTAGCACGATAGGGCCCTCTGCATTTTTTAGAAGGGTGTCTTACTTCAATAGCGAAGAAATGCAGATAATTATTTTGATTCAAAGGTAATCTAACCACCTGCATATCTTTTTGGCTTTTTTATTGACCCGTATAGTTTGTCCATTTAGCTGGAGCCAGACTTCCTGGAGAGTAAAGCGAGGTGGGCCCTAGGAAGCCTTGCTAATAATAAGGCTGCAGGAGTTGATGGAATCCAAGATCAACCAGTCAAAATCCTACAAGGTGATGCTGTTAAATTGCTGCTTGCATTATGCCAGCACATTTGGAAAACTCAAAAATGGCCAGCTGACTGAAAACGATCAGCCTTTAACCACATCCAAAATAAATTAAGTGCCAAAGAGTGCTCCAATTATCAAACAATTACACTCATTTCACATGTCATCAAGGTAATGCTTAAGATCCTATAAGCCAGCCGGGTTTCATAGTGGCAGAGGCAAAATTGCCAATGTCTGCTGGATAATAGAGAAAATAAGAGAGTTCCAGAAAATAATTTACCTCTGCTCATAAAGCATTTAAAAGCTTTAACTATCCGACAAGTTCTTAAAGAGATGGAAGTACCATCTCATCCATATCCTTATGAATCTGTATGTGGACCAAGACGAACATGGAACAACTGGATGTCAACTTATTTATTCAAACTCATCCTGGACTGGATGAAACCAAAGCAGGATTTAATATTGCTGCAAGAAATATCAACAACCTCAAATATACTTAAATAAAGATATGCAAAAATTATATTATTCTGATAACTGAAGGTATGGAGGAACTAAATGGCCTATTCTTGGGGGTGAAAGAAGAGAGTGCAAAAGCTGGCCTGCTGCTCAATGTTAAAAAGACCAAGATCATGGCAAACGGCAATCTCAGTTCCTGGCAAATAGATGAGTAAGAAGTGAAGGCAGTGACCGGTTTTATTTGTCTGGATTCCAAGATTTTTGCAGATGTTGACCACAGCCATGAAATTAAAAGATATTTGCTTCAGGGGAGGAAATGTATGGCAACTTTGGACAAGATATTAAAAAGTAAATATATTACACTATTAAAAGGTTTAGCATAGTTAGAACTATGTTATTCCCAATCACATATATAGTTGTCAGAATGCGGGTTGTTGCTAATGCTTGCCGTAGGCGCTCATCCCTACGACCCCCTACGACTTTCGGACAGCAAATGCGGACCCTCGTCGGCTGCAATGAGCCACAGGCATTTGCGGAGGTGGAGGCTCTACGGCGCCTCACAACCAGTTACAAATGACCACAGAAGCAAGACTTTGAAAAAAAACATAAACATTCAATGACTAATTACGGACTTACTCAATAATATACGAGCCGCGGGACTTAGCAAAAAATTAATTGCGGACTTACACAAAAACAATTACGACCCGCAGGACTTAGAAAAAATCCATTACAAACTCGCAAAAAAATGATCTTAACGTACAACCGGCGCACAGCGCAAAACATAAAAAAACACAAAAATACACAAAAAAATATAATAAAAACCTTACCCACACCAAGGGGGATTACCCAGGACCTCTGCAACACTGCTTAAACCACAAATTCTGTCACATTTACAAAGTTTAGCCACTCGAAAACCTCCTAAGCGAGAGAAAAAATGGACACTGAAAAAAACGAAAACCAGGCTACACGATCCGTAAAGCCGCTAAATTCCACAAAGCAAATACGGCTTTTACAAAAACCTGTACGACCTACAATATCCAAGAGGCTTGCAATGAGCGCCGACATCTCAGACCACCACAAAAAATAATGTCTGTGCCAAACACCATTCCTTGACTTACAATTCTATTGCCGTCATTTTTTGACGGGCAATTCGCTAGTTGTAACATATTGATGTGAGACCTGGACTATAAAGAATACTGTAGAATTTCTGCCCTTTGAATTGTGGTGTTGGAGAAAACTGCTAAGATTCCCTTAGACTGCAAGAAGATTCATTCATTCAATACTACAGGAAGTCAAACTGTTCACTGGAAGGTATGATCATGAGGCTAAAACTCAAATTTTTTGGCCATATCATGCGAAGACAGAATTTACTAGAGATGACTCTGATACTTAAAAAGATTGAAGGCACAGGAATTAGGGGATGGCAAATGGGGAGATGGATATATAAGGTAATTTAAGCAATGAACATGAGCTTGATGGAGCTAAGAGTAGTAGCTGACAGATGTGCCTGGCTTGCTGTGGTCCATAGGGTCACAACCGCTTGACTAAACAACAATAGGCACCTTATAGAGGAAAGTTGCAAGGGGGCCCCGATAATGTTGCACCATGGCCCTCCTTTCACGAGCCCCGCCTGAGGTGCCACAATTCATAACTATAGTTTTTCATTTCATGACTGTAAGTACTCCAAATTACACTAGCGCTAGGGAATATGTTGGCACGTTACAAATAAATTATAATAATAATGACATATCTATGCACCTTACCCTTAGCAGGGAAATGAGTCATAGGATGATACCAAACTAACAGGACCTGGTGGAGTTACACAGATTTTCAGTGGTTCTATATCTTCCACAATTTAAAAATGTAAGGATGTGTTTCTAAATACTATATGTAACGGAACCCATCACTGTTTTACCCTGTTTTATGATTATTATGGTTAAAATATGATCCTACTATTATACTGCATGTATGTTGGTTTATGCTCTGCAGAATATTGTCCCAGACTATTGCAGCTACTTGGCATGGGAGATAATCCTGTTACAGAGACTCCGCATAAGATAAAGGAAGTCTATTGTATAAAGTGTTTTCATTCTCAGATAAGAACAAAGAAGTGTAATTGAATCAATGTCTGATTGTATCAAAGTTGCCAGGTAGCCTCGGAGAGGTGTGACCACACCTATTGTTCTCTTTATGTGTATTGTGTGGCCAAATATGGGCATGTGTATTGCCTGTGGGAAGAGATGTGTATAAATATTTCTGCACAACAAAATAAAGTCAGTTCACTGCTTGACCCTCAACACAGAGCTTATGTCTCGTTCTTGGGGGGATTCATGGTATGCTGTTGCAGACTGACTGCCAGGAGTGTAAGCATCTTGGGGTGCTTTTCCTGTTCAGCTGCTAGCGGCTATTCGTGAGGCTCCAGTTAAACTACGTCGGTTGTGGAGTCTGTGGTGGTGTCCGGTGCGGTGCTTGTAGGCCTCGACGCAAGCTAGGACGCGTCCATCAACGGAGGTACCCGGTCGGGGTGCCAGTAGATCCGTTACATAGGTGGCAGTGGTGGGATGGCGTCCTAGTAAGAGGAAAAGCAGCACGGAGACACCGGTAACGTTTGGAGTTACAAATTGAGGGCAACGCTAGTATCCGTACAGCGCCCCTGGCTACAGCAGGATGGAACCGGCTAGTTTTCGGACAGCGTTCCATGATGAGGAGGAGGAGGCGGCCGCGGACTACAGGGATGCAGACAGAAAGGAACTCTGGTATGATGCCCTGGAAGATGCCCAATGGCGGCGAGGTGAGAGTCTCCCCAGTGATGAGCAGCGGCTACAGAAGCGTGTGGCGATGCGGATGTATCTATTGGGAGAGCAGCCCCTGAATGAGTGGGTGACAAGACTAGAGACCCTGGTATGGCGAGAGCTCTGGCTAGACAATGCATACCAGGCCCTCTGGTGGCATACCGTTCGACTTACCCCCTGGACGGCTGAACACGACTTACCGGAGGGGGATGATTATGATGGCCCGGGATTATTATGGGATGCCTTGGAGGATGACATTGATCTTGGCAGCAGGGAGGGGTCTAGGTTTTGGGACATCTACGACTACCGGATGGGCATGTATGTCTGGGATGACGAAGGCGAGGTGAGCAAAGACATGACCCACCTGGTAACGAGAGAGTGGGAGCTGGAGCAGGACTACCAACACCTGCTCAGCTTCGTGCTGCCCCAACCTACTCGACAAGCAGAACCAGACTTCATTGACTGGTCCTGGGATGACCTCCAGATGGCAGGTAGAGATGGGACCGAGGTCTCTCTCCCGGCCCTACAGGGGGCAGAAGGTGTCGTCCTTCCCCCCCAGCGGCAGTGTGAACCCCAGGGGGCCGAAGGTGTCATCCTTCCCCCCCAGCGGCAGTGTGAACCCCAGGGAGCAGAAGGTGTCGTCCTTCCCCCTCAGCGGCAGTGTGAACCCCAGGGGGCAGAAGGTGTCGTCCTTCCCCCTCAGCAGCAGTGTGAACCCCAGGGGGCAGAAGGTGTCATCCTTCCCCCCCAGCGGCAGTGAGAACCCCAGGGGGCAGAAGGTGTCGTCCTTCCCCCCCAGCGGCAGTGTGAACCCAAGGGGGCAAAAGATGTCGTCCCTCCCCCCCATCAGCAGTGTGAACCACAGGGGGCAGAAGGTGTCACCCTTCCCCCCCAGTGGCAGTGTGAACCCCAGGGGGCAGAAGGTGTCGTCCTTCCCCTCCAGCGGCAGTGTGAACCCCAGGGGGCAGAAGGTGTCGTCCATCCCCCCCAGCGGCAGTGTGAACCCCAGGGGGCAGAATGTGTCGTCCTTCCCCCCCAGCGGCAGTGTGAACCCCAAGGGGCAGAAGGTGTCGTCCTTCCCCCCCAGCGGCAGTGTGAACCACAGGAGGCAGAAGGTGTCGTCCTTCCTCCCCAGCGACAGTTTACCCTGACAAGGGGAGACACCAATCTCCCAGACGGCGCAGATGGGACCGTGGTCTCTGCGCCCACAGCCTGTCCAGATCCCCAACTACCCTCACTGGGACAACCGGAGGAGGGGGTAAGTACAAATTCCCCTCCCAAGCTAACTTCTAATGTGGCCCCAGGGTTAACAGAGGAAATGTTAACCCCCACTGACCCCCACCTTTCCCTGGGTACTGAGCCGGAATATGTCCCAAGTACCCCAGCAGAAGAGCTGGCAGCGGGGCAGAGTGCAGTCGGCCTCTGCCCTCCCTTTGTCCCTTGTACAGAGCAGGATGTCCTGCAGGTTATACCAGCAGAAGAGCTGGCATCAGGGCAGAGTGCCGCTGGCCTCTGCCCTTCAAGTCCCCCCAGCGTGTTGCCCCATCACCACAGCGAAATATCCAGTTGCAGTAACGGTTTGTTGTGGGTGGGCTGCTCTTGCACTTTGTTGTTGTGGGGGGGCTGCTCTAGCACTGGTTTATTGTGGGTTGGTGGATCGTCTAACGGAGGCACTGACCGGCAGAAGGTCAGGTGCCCGGTTAGACTTCCCCCCAAAGGGGAGATGTGTGACGAAGTGCCCTTCACCACTTTGTCTTGGAGAGGACTGTTTGCCAGCCTCCTGCCCTGCGACTATGGCCCTGGGACATATTGCCCTTTAAACACAGTATTCGGCCATACCAGAGTGTATGTCACTCATTCTGGCCTTTTACATACAGGGGGGTCATTCGGTACTTGCCCTGTGGGAGCGGTGATACCCCAGATAACTATGCCATGGAGCCCATTCACATAATGAAAGACTATGGGAAAGACTTTAGCTACATGGCAATTGAACTGTGTGAAGAGGATCTGAGCGCTATTCGGTAGTTTTGTGCGCTCAGATCCCAGCTATCTGGGGATATGTGAAATGTGAGTAAATGTGAATTGCAGTAATGCTGATGGGTTGTCAAACTAGAGAATTGACCAACAAATACTTTTGTGCGGACATCCCCAGGTCGATCCGTTGGGATCAGACCGTGTATGCCGGCTTATGGTCAGGGGGGAGGTGTGTAACGGAACCCATCACTGTTTTACCCTGTTTTATGATTATTATGGTTAAAATATGATCCTACTATTATACTGCATGTATGTTGGTTTATGCTCTGCAGAATATTGTCCCAGACTATTGCAGCTACTTGGCATGGGAGATAATCCTGTTACAGAGACTCCGCATAAGATAAAGGAAGTATATTGTATAAAGTGTTTTCATTCTCAGATAAGAACAAAGAAGTGTAATTGAATCAATGTCTGATTGTATCAAAGTTGCCAGGTAGCCTCGGGGAGGTGTGACCACACCTATTGTTCTCTTCATGTGTATTGTGTGGCCAAATATGGGCATGTGTATTGCCTGTGGGAAGAGATGTGTATAAATATAAAGTCAGTTCACTGCTTGACCCTCAACACAGAGCTTATGTCTCGTTCTTGGGGGGATTCATGGTATGCTGTTGCAGACTGACTGCCAGGAGTGTAAGCATCTTGGGGTGCTTTTCCTGTTCAGCTGCTAGCGGCTATTCGTGAGGCTCCAGTTAAACTACGTCGGTTGTGGAGTCTGTGGTGGTGGTGTCCGGTGCGGTGCTTGTAGGCCTCAACGCAAGCTAGGACGCGTCCATCAACGGAGGTACTCGGTCGGGGTGCCAGTAGATCCGTTACACTATAAAACAATGTATTTTCCCTTCTTTCATGTGTGGCTTTAGGGTGAAGGTGTCTGATGTTGAATTTGTGACACCTTTTAACATGGTGATTTTAATATAACAATCAAGGAGTGAGTAACTTCCTCAAAGTTTTTTGTGAGTGCTCATGGACCTTTTCTTATAATCCACGTTTTGAGCATAACAACACTGTAAAACATCACACATATTGAGTATATTCTATATAGTAATAGCAAGATGCCAAATTATTAAGATCAATTGACTGTGCTTTTTCTTTTCTCCTTTCAACCTATGTCTGCTGCCTCCCTACTGACTATGCAATTCCTTGTTTGCTGTCATACATGAAGAAATGTACCTTCTTGTCCAGCTCCTTGAAACTTGTTATGCTGTGTGCATTATTTCTGTCCTCAAGCACAGGGTTGGATTGTGATGCACTAATTCTAGTATATACAGTATATATATATATATATATATATATATATATATATATAGTAAATTAAAAGTACATCTGTGTTCACATGTGAATGTCTAAAGCAAGTTAAAAAACCTGCTTCCAGCTCAGAGTTCCGAGAAAAACAGTTATTACACTGGATTCTGGGAAGTTGAGCTGGGACACACAAATATGGACACAAATGCCTTGCTCTTCATTCCGTAGCCATTATCAATCATGGCTTCCTTTAAGCTTATGCATGCTGTATTACACAGCTTTAATGCAAAGCCAAGGTATATACAGTATATATATACAGTGTGACGACCTGCTTCTTCAATGGGGCTTGACAAGAGCCTAGTTCAAGCCTACCCCAGCAGGACCGTGTAGTTCTTACTACCTCTGGTACAGAAGATGGCCTCAGGATATCAGGAACCCCATATAATCCCTTAGAATTGTGATTAATGCACAGAAAGACACTTACACCTTGTCTATGTATGTACAGATATCACTGACATACCTTTATTAATTGGCTATTGACTGCTCCTGCTTACTGGAAAACCCTGTAAAAGGATTATCTATTAGACTATGGTTTGGGTGTTGGCTGATGCAATAGCCTGTATAATAGCTAATATGTTATGCAGAGCATAAACCAAGATACATACAGTATAACAGTGTAATCATATTTTAACCATAAGCAATACAAAATACATAACGTTAACCATAAACAGGATAACTTATTCCCAGTGCAAAACAGTACAGTCCAAAACAGTACAGTCAGGCCCTGGGCATGACATACAGTATCTCACAAAAGTGAGTACACCCCTCACAGTTTTGTACATACTTTATTATATCTTTTCATGTGACAACACTGAAGAAATGAAGGTGTACAGCGTTTATAAGAGTGTAACTTTGCTGTCCCCTCAAAATAACTCAACACACAGTGATTAATCGCTAAACCGTTTGCAACAATAGTTAGTACACCCCTACGTGGAAATGTCTAAATCGGTCCCAAAGTGTCAATATTTTTTATGACCACCATTTTTTTCCAGAACTGCCGTAACCTTCATGGGCATGGAGTTCACCAGAGCTTCACAGGTTGCCACTGGAGTCCTCTTTGACTCCTCCATGATAACATCACAGAGCTGATGGATGTTAGAGACCTTGCACGTTTGAGGATGCCCCACAAATGCTCAATAGGGTTTAGGTCTGGAGACATGCTTGGACAGTCCATCACCTTTACCTCCAGCTTCTTTAGCAAGGCAGTGGTCGTCTTGGAGGTGTGTTTGGGGTAGTTTACATGTTGGAATACTGTTCTGCTGCCCAGTCTCCGAAGGGGGGGGGGGGATCATGCTCTGCTTCAGTATGTCACAGTACATGTTGGCATTCATGGTTCCCTCAATGAACTGTAGCTCCCCAGTGCTGGCAGCACTCATGCAGGCCCAGACCATGACACTCCCACCACCATGCTTGACTCTAGGCAAGACACATTTGTCTTTGTACTCCTCACCTGGTTGCTACCACACACGCTTGACACAATCTGAACCAAATAAGTTTATCTTGGTCTCATCGGACCACTGGACATGGTTTCAGTAATCTATGTCCTTAGTCTGCTTGTCTTCAGCAAACTGTTTGCGGGCTTCCTTGTGCATCATCTTTAGAAGAGGCTTCCTTCTGGGACGACAGCCATGCAGACCCATTTGATGCAGTGTGCTGCGTATGGTCTGAGCACTTACCCTCCACCCTTTCATCCTCTGCAGCAATGTTGGCAGCACTCATACATAATTTTGCCAAAGACAATCTCTGGATATGCCGCTGAGCATGTGCACTCAACTTCTTTGGTCGACCATGGCGAGGCCTGTTCTGAGTGGAACCTGTCCTGTGAAGCCGCTGTATGGTCTTGCCATTGTGCTGCAGCTCATTTTCAGGGTCTTGACAATCTTTTTATAACCTAGGCCGTTTTTATTTAGAGCAACAATTATTTTTTTCAGATCCTCCAAGAGTTATTTGCCATGAGGTGCCATGTTGAACTTCCAGTGACCAGTATGAGAGAGTGTGAGAGCGACAACACCAAATTTAACACACCTGCTCTCCATTCACTCCTGAAAGCTTGTAACACTAATGAGTCACCGGGGAGGGAATATTGCTAATTGGGCCCAATTTGGACATTTCCACTTAGGGGTGTACTTACTTTTGTTGCCGGTTTGGACAAAAATGGCTGTGTGTTGAGTTATTTTGAGGGGACAGCAAATGTACACTGTTATACAGGCTGTACACTTACTAGTTTACATTGTAGCAGAGTGTCACATGAAAAGATATAATAAAATATTTACAAAAATGTGAGGGGTGTACTCACTTTTGTAAGATACTGTACGTAACCAGGTACAGGAATCTCTCCCACTACCTCCACCCCCCCAAACAATGAACATGCTCTAGGCATCAGTCTAGAGAAGGCAGGGTCTATGTATGAAATGTAGACAAACTGAAATGTAAATGTATTGTTATGCAAATGCAGTGCCATTCCAAGGGCGGTGACCCTAGGCAGCTGTCTTGTTCGCCTAGTTATAAATCCAGCCATGCTCATGCCAAGTGTTCATGGTCGCAACACCTTCAAACCATATCATTATCATCAAGAAATGGGCTCAGGGCCTTAAAATATATATCTTATATTTAGCTATCGTTCTAAAATGTTATTATAGGAATATTTCACTGTACAGAATATGCACATCCGAGTACAATGATTAATACTAGACACGAAAGAAACACTCTAGTATGGTCATCTATTACTTTTTAGTATTTATGCAAGAAAAGATGGGACGTTTGATAAACTTTCTTTTATGAATACATTTATCACCATAATTATACATGTGAATGATTATCTTAGAAAGTGATTCAGATTGTAGAGACCTTGAAAAACACTGAACTAATGAAAACAGACACCAGAAATAACCTCTGATTATTTTAAATGATCTAAGATGTTTTGGAAATAAATCAAGGGCACTGCTTGCAAAAGTTCAATAAGCTTCTTAATTAGTACAAAGCGAGTCGTATTAGTGAGGCCTGTGTTGGATAGCAGCTTGGGCTGTATGCCGCTACCCTGATTCAATCCAGCGACATAAAACATGAGTTCAACTGAATTCACTGTCAATTTGCCATTTTAATAAAGAGGAAATGCTGCAAGCAACACGTTCTGTGTTAGACTTTTAGAGCTATCATCCCTTTTAAAGAACATTTTTAAAGGGCACCTGAAGTGCAACACAGTAGTTAAAATCAAACAGAAAATGTGTAAAAATATTTTCATTATAAGTTATTTTCAACAAATAATAGCAAAAATGTTGCAATTCTCGTACAATGTTGTTGCTGTTGTTCTTTGTTACAGTGTTATTTAGTCATTCAGTTGTGTCTGACTCTCAGTGAACCTATAGACCCATCTGAGCTCCATCATTCTCATGTGTATTGCTTCAATGACCTCATCTATCCTCTGTTTCTGCCTCCCCTTCTTTGTGTGCTTTCATTCTTTCCCAGAATCAGAGTATGTTCTAGTGAATCCTGTCTTCTCTTGAAATATTTGATCTTCAACCTCATGATCATACCTTCCAGTGAACAGTTTGTCTTGATTTTCTGAAGTATTGATTGATTGGATCTTCTTGCCGTCCAAGGGACCCTAAGCAGTTTTCTCCAGCACCACAATTCTAAGGTGTCCAGTCTACAGCGCTCAGACTTTTTTATGGTCCAGCTCTCACATCCGTATGTTACTACTGGGAATACCATAGATCTATGTGGACTTATGTTGATAGTGTAATATCTTTACTTTTTACTAGCTTGTTCAAACTTGCAATAGCTTTCCTCCCCAGAAACAAAAGTTTTTTAATTTCATGGTTACAAACTTGGTTACTTTATTTCATGGTTACAGTGGCACATTGACATAATAGTTTAACCTTTTCACCCAATCAGGATCTGTGCATTTATTTTTCAAACCACTTTAAGGAAATTAATTTAATTAAATCAAATAAATGCTGAGTTGCTCTGGCGCATATCTTAGAAAACTTATATGTCACTTTATCGATTTTTGAAAAACGAATCAATCACATATATAGTTGTGAGCGTACGAGTTGTTGCTAACGCTGCGGGCTCGCGTAGCGAGTCGCGGGCCTCGCGTAGCGAGGGCCGCGGCTCGCGCAGCGAGTCGCGGGCCTCGCGAAGCGAGGGCCGCGACTCGCGCAGCGAGTCGCGGGCCTCGCGTAGCGAGGGCACTGTGCCAGGTTCTCAGTTGCTGGCATGGAGCGCCGAAGGCGCTCCTTGCCAGCAACTGAGGACCCTCGCGAAGCGAGGGCCTCAGTTGCTGGCATGGAGCGCCGCAGGCGCTCCTTGCCAGCAACTGAGGACCCTCGCGAAGCGAGGGCCTCAGTTGCTGGCTTGGAGCGCCGCAGGCGCTCCATGCCAGCACCTGAGGACCTCGCAAAGCGAGGTCTTCAGTTGCAGCAACTGCGACCCTTGAAAAAAAAAGTTTACGTCCAAACACATTACGACACTCGCAAACAACATACGACACACGTTGAAACACATTACGACACTCGCAAACAACATACGACACACGTTCACACACATTACGGACTCGCAACACTCGGACGCAACTCGCGAACATTACAAAATTACAAACACAATACATACACACAGCACATACATAAAAACCTTACCTACACAAACAGGAAGCACCCAGGACCTCAAAAATGCAACTTAGAACTTAATTGCACTCAAAATAAAAGAGTTTCGACACTAAATACTTTGTTAAGCGACAAAAAAAATGGCCGACGAATAAAACGAAAACGAGGCTACACACGCAAACACCATGCTACACACGCAAACACCATACGAGACACGTTACCACACATTACGAGTTCGCAAACATCGGACGCAACACGCCGACATACAAACATTTAAAACTTAACAAAGACACACAACAAACACATAAAAAGCTTACCTACAGCAAGAGGAACCAGCCAGCACCTCAAAAAAACAAGTTACACCTACATTTAAATCAAAATAAACACTTTAGACAGTAATACCATCACTAAGCGAGAGAAAAAATGGCCGACGAACAAAACGAAAACGAGGCTTCAGACGTAACTACACTACACTTACTCGCAATAATGAAACACATACTATGCGGAACGTATCACAATCATATTAAACACCATTTTGAACAGTAATACGCCTAAAATGGCGGATGGAACGCAAATTGTAAGCTGGAACGCAAATAGCGCATGCGTATTGCGTTCTAACGGTCTCACTTTCCAGAACTTTCTACAAGTTTATAAATACTGCCTATTTCCAACTAAAAAATACATTTCTCCTCAGGTGATCAACGGAGTGACTTCTGAGATAACTGCTGCTTTTACTTGAGAAGACAATTCTTTACTAATTTACTACTTTACATTGTGCAAATTACAACTGACAGGTAAGCTATAATATATTACATTTTATTATCAGGTCAGGTCAAACAAATAAAAAAATAAACTAGGATTTATGTAGTCATCATGTATGGCACATTTATGTGTATAGGCTCACAAACAAAATTAAACAGAGCTTTATGTATAGTGACATCTGACACGCACATATATGTCTATAATGTATAGTTACATGTGACACGCACATATATGTCTATAATGTATAGTGACATTTGACACACACATTTCTGTGTATTGCCCCTTCATAGTGACATGTGACACGCACGTATATGTGTATAATGTATAGTGACATGTGACACGCACATATATGTCTATAATGTATAGTGACATGTGACACGCACATTTCTGTGTATTGCCCCTTCATAGTGACATCTGACACCGACATATATGTCTATAATGTATAGTGACATGTGACACGCACATTTATGTGTATTGCCAATGCAACAAAATTAGCTTACAACAAAATCAGTAAACAACTACATTTAAATGACATTATATGTCATGTATACTGATATGTCACATGCACATATATGTGTATCATCTATAGTTACATCTCACACACACACATTTATGTGTGTTGGAACAAATAAATATAATGTTAATTTAACCATTTAAATTTGACTCATGTATACTGATATGTCACACGTACACAAAATAATTACATTAAACTATGTAATGTGCTTCATGTATGTGAGATATGTGTGTAGCCCCCAACAAAAATTAAGGTTAATTGAATTAATTTACTGCAATTCAATACATCAGATAAAGCTGAATCTTTCTATTTCGTTTCATATTCAAACAGACTCTGCATCAACAGCGTCTCTCAACAATTTGCACCGTGCACTGTGAAGCACAATCCCTTTTAAAGAACACCAACAAATTTGAAGAGGTAAGATACAAGAACACATTACATGCTCAAAAGGACATGCTTTGCTAGATGACAAATTATAAATATACAAATAACTATTTCACTTTCTTTTTCAAACAGACACTAAAAGAAGACCGGCGGATTAAGATTGGCAGGAGGGGACCGTCTGTCATTCAAAACTTCTATCAAGGTAAAGTATTAAGTATAAACAAGAAATAACCATGAGCCTTATTCAATTGCAACTTCCTCATTTGAATAGGGCTCTATATAAGCACATAACATTTTTTTTATACAGAACTTTTTAGTTACTGAAATTCTAACCACAATCAAGGTTTTCAATAACTAAAAACTTTGCTCAATAAATATGTTATGTGATTATATAGAGCCCTCTTCAATTGGCAAAATTGCAATTCAATGAGGACCTATATGTCTTTAATGGCCAAGGGCCTCACTGAAATGTGATTTGCCCATTTCAATAGGGCTCTATATAAGCACATAACATATTTTGGAAACAGAACTTTTTAGTTAATGAACTTCTAACCACAATCAAGGTTTTCAATAACTAAAAACTTTGCTCAATAAATATGTTATGTGATTATATAGAGCCCTCTTCAATTGGTAAAATTGCAATTCAATGAGGACCTATATGTCTTTAATGCCCAAGGGCCTCACTCAAATGTGATTTGCCCATTTCAATAGGGCTCTATATAAGCACAGAGCATATTTTTTAGGAAATTTTTCTTTTGTGAACACGTTCCTTTTGGATACAAGTTCACTAAATACAAAATTCCGTACAAACATATGCTCTGTGATGATATTGAGCTCTATTCCATTGGCCAAAACACAATTGAATAAGTAGCTCACAATATAACAAATGCAGTAACCAAAGGCCCTTATTCAATTGCTATTTTCGAAAATTAAATATGGCTATTTTAACAAATATATGTGATGTGCTTATTTAGAACCCTATTCAAATTTCTACATTGCAATTCAATTACGGACTTACAGTACTATTATATTGTAAAAAATGCAATTGCATGAGGGCCAAACTATGCAACATATGGTACACACAAAGGCCCTCATTCAATTGCAATTTGCACAATTGAATAGGGCTCTAAATAACAACATAACAATAGCTTAAAACTAAGGTTTTAGTTAATAAAAAAATATCAAAAATACAGTTTTTCAATGACTACAAAATTATTTTAACTAATATGCTAATATGCTATGTGCTCATTTACAGCACAATTCAATTAGCCAAATCGCAATTCAATGACACACAAACTGCTACACACAAAACAGAATTTCTTATTAAGGCCCTCATTCAATTGCAATTTTGCCAATTGAATAGGGGTCTAAATAAGCACATCACATATATTTTTTAAAGAAGTTTTTAGTTATTAAGCATCTATCCAAAAGCACGGTTTTCAATACCTAAAAACTTCTTTAAAAAATATATATTATGTGCTTATTTAGAGCCGTATTCAATTGGCAAAATCGCAATTGAATGAGGGACTAAATGTTTAACAACCTATAAGCCTTACAAATAACCAAAAATAAGAATAACAAAAGTGTTGTGCACCTAATAGCATTGTATAAAAAAAACACACAAACTCATAGCAAACTATATTAACATTCTTCTTTAATGTTTAACAAATTATAACCTGTACAATCAAGAAGAAATTAGTTTTGCACAAGTGATGTGCACCAAACAGGATTGTCAATAACTAACACAAACACATAGCAAACTACATTAATTATATTATTTCATGTTTCACTAACTATAACCATCCAAATAAAGGTTAAATAAGTATACCACAAGTGGTGCGCACAAAACGGTATTGTACAAAAACTAACATAAACACATAGCAAAATAAATTCATATTCTTATGTAATATATCACAACCCACAAGCCTTACTAAGAACCTTAAATAAGAATAACAAAAGTCTTGGGATTGTACAAAAAGTTAAAAAAATTTTTTTTAAAAAAAATAAACATAACTGATACAATACAGCAAAATTAATACATTTTTAACTTATTTAAAAGACATTTCACTCAAACAACATTTTCTATTTTACATTACAACAGATACTGCGTGAAGACAATCGGACGAGGACTTTTTCCACAGGACCGGACCGGACCATCGGACGAGGACTCGGACCAGACCAGCAGACGAGGAATTTCAACACAGGACCAGACCAGCAGACGAGGAATTTCAACACAGGACCACACCATCGGACGAGGACTTTCACCAACGGACAACAACATCGGACGAGGAATATCGCCACAGGACCACAATATCGGACAGGGGCTATCGCGACAGGACCACACCATCGGACGAGGACTTCCGACAGAGGACCACACCATTGGACAACGATTTGGAAACGAGGAGCAACAAACATTCGGATTTAAATCACACTTCAACCAAGGTAAACTATAATAACTACTAAAGAATAACACTAAAGAAACTGGTTTCAGTTGCATCCGTCTCAACAGAAAAATAAATTAATTAATTTACTATCTCACTTATTTTATTTAAATTGCTACTATGCAATACATAGCTCAATAACCACATCACTTTTTTTTTCAGCAAAGAAGTTTTGCAGTGGTAAATATCTATCCACAAACAAAGTTTTTAATAAATACAACCATTATTTTAAATAAATATGTTACATGCTTATTTACAGCAGTATTCCATTAAAAAAATTCGGAGCCACTGAAGACAGGAATTATAAATTTAACTAAATATCAATGATACATTCATGATTTGCCTTTTATTTCAACAATTGTGCACAATCATCTTTAACAGGAATTACAAATTTAAATATACACAATTACATTTATTTGTTTCCGTTTACAGATTAATATGGCTGATAACGAGACCAAAGAAGAGAAGAAAAGACGTCAAACTAGAGAAAGACAAGAGAGATGGGCCGCCCAGCAGACACCGGAGGAGAAAGAAATTAGAAGAGAAAAAGAACGCAAAAGACTTGCAAATAAAAGAATATCCGCTGCAAAAATGAAACATACAACCAAAATAAATAAAAAAATTATAAAGCATTTACAAACTGTTCCTAAAACATCAGATGACATTTTACAACATACCAGTCAAGACAGACCAAAAAAAAAAACTACCAAAAAAAAGCATTTACAAACTCTTACTAAAAACTTACAGGAAATTTCAACCGAACAAGTCCAACATATACCAAGAAAATGTACGAAAAAAACTAAACATTTAGAACCTGTTGTTGAAACATTTCATGACTTTTCATCTGATGAATATCAAAGTCAACATCCAATATGCATTGCAAATTGTCCTTTAATGAAGTCTTTAGCAGTAGAGGTTCATAGTTGTGGGGACATGACTACTCAATGTCAATTTTGTGAGGCTTATTATTTTAAACAGGAGAGACCCCGAGATGGACAATTTATTAGTTGTTGTCAAAAAGGAAAGTTCAAACTTCCAGAAAGGAAACAATTTCCAACCTATTTACTAAATATTCTGACTGAACCTACTTTTCCAAATTACAAAAATTTTAAGACAAACATAAGATCCTACAATAGTGCCATATCATTTGCATCTATGGGGGCAACATTGGCTGCTAATGTACCAGGACATGGTCCTTACTGTTTTAAAGTCCAAGGACAAATTTATCATCGCACTTCCCATTTACATCCAGAGGAAGGAAATAAAAGAAAATTCGCTCAACTATATGTCCTAGATACAATGGAAGCTGTTGACCAACGTATGCAGATGGAAGAAAATAAAAAATGCTTACCCACTGTTTTCATAGAGCTAAATAATATTATGGACAACAATCCCTACAGTAAAGCTTATAAAAAATTGGCAGAAGTAGAAAATGAACAACTACTTCATTCACAAACACATCAATTACCAATGCCGAAGGTTAATATGGTGCTTAAAAGAGACAGACATACTGATAAACGTCGTTATAACTTGCCAACAACAAATGAGGTTGCAATGGTGTTTCACAATGATGAAGGAGAACCACCATTTCAAAGAGACATACGAATATATCCTAGAAATGAGGACCAACCGTTTATTAATATGAGTATCTTAAGTCCAAATTTAGATCCAATGACATATCCCATCTTTTTCCCACACGGAGAAGCAGGTTGGCAACCAAAATTAACTCTTCCCAGTTACCCAAATGCTAAAGGCAGAATCCGAAATAATGTTTCTATGCTTGAATTTAAAGTAGCTCAAATTGCCATTCGCAATGTATTTAATCCAATTTTATGTGGTGGGAAACTAACACAACAATGGATTATTGATTCATATTTGCAAGTTGAGGCAAATAATTTAAACTTTATCAAATATCAACAAGATAAACTCCGTGTAGAACAATATTCTGGACTCATGGACTATGTTGCTGACGTGGCTACAAGCAGAGACATGACAGCTGGCAAAGCCATCATTTTACCATCTTCCTTTCAAGGATCTCCTCGGAATATGAGAGAAAGATACAATGATGCTATGGCTATTGTGACAAAATTTGGCAAACCCGATTTATTTGTGACATTTACATGTAATCCACAATGGCCAGAAATTACACTAAATCTACTTCTTGGACAAACTGCTTCAGATCGACCAGATTTAGTAGCCAGAGTTTTTAAGATTAAATTAAATGAATTAATACGTGACTTCACTATAAATCAGTTATTTGGCAAATGTCTTGCTTATGTATATACCATTGAATTTCAAAAAAGAGGCCTTCCACATGCACATCTTCTAATAATACTTCAAGAAAAAGATAAATTAGATACTTCAGACAAAGTGGATGCAGTCATTGTTGCTGAACTACCAGATCCAGAACTATATGGTAGACTATATGAGATTGTTACTCATCGCATGATTCATGGACCCTGTGGTGACCTTAATCCACAATCACCATGTATGGAAAATAATAAATGTTCCAAAGAATTTCCCAAAGATTATAGAGACAAAACCTATGCCAATTGTGATGGATATCCACTTTATAAAAGAAGAGAAGGAGATAGTGCCATTATTCGTGGGAAAAAAGTGGACAATAGATATGTAGTACCTTACAATCCACATTTACTCATGAAGTACAACGCCCACATCAACGTAGAAGCCTGCACTTCCATCAAATCAATTAAATATGTCTATAAATATATTTACAAAGGTTACGATGCAGCTACTGTAGTCGTCAAAAGTGCAGACAACCCTGAAAGTAGTGAGTTAGTACATGATGAACTTGCATCTCATGTAGATGCACGCTATGTCAGTGCGCCAGAAGCTATGTGGCGGCTTTTAAAATTTGAAATGCATGATAGATCACATGCAGTATATAGGTTAGCAGTACATTTGCCACAACGACATTTAGTCTATTTCCATGCTGGAAATGAAATGAATGCATTGGCCCAAAGTGAAGATCGTCACACTACACTAACTGCATGGTTTGCATTAAATTCCACTGATGCTGAAGCAACACAATACTTATATATTGAAATTCCATATCACTATGTTTTTGTGAATGGATTATGGAGACCAAGAAAAACCAGAGGCAATAAAATTATTCCAAGAATTTACACAGTCAGTCCAAGAGATGTTGAACGTTTTTGCTTACGGATATTACTTTTAAATGTTCCTGGAGCACAAAGTTTTGAACACTTAAGAACTGTTAATGACATTGTATATGAATCCTTCCATTTAGCTGCAAGACATAGAAACTTACTCGCTGATGATACAGAGTGGGAAAGATGCTTAGAAGAAGCAGCACAATGTCAAATGCCGCGACAGATGAGAGAACAATTTGCTTTTATTTGTATCTTCTCAAATGCTCCAAATGCATTAGCTTTGTGGGAGACTTTTAAAAGTAATATGGCTGAAGACTTTATGCGACGATACAATGAACCCATTGCACACTTAAAAGCGTTAATGGAAATCCAAGAAGTCTTTTTAACTCATGGATTAAGTTGTGCAAGTTTTAATTTGCCTGATCCAGGTCTTATAGATGACATTAACTTTGAAGACTATGACATTCAACTACAAGCAGAAAGAACAGAAGAAAGACTTGCAACTTTAAATACACTACAATTGCAAGCATTTCATGCCATTAAAAATGCTATAGATGATGACATGGTGACAGAGCGTTATTTCTATCTTGATGGACCTGGCGGATCAGGAAAAACATATTTGTACAATTTATTAATGAGTTCAGTACGAGCACAAGGAAAAATAGCAATGGCGTTTGCCACTACTGGAATTGCTGCACTTTTATGAGAAGGTGGAAGAACTGTTCATAGTGGATTTAAACTGCCAGTGCCTATTTTAGAAAATTCTGTGTCAGATATTCGCATGACATCCTTACAAGCAAAGAAATTGAAGAAATGTAAATTAATTATAATAGATGAGGCCACAATGATGTCATGCTATGCCCTCCAATGTATTGACCGTTTGCTTCGTGAAGTCATGGATAATATTTTTCCATTTGGTGGAAAGGTAATGTTGTTGGGTGGCGATTTTAGACAAACATTACCTGTTGTTGTACATGGCAATCGAACTGACATTATCGAAACATGTATAAAGTCAAGTACAGTATGGAAACATTTTACCCATCTTCAACTGCAACAAAATATGAGATCAGAAGGCCAAACTGATTTCAATGATTGGCTTATTAAAATTGGAGAAGGCAGAACAGAAAAAATACTACATTTACCTGACGACACTGTAGAGATCCCACCTCATATGATTTGTCAACAAGATATTATATCGGCTATATTTGAAGGGAGCATAAATAACGAAGAATATTCCGAGCTTGCCAACCAAGTCATACTAACGTGTAAAAATAAAGATGCATTAATCCTCAATAATAAAATCTTAAAAAAAATTTATGCACCACAAAGAAATTATCACAGTGCTGATTCTGTACTTGCTGATGACAATGAAAGTCAGGCTAACTTTTCGACTGAATTCATAAACTCTTTAACTCCTTCTGGAATGCCACCACATATTTTGCAGCTAAAGAAAGGTGCAATTATCATGTTACTGCGAAATATGAATCCCAAAAAAGGCCTATGCAATGGCACAAGATTAATTGTTCAACAATTAAAGGACCATTTTATAGATGCTGAAATTTTAACTGGGACCCATAGAGGAGAGAGAGTTTTCATACCAAGAATAGATTTAGCACCAAGTGAAAGTAGTCTCCCTTTTATACTTCAAAGAAGACAATTTCCCATTATTATGGCATTTGCCATGACCATTAATAAATCACAAGGTCAAACTTTCAAATCTGTGGGTATTTTCTTGGAAGAACCAGTTTTTGCACATGGTCAATTGTACGTTGCATTGTCAAGGTGCAAAAATCCACAGGCTATTAAAGTTTACATTGAAAACAATGAAAGTCAAGGTGATTTATTAGAAGATGGACGTATTTTTACTAAAAACATTGTCTACTATGAAGTACTATAACTTTGAAGGATACTAATTAAAGATGCCAAGATTTTTTAAAAGCATTGCAAAATACATAACAATTGGTTGTTTAATTCAGTCATAATTAATGGAAGTCATGTTTATGAATGATTCGCCTCACAAAATACTTGCCTTGCATTGTTAGTAAAAATTATGTTAAAATGTTAAGTCACTATGTTAATGTTTCTAATGTTACAAGTTTAAAAAATATATTTTCAAGTTATTTCATTCAACATATTACAAAGTGGATGTTAAGAGGTCAAGCACCTTTTAAGTCACAATGTAAATATTGTCTGTTATCTTAAGATTACTACCTACATTAATGTTTATCGCCAATTTATGTGCTCAGTAATAAATTAGTTTAATTACGTACGTTTTAAGAAGAGTTTGACTGTATGCCTTCCTCTACATTCAATGTATATTCAAGTTAACAATTATTGTGATAGAAATTGAATTTTAATACTGATTAATTTAAATGTCAATTGTTTTTACATTCAAATGTTAATACTTTTAATAAAAAATTACTTTACAAAATGTATTCACTATGTTCATGTTTATAATGTTCAAAATTATACCAATGTTTTGTCAACTTCTAAACTTACATAAAAAATAAAGTTCAAGTTTAAAAATATATACTTTGATGGTTATTGCTTACATATATTTTAAACTTCATCTTAAAATTTGCAACGTTTAAAAAAGGATTTTTACTTTTGGCTTTCCTATTCATTCAATGTATATTCAAGTTAACAATTCTTCAGATACTAATTACATTTTAAAAAACCATTACATCAACATTTTACAAAAATACACGTTCATATTAAAATACTTACAAGTGTCAAAAATATATGTTAATAACTAAACAACTTGACAAACATATACATAACATTGCCGTCATTTTTTGACGGGCAAGTCGCTAGTTCTAAATATTATTAGGAGGAAAAAAATCCAAAAGAAACATTGACCAGGAAAAGGGATGCTTCTGCTATGAGTGTTAATGACAGTACATTATCTCTGATAATGCCATATAGTGATAGATCATCACATTGTTTGCATGTTATTAATTTTATAACAAAATAGACATATTTAGGATGCCTGAAAAATGTGAAACAGCTTTGCAGTGCAAATACTTGATTTATAGTGAAAGTTAAAAACAATATGTAAGCTATATCAGCAGAGGTCATATAGGAAAGCAAATTGGTACTGTAAAGTGATTTACCTGGGGCCCGATTAAATTTGACAAATTGTAGTTACTGAAGGCCGTAAAGTAGCGCGTAAATGTTACGGTTATTAAATTGGCCTCTTTTAGCTACCCGCAAACAATCTGCGCGTTATAGGCTGAAAAACAACAGCGGTTGCCAAAATCGTAACTCCAACCCAGCTAAGCCTTTGACCTTTCAAGCCTGTAAATGTTACAATCGCAAATTGCTATTAAATTGCTACAAGTCCTCAAGCCCGCAATTATTTTCACACCCGAAAATGGCAAATGTAGCACTGTCAAAGCAAATATAAGCGCACTACTAATAAGGTATTAATATTAATAGCACAACATTCTCAAGCTCGCAAATCTGCAATAAAAAATATTTTTTTTCCGGTTTAATTTCTGTGTTATATCTATCCCGGCAATGAATGTGTTAATAAATATAATAAAACTTGCATGGACTAGAATATCATATTTACTGATTTTTTATTATCGCATTATTTCTGGAATGCGGGTCCGATCGCAACTCGTACTTCCAACCCGCAAGTGATTGAAATTTAACCTCCATGTTTTAGTGACATAATGATGACGGTCTCTTTTACTATTGCCTCCATCTAAACCCATAACTACGTGTTTGAATCATTTATCATGATTTGGATTTTGGCCATGTCGTTGCGCCCTTTTCTATTTGGATCGCTCTGTAACCGGAATTTATTAGGGCCCTTGGTCCGATGTTGATCTGCTCAAGAGAATTACTGACAGAATTGCTTCTTAGTAGATTTTAGTTTTTTGTTGTAATTAATCCATATCAGACCTTGATTACATGACCCTTGCCATTTGTTATGTGTGACACATGCTAAGTAGAGTGGCTCATAATGCATAAATAATATTTTATTATTATTGTGTATATTAATTCCCTCCCTCCAACATATAGATATTGGTGCGATGGGAGTAAGTTAGGGCTAGTGTTTGGTTTGTTCCGTCCTGATTGCTGCTATGGGACTGTGTTCATACATTCTCGCTCATTTATAATCATAGAAGCTTATGTTTTCAATTTTTTTTGCATTTAAAAGAGCATGTTTAAAACTTTACCAAAGCTGTGTTTTGTAGGAAAAATATTAAATAAAACCTGTTTAAATTTCATTGAAAGTAACATGAATTTACAGAACATATGCAGGTCTATAGACCATACATCTATATTTCAGCTCATTGGCTGAGATGGGCATGCCCTCAGATCACTTAAACATTTATTTTTTTTCTGAACTGAGAGCATCATTTGAAAAAACAAAACTCACAGTGGTACAAAGCGAAAAAATTATTTTGATGTCCCTTTAAGTTTATATCCAAAAATGTGTTTGTGCTTATGGGTTACTTAGCTTCTAATGCTGTTACCCATGTGATGTTTTTCTCAAACCGCATTGCTATTTTAACAAACAGCAAAAAAAAAATTGTGAACTAAACACCTGCACTTTTGAAACATATGGGGCGAAAAATAACTAAGGAGAGAATAATATGTATTATAATTCCAGTTGAAAAATATAGAAATCCCTCTTTGTACTGCGGAGGTTGCAAACTGACCTTTACTGCAGACTCTGGGCATTGATTCAGTATGAGTTGTCAGATTTGCTTTTGTCCTGTTGCCAAACCAGTTACAAACAGAATCAGCTAACAAAAAAAGTAACCTGTATCTCCAAGTATGGATGATAAGTTGTGTGTATAAATGAAAACCAAAGCAACAACCCCCCCCCCGGAATCCAGTTACCCGGATTACAGCCAGATCACACACTGCCCCCATCAACATCCTATTGTTCTATGTCTCCTAAGGTACTAACATGTTTGTTGTTCAGTCCTTCAGTCACGTCCGATTCTCTGTGACCATATGGATGCAGCATGCCAGGCACATCTGTTTGTGTTTCTGGTTGTGCTTATTTTCATAGCAAAGAGATAGGAGTGGGTTTGCTAGTGGACTGTGATTTGTCTGACTTCTCTGCTATGACCTCCCATCTTGGATGACCCTACATGGTATAGCTCACAGCTTGACTGAGGTACACAAGCCCCTTCACCACGACAAGGTAGCGATCCAAGAGTGCTCCTCTCCAATTCCTTCCAGCTTCAGAAAAGGCTTGAATCTATTTAGCCATGGACTTCAAGATTCTACCACTACCACTGAGAAAAAAACACCAACTTAAGCATTGTGAATTGTTTTTTCCAAATCGGTGTTCTTGACTTTGTGTCCTCAAGACGTCTATTTCAGAACAGATTATCTGTGGCATCTGCTCCTCCATCAATTATTCTTCCAGGCCATGAAGAATGTGAGATCCAAACAATCTTGGATTCAAAATTCCAGAGGTACATGGCACATTGGAAGAGTTATGGGATAGAGGAACACTCTTGGGTTCTTGCAAAAATCTCCATGCACTCCATGCACTCAACCCCTCCTCCTCAACCCCCCCTCCTCAACCCTCCCTCCTCAATCCTCCCTCCTCAACCCCCCTCCTCAATCCTCCCTCCTCAACCCCCCTCATCCTCCCTCCTCAACTCCCCTCCTCCTCCTCAACCCCCTCCTCATCCTCTTTCCTTAACCCCGTCCTCAACCCCCCCTCATACTCCCTCCTCAACCCCCCTCCTCATCCTCCCTTCTCATCACTTTTACCCCTCTCTTACTTTGCATCAGCTGCTCCTCCGCGCGTCTCCCGGGTGTGTGGGGACCCGGCCAATGCTAATGACGTGGATGATAATAGAGGGGAAAGGGAGAGGGGGAGGTAATTAGAGAGGAGTAGGGGGATAAGGAGGGGGATGAGGAGGGGGGATGAGGAGGATCATAAGGGAGGGGGAGGGAAAGAGACATAGGGGGTGAGAGACACAGGGGGGAAAGAGACACAGGGTGACTCGAGTATAAGCCGAGTGGGGCTTTTTCAGCCTTAAAAAAAGGGCTGAAAAACTCGGCTTATACTCGAGTATATAAGGTACATTTAAAATGGCAAAAGAAAATATAGATAATCATTTGATGGCTAAAGCTCAGAAGTCTGAACATTATGCACATAGTAAATTCTTTAAAAGTGGAAATAAAAAATCTAAAATGCTTGCTTACCTTTTAAAAAAAAGATAAAGGCTATAACTACTGTATATATCTAATACACAAGAAAATAATAGAATAATTACCAAAACTAATGAAATAAAGGATGGAACATTTCTTCAAGGTCTATACTAAAGGAAAAATAGATTAGGGTGAAAAGTAGAGATTCTGGAAGAAAGTGTAAACACAAACAATAACTCAGGCGCAATTGGAAAAATAAACTAAACCGATTACAATTGCTGAGATACAGGATACCATTAAAGCATTAAAAAAAGGAAAAACACCTGGCCCGGATAGGTACCCTTGTGAATTTTATTTAATCATGTTAGTTCAGATATCTCCTATCTAACTAATGAATTAATATTTTTTGGGTAATATTGAAATTTCTAAAAGATTTACTGAAGCCAGCATTTCTATTTTTCTGAAAAAGGGTAAGAATAAAGATGAAATAAACAGCTTATTATTAAAGTCAGATTACAAAATCTTCTTGAAAATATTGGCAAATCGATTACCACTACTCCTTAAAGATCATCATATAGGAGATGACCAAGTTGGATTTATGCAAGGTAGATCAGTAACCACAAATGTCAGGATGTAATGGTAATAATCCAGGAGTATCAATTAAACTCAAATTTAAAAAATCCACCAACATTATTAAATATAGACGCTTAAAAAGCATTTGATCATTTGAATGGGATCACTTAATGTCATCCTTAACTAAAATGGGTTTACAAGGGAATTTTTGGCAAATAATTAAAGCAGTATATTCCTTCTATTGCCTCACTATTGGTAAATGGCTCTAAATCCAAGAAATTTGAACTGCAAAGGGGGACACGACAGGGTTGTCCCCTTTGCTCTTCAACATTGCAATAGAACCGTTGGCAAACAAACTAAAACATATCTTAAAAGGTATCAGTATTGGAAATAAACATCAGAGGATCGCACTATATGCAGATGATCTTTTGCTGTTTATTGAAAGACCTAAAGACAATATACCCCAAATTATGAAGCTACTGGAAGAATATTCCTCCTTTCCAGGATATAATATTAATACTGCAAAATCTGAAAAAAGTTGGCTTCATTAGGAACAAGACACCTAAAAATTTTCATTTAAAATTCAAAAACATTCAATGAGATATCTTGGTATACAATTAGTGACTATCCAGAGAATGTACTTATATAATTATAAAAACAGTTTTGACAGTATAGAGAGAGATCTGATAGTGGAAGAAGCAACCTTTATCAATCTTGGGAAGAATCTCTGTTATAAAAATGGTAATTTACCCAAGAATTATTATTATTATTATCCTTTATTTATAACGCGCCAACATATTCCGCAATACCCCACAATGAAAATAATGGAAGACCCTGTTATTGAGCTTTCAATCTGATATACACTGTGCTTTCCCTAAAGCACCTCACAAGATTAAAACTCGCAAACTTACATTCTAAAGGGTATGGGTGAGGTACAGGAGAGTGAGAGATGCATAGTGAATGAAGAGGCTAAAGATGATAGGCTTTTTTGAATACATGAGAATCTTATTTTTTCTCCAGAATCGTCCCTTTTTAATTAAAAAGGAAGATATACAGAAAATAAATGGAGCCTCATTCAATTTGGATGCCGTAACTAGCAGGATGTAGGCCGTATGTCTGCGGGCCTGCTGTGGGCCCGCAGCACTTTTGGCTTACAGTGCTATTCAATTGATCAAGCCTGCAAGTTATGGGCAGAAAACCAAAACCGTAAACAATGCAATAGTAAGTAGCATTTTGTGGCGTGTTCATGATCAATTAAGCAAGGCCGTAACTCCCTAGTTAGAAAAAGCCAATAGAAACAGAGCCTGTCATCATTACGACAGGAAAACATGGAGGCGACATGTCAATCAACTCACGATTCAGGGTCCAATATGTGATCGGACCCACAAACCTGCAATGGGCAAATTAATAAAAATGAATGTCGCTACTGTTCTAGTCCATGTGGGTGGCCTGATATGTATTAACTCATTGATCCCCTAATTGAAACCTATAATTAAATGAATTTTGATTGCCGATTTGCGGGCTTGAGACTGTTGTGCAATTCATTCTAATGTCTTTCATCGCTTTCCCCATCATTTACAGTGCAGTATTGATTTTATATTTGCATTTACAGTGCTCCGGGCATGTCATTAAGCCCTTTGTGAGACCTCCTTAGAACCCATAACTTGTGGTCCGACTTTTGCTGCATTGGCGGGTGCTTAGCAAGGGAGACTCAGAGCAATTGAATAGCGATTTGCGATTTTATCGATCGTAACTCTTGCGTCCGTGAAAGATCAAAGGCTTGGAGGGGCCTTAAAGGCATATTAAAGTGAGGTGGGTTATGAATGCATCCTGTAGAGGAGCATCATAACCCACCTAACGAAAATGTTTGCATGAAAAATGCAAACTATTTTTGCATTAGAAAAAATAGGCTTCTGAGGGTATGATTTTGTAAAAGTGTACCCAGTCTATGTGAGCATGCTCAGACATGCAGTCAATCAGCAATGCTGAATGCAGCCAGCATAGATGACTATTACACTGGGTCCTTAAAGGACCATAAATCAATATTCAAGTAAAAATGCTTGAACGGTTACACGGTTGTTCTTTAGACATACACCCTCTCCTTGATAAATTCTGACAAATTATACTTTTACTCAAACCAAACATTTCAGCTTCTTCTTCCTATTCTAATTTGTCTTTTAGGCGCATGAGCATTTATGCTTGATTTATGGTCCTACAATGACCTGCAAGAGCCAGCCATGGTCACTGTGCATTGCAACTCTGTGAGTTGGTGCATGCAATTTACTGGGGCTGGAGGAGCTAATGGGGCAATTCACTTGGGCTGGGAGACATCACAGGGGCAATTCACTGGAGGTGGGGATGGTGATGGGGTAAATCACTGGGGCTGGGGGGTTACACGGACAAACTGGGGCTGGGGGAAGTATACCCTGGGATGTAGATAAAACAACAGTGAATGAAGGGACACAGACCTTGTTCTGGGTTTTACAGAAATCTAAAGGGAAGCTGGAGCTCAACCCCCAGGCCAAAAAGATACAATGTATTATGTATGCTAATTTCAGCTGGGATTTTAATAGCGGTAACTTTTGCGTACTCCTTTAAGGGCTTCTGGAACTGTGATTTGCCAAATTTAATAGGGCCCTCAGTGTCAGAGAGCACTAAATACAAGAATGATTGGTTCTGCTCTGACATTGAAGTGTGGCATCCTCAGTGAAAATGTAAGACTGTAATACAGATTTACGTTCTGAGCAACATATATAAACTCACATGCATTTTAATATCAGAAAAGAACTGAAGTAGTTGTCTCATTCTCCTGTCTACCTACACACATGCCAGTATTTCTTTTAAATTACTTTATTTTATATCTACCACTTCTGCTGGAAGTCTATTCTACATGTTTACCAACTTTAGTGGTCAATCACTGTATAATAGTGGTGTTGCATAGATGTTCAACATGACCATTATCATCGTCTCTGTATCAATGGAAACAATCCCTTGCTGGCATAAACATTGAGGTTTGCACAAGACACTAAATACATATTTTACGTCTTCTATCACATTGCAAGGAAGAGAACAGTATCAGAAAATAAAAATAAAGATGATATGGTTTTCAGTAAGCATCACTGTTTGGCTCATAAATGTTTCAGACAATTCCAAAATATCTAACAGACCGAATGCAGTCATTGTTTTCTGAGAGGCTTTGCTAATTATTCACTTTTCTGTCTTGTATGCAGATGAAAGCTTGGAATGTTCTATATCATATAAACTAACAAGTTACTTTGAAAAACCTCCAAACATGAGAGTATCACAAATAATGACTATAAGTTGTGCAGCTGCTGGTGTCTGTTACTTTCTCTTGTTATCAGTTGTAATTTTTGACACATCACATGAGCTACAGCATGCTATGATTTACGACCCACGACTACCATTAATTTTAATTTTTAATGGTTGCTGTCAGTATTATACTGTCATTATTTTGGGACAAATAACCATGACCTCATCAAATCTATAGCTTTGCTATTACAAAGAATAATAGTAAATATTCATTTTTGAGGTATGCCCAAGAAATATTCAAAATGTATCAGATCTGGCCTGTTTTTGAGCTTTTCCACTGGAGATATTTTCTTAATGGATATAAATATTTTAATTTATTTTTGAGGAGATATCAATTCCACGTTTCTTCCCACCACTTTTGCCACCATATACTTTCATACTTTCCAAACCATTATGAATTCCATATCTGTTTTTCAACTAGCACATAAAGCTGATGTCATGGCCTCTTGGCTTTCACCGTAGAAGATCAAGCCAAGAGATATCAGTGTAGACAACAGTTGTGTTTAAATTAAATCTGTGATCTCTTAAGTGTGTTGAAGGCCGAGAGTAATTCAACATTACGGGTTTCCACACCCATAGGTTGGGCGCAGCTCAAAAAATGAAGCTGATATTTCTGACATCTTAGGAAAATTAACCTCCTTCCTTAAAACGAAAGAAAAAAAAAAGTAAGGCTTTGCCAAATAGCTGTTCAGTATAAATGTCCATGTGCAGCTGGTGAAATTTGAATGTTTACGTTTATTTTAACTTTTATCAGTGAAAATGTTTAATTGTTCTATTCTTAATTCACTTCATACTTCATACTGTTCTTCTCTTTCCAGGAATAATAACCAAAGCTTTCAGTTGTAAAGAGTCTTATAATTTTATTCATTATATTTAAACAAAAATACTTTGTGATTGATATTGTTTTAACTGAGACATGGCTATGTAGCTGCTGGCCATCATCATTTGTTTTAGGGATTAATTGACCCAAATGTAAGATGTAACTTGATCATTATGAATCAGTATAGATGTTATTATATTTATCTGTACAGTCAATGTCTTGATCTACAGTGCTTTGCAAAAGTATTCAACCCCCTTGACTTTTTACCTATTTTGTTAAATTACAACCTTACGTTCAATGTTTTGTTAATCTGAATTTTATGTGATGGATCAGAACACAATAGTCTAAGTTGTTGAAGGGAAATGAGCAAAATATATACATAAAACGATTTTTTAGAAATAGAAAACAGAAAATTAGCATGTGCGTATGTATTCACCCCCTTTGTTATGAAGCCCATAAAAAGGTCTGGTGCAACCAATTTCCTTCAGAAGTCCCATAATTAGTGAAATTGATGTCCACCTGTGTGCAATCTGTGATTGATGTCCACCTGTGTGCAAAGTGTCACATGGTCTGTCATTACTTATACACACCTTTTTCGAAAGGCCCCAAAGGCTGCAACACATAAGCAAGAGGCACCACTAACCAAACACTGCCAGAAAGACCAAGGAACTCTCCAAACAAGTAAGGGACAATGTTGTTGAAAAGTACAAGTCAGTGTTAGGTTATAAACAAATATCAAATTTTTTGATGATCCCCAGGAGCACCATCAAATCTAACATAACCAAATGGAAAGAACATGGCACAACAGCAAACCTGCCAAGAGACGGCCGCCCACAAAAACGCACGGACCGGGCAAGGAGGGCATAAATCAGAGAGGCAGCACAGAGACCTAAGGTAACCCTGGAGGAGCTGCAGAGTTCCACAGCAGAGACTGGAGTATCTGTACATTGGACGACAATAAGCCGTACGCTCCACAGAGTTGTGGCCAGGAGAAAGCCATTATTTTCAGCAGAAAACAAAATGGCACATTTTGAGTCTGTGAAAAGGCATGTGGTAGACTCCCAAAAAGTATAAAGTAAGGTGCTCTGGTCTGATGAGACTAAAATTGAACTTTTTGGCCATCAAAGAAAACGCTATGGCTGGCACAAACCCAACACATCACATCACCCAATGAACACCATGCTTTCTAGCAGCTGGGACTGGGAAACTGGTCAGAGTTGAGGGAAAGATGGATGGTGCTAAATACAGGGATATTCTTGAGCAAAACCTGTACCACTCTGTGCGTGATTTGAGGCTAGGACGGAGGTTCACCTTCCAGCAGGACAATGACCCCAAACACACTGCTAAAGCAACACTTGAGTGTTTTAGGGGAAACATGTAAATGTGTTGGAATGGCCTAGTCAAAGCCCAGACCTCAATCCAATAGAAAATCTATGGTCAGTCTTAAAGATTGCTGTTCACAAGTGCAAACCATCCAACTTGAAAGAGCTGGAGCAGTTTTGCAAGGAGGAATGGGAAAAAATCCCAGTGGTAAGATGTGGCAAGCGTATAGAGACTTATCCAAAGTGACTTGGAGCTATGATTGCCGCAAAAGGTGGCTCTACAAATGATTGACTTCAGGGGGTGAATAGTTATGCACACTGACTTTTTCTGGTATTTTGTCCTATTTCTTGTTTTCTTGTTTGCTTCACAATAAAAAAATAAAAAAAACATCTTCAAAGTTGTGGGCATGTTCTGTAAATTAAATGATGCAAATCGTCAAACAATCCGTGTTAATTCCAGGTTGTGAGGCAAGAAAACACAAAAAATGCCAATGGGGTGAATACTTTTGCTAGGGACTGTAGACCCTTATGGCACAATAATTAACCCCTAACATTAACACTATAAGTGCCATGAGGGTCCACCAAGAAACTTATAACACTAAGTCTAAGCACTACTCTTCACTACACTATTCTACCCCCAATAAAGTAATACATTAAAATTAACCCCCTTTATCTACTTAAACCCATCTACCTAATTAACCCCTACACTACCTAATTAACCCCCTCTATACCTACTTAACCCCCTCTACCTAATTAACGCCTACACTACCTACTTAACCGCTACATTACCTACTTAACCCCCACTCTACCTATCTAATTAACAATTAACCCCATAATTAAACTACCTATCCCCCTAATTAAACTACCTATCCCCCTAATTAAATACCTAACCCCCAATTAAATAACTAATTCCCCCTAAATAAATAACGAACCCCCCTAATTAAATATTTAACCCCCTTAATTAAATAACTAACCCCCAATTCAACATTTAAGCCCCCTAATTAAATAAATTGAACCCACTAATTACAAAAAAAAAACACCCCACTAATTACAGAAAGGAAAAAGGAGTAACTGAAAATGAAAAAACATTGAAAAATGATCGACAGATTGAGACCACTGTGGCAAGGGTTAATAGTTGTGGCTCTGAAGGTGTCCTGATTGGCGACTCCGCAGAATGGTAGGGTTAATTTTAGGTGCCTCCTGGGGTACTTGTAGTACCCCCGCGGTGGGTTTAACCATTTAGATGCCTCACGTTATTTAAAGACCCGTGACAGGGGTGGAAGTTCATTTTCGGTGCCAGTGGTTCCCAATGGGGACTCCCAGGCAAATAAGGGTGGTTAATAGGTGCCAGTGAATTCCTGTGTAGAACCCATGGTTAAATAGATGTGGCTACAGGGCACTGAGCGGGGGTAGGGGATGCCCGGGATTCCTTCCAGCGTGGATATAAATGGAAGGAATCCCCAGGGCATGATGTTGGGCTTTCCATTGGATTCTAGAGCCGATTCTCATTCATAAAGCTTGGTTTGGGTGCCTCACACACTGAAATCTCTTACAAACAATGGCAAGGGTTTTACGGTTGTGAGCTGAGTGCCCTAATGGAAGTGATCAAAATATCTACATACTGTTGTAGAACAGCTCCCGCAGACTTAGAGGACCTGAGCTAGTAGTTATAGTCAGTTTGCAATTTATGTCAGCGATGTAGTTGTCAAAATGAAGATGAATTAATTAAATCTCAAATTTTAGTGTTTAAGAGCTAAATTTACTGCAAGAGTGGGAGAACAGAACTGAAAAGCAGCATATATAAAACAGAGTATCCATAAATCTGTAAAGGAATAGGTGGGGAAAACCCATTGCAACTCTGAATTTACTATTGTTGGCACTATGTCCAAGTAAGCTATTTTTTCCGTATGCTATGTTATTATAAAAAGGTGTGTTACTGCCACAGATTTAAACTTATGATAGATGAGTATATCTCGAAGGTCAAGCAGGAGTGGGTGTCGCAAGGATAAGGAGTGTTAGCGATTAATAGAATATAGTCAGTTTGCAGTTTAAAAAGCAGGAGGGAATTTTAGGGTGTTGATAAGCTATACCGAAACAAAAAAAACAAGGTAGTGTTTTTTGAAAGGTAGTCTACTTTGAAAGGTCATAGATGGCATATACTGAATTATTTTTCAAAATTATTCATAGATGGTATTTAACCCCGGAAACATTTTCAAAATTTAATATCAAGGGTGAAGATGCTCACACTGGCAGGTGTTGGAAATCATGTGGTCAAAGAGGCTCTGAACTTCATATATGGTGGAGTTGTCATAAAATATATAGCTGGTGGTCAGATATTGGCCAGATGATATTTAAGGTTTTGGATAAACAAATTGCTTGGTCCCCTCAATTGGCCATTTTGCATATGCATTTGGATGATTTGCCCCTAGCAGATAGATATCTGACATGCCATATTTTGTTGGTTGCAAAGTGGCTCATTGTGAGATATTGGAAGCAATCTGAAGTACCAACAATGAGTGAATTGTGCAACACTATCAATCTAAATAGAGAATTGATGCACAACAGAAAAAATTTCAACATTGCCCTCTCTTGCCCCATACTTCCCTTTCATTCCTCTTTCCACCATTAATTTAGTTTCACACAGTGTTTTACCTTTTTTCTACACATCCATTCAAAAAGTTAAAACATTTGGCCAAATTCACTTGTCATTGTTGTAAAGGGTCAAGAAAAGATAATATTAGCAGGGTCAAGTTAGTGAGGGGCTTTTTGAGGTCAATTATGACCATGGTATCATTGTGGCATGGGAACAGGAGATGTGGATTAAAAGAGCTGAAAATATGGCGTGTAGATACTAGAGTGGATGATAGAGGTTTGAGGAGACTGGATTGAAAACACAAGTGGTAGTTGGAGAGGGGTGTGAACAGGACTCTCCTAAGCTATAAAACAAGATGAAAATGCAAGTAGGAAGTGTTGGTGATAGCAACAGAATAGGGAAACGTGTACAGACAAAATGGGAATGACTTTGGTTCGGAAAAAGACAACAACTTTGATGAAGCTAGATGTTCAATGTTCATAGGTGATATAAGTAGAATAGCAATATATTGATTTAAAATATATAAACTAAGAGACAAGCTTCCTTACTAACACTAAGAAAGTGAAACCTCCCCAGTTCCTATAAATCCTACAAGGCCTAAAATATTAGATTTAAGTAATTTCTTTGTTACTACCAAAGACTAGGTGGGACAGGCAATTTTTTAAGAAAGTACAGTGTAGTGAACACTATTTGTATTGGTTATCTTATTTCTAGTAATGAATGTTCACAGTTTAAACAATTAGTATTGCTGGTATCAAACCATACTATTTGATGAATGTTTCCCATCCCACATTTCCCATTTTCCAAAAAGAAAAATAAATTACTCTAATAAATAAACTAAAAGTTCTATATCAAATACAACATTTCAAATATTTTGTTTTTGTTCTTCTTGTATATATGAGAGCTCATGAAAAATTAGACCAGATAACTTTATTGTTTTCAACAAATAATCTTCAAATTCTCAAGAAGAGCAAAAAAAGAAAAGGAAAATAGAAGGAATGAGTCAGTTATAGCAACCCGTCCATGACCCCTATTATTAGCAGTTAAATACATGTGTTACCACACCTTAGAGTAATAGATATTTGACATATTTGCCCCAGAAGGAATCTAAAAGTGCTTTACTTGAGTGTTTTGAAATAGTTCTGAATTGGATATATCATACATTTGGCTTAGTTCTTCCCACTTATAAACATTGTCAAATTACATCACATATTCTCATGTAAATTACATGACATATTCTCTGGCAAATGTATCAGTACCAGGAAGGAACGCTGGGGTTGTGTACTTTAATGAAACTGTGAGCTATAACATGTAGGGTCACCGAAGATGGGCAGGTCATAGCAGAGAGGTATCGGTCCACTGGAGAAGGAACTAGCAATCCACTCTATTATATTTGCCAAGATACCTTATGGATAAGTGCGACCAGAGACATAACGATAGATGTCATGCTGTGCTCCACGGAGTCACGGAGAGTCAGAGACGCCTGAAGGACTGAACAACAACAATTTTATCTCATGCTTTGCTGTTGTGGATTAAAACCAACCTAATCATGATGTACATATTATGTGATAAAAGTATTTAGCCTAGTAGCCATTATTTTCAGCAAAACCTTGAAGTCTAAATTTAATAATGAAATTGGTTGGTAGATTTTACAATTTGTATGGTCTTTCAATTAGGCCTGCATCATTTTCCTGTCCATCAAATTCTATTCTAAAAAAATTATAGAGATTATCCATGTATGGTGCCAGTGTTGATAATAACTGCCTGGAAATCTTTCTGGCCCTGGAGTCTTACAAGAAGTTATATATTTAAGGGCTGTAACCAATTCTTTCTGCAACATTGGCTTATTAAGAATTTGAAGGTGATGTTCAGATTTTTTTTTCAAGGGTTATTTTGTAAAAACATATTGTCTTTTATAGAGTGCTAAAAAATGTATATAGATACAAAGTGGATCATGAAATATTTCAAGCAATATTAAGTGTGATTGGTTTTTGCTGTCTGACTGTATTATTTAGTTTCCTACCCAGCATACCATAATTGCCCAGGCCTTCTAATTGGCCTCACTCAATAGGAGAACATGAGTGTCTTGCCTTCAGTGATATGGAAACAGCTTGTGGTTGCCTCTGAAGGAGTTCAGGCCTATTAATGAGAGTGTTTAGTTTCTGCTCTATCAAATTTTTTAAGATGTGTTGCTTATTTAATTATGAAGGCTCTGATATATGCTTTGGTTTGAGGAGTCTTGTGGTGTAGTATGAAATAATGCATTTAATTCAGCCTGTCCAGGAATGAGTGAATGTTCTCCAGGCAACATATATTAATTTAACCACCAATTATAGAAGAGTAACCAAGGTTTAAGAGGAGAGAAGGTGCAAAGAAGCATATAATGGTCAGAAAATACTGCTAGATATATTTCACACCAATCTATTCCAGACAATGATTTTGTCATGCTAAACTAGTTACAATTATATTTAGAGATCAATCAACCAATATGGAAGACTGTGAGGGCACTGCTCTTGTGAGCTTTCTAAACAGATCTCTTCAATGTAAAAAAATATTTCCATAGAATAACATTGGGATTGAGCTGGTATGCTAACAAAAATGGCATCAGACCAATAAATATATCTGCTAAACCTGTGTCTGTTAATTTTTGTGCTTATTAAATTTATGCAGAGTATATTCTGTGGGACAAACACATAAAAAATTGTCTATCTTCAGAGAAATCTGAATTCATGATAATAATAAGAAATGATAAATAGGATTATTTGTTCTTTATTCTCAGACACGTATATTCCCTACGAGCCTCTTAATATAATAAGAACAGTCAAGTAGTTGTGTCTTTCGTTGATCCAATGTTTTACGCAACCAGAGTTTCCATGTAAGAAAATTCAAATGACTCATTCTTTAAGGGATGGAGAACATTAAAAGGGCTTTCCACTTCAATGTGATATAAAATATATGATTTTTAATATATTATCCCCTGCGGAAATACGGAATTTAACCTTTAGATATGTTTTCTTGTAAATTCTGTTTCAAGTAATTTTTAACAATACTCTTTGAGTCTGGGAAAGCCGGGTTAGCCCCTTTCAGATGTTGTTCAAGCTCTTATTCTATCTCTATTGTTAAAATATTTTGGCAGAGTATCAGAATAGTGTATTTCATTTAAATTACGCTGCAGTCAAGATGTCTAAATTATGAAACAATGAATGTATTTTATATAGTGCCCCGCGAAGATACTGGGAACGGCTTCTAATGAGAACATATGTGTATGAGTGCATGAGACAAGGGGAAAAAAACTAATAATATATATTTAACTGGAAAAGTGTGAGAACAAGGCTGAGACGCAGAGGATATAAAACAGAGAAACTGTAAATCACATCACTGCTTCAGTCCATGTGATATGACAGTGTGTATTGAGAATTCACTAAGTGATGGCCAGAAGGGACAAAGTGTTGGTGTTATTGTAGAGTTATTTGTTTATTTTGGTACAAGCATCAAGAAAACTTATTTAATATTTAGAAGTTCATCCTTTTTTAATGCGTGTTTTACTGAGCTTGACTTTGACAAAAAGCAGCAAAAACACCCTGGCAACTGTGCATTATTTACAACAGAAGTAGGCCAGATCATAGTGCATTGTGTGAACAAGACAGAACACCACATGTTTGGCCCAGGAAGGCTGTGACTTCAATTATCTTGTAGCCCCATCTTCAGTTACATAAAGACACATAGGACTCAGAACCCCAAGGTGTCTTGTCACACTTGTATAACACTTGCAACTGTTATTCTGCAGCCACTGTGGCAATTAGATCGAAATGTTCTAGTCCAGTGGGTCTCAATAGCCAGACCTAGGACCTGTGTCAGTCCCCGACACTTTATCTATTGGTTGTCAGCGCCAAAGAAGGATGAAGAGAGCCTAATACTTTAAACATACCACTACCATTAGTCATAGACATATTATTCATGAACTTATCTGCAGTTAAAATTTGCTTTAATCAAATCAGTGCAAATTAGGTGAAAATGTATTGTTACATGTAGTATCACTCTGTTCAAATGTTCTAGATCCCCATGAGCGTTTGAAGATAACGAGCTTGTTCCCAGATGAAAATAACTGAGACATTATTTTAGTCTATCCATTAAAATTTTGAAGGGGGAAGTTTTCCGTTTATAGAATGAGTTAAAGTCATTACAGGTAGGCTGACACCAACCAGCTCCATGTGTCTGAGAATTAGGCTGGTGTGACTCATTGCTTTTATTAATCATGCACTGGTTCATCATACAGTATATTTTTGGGATGTACAAAGGGATATGGAAAGAGAAACCTGAAAGTAATAATCGGATAAAATAATGGAAGAAATTATACATTTATAAAATTAACATATGATTTAGTAAAATGCAAACCTGCATAGATACTTTTGATTTTTGTTTGTTTTACAATGATTAAAATGTGTTTTTATTATTATAATTATTATAATTATTATTATATTGTTTTTGCGGCAGTATTCCATAGTGCTATGATATAATAAACCTTGCATACAAATTTTACACACATATGTGGTGAAACTACTCTTGATCTGAATAATGGTAATGGGTAAATAACACACTGAAGACATGTTATGTTTGGGTAGTCAAGTTTTGGCTCATATGATTCATGAAGCCCCACATCAAAACCTAACATTTGCCCCAAGTTTCTTTAGGCTAGCGTCTCTCAACCGTTTTGATCTGAGGACCAGCTTGGTACCTTCCAATGATCATATGGACATGTAGAACATCTCAAAGGTGGTCATTCATGTTAAGAAAAAAATGAATGTGTATAAAACTTTTTAATTTGTTTTCCACTGATTTGAGTATAGTACATTTTAACAGCAAATATGTTTAATGGTAGTGGTATGATAAAAGTGTTAAGCTCTCCTAGTGCCTTATTGTGAGGACTAGCTGATAAGGTCTCAGGAGCATGTTCCTGATTGAGGACTGGCTGATAAGGTCTCAGGGGTAGGTTCCTGACCGAGGACTGGCTGTGGAAAGTGGAATCTGAAAGGAGTTTTCTGATAAGTAATGGCACATTTGTATAATTATACATCTGTTTTAGTAAAATGCAAACTTGCATAGATATTTTTGATTTGTGTTTATTTTACAATTATTAAATTGTGTTGTTATTATTATTATTATTATTATTATTATTATTATTATTATATTTTATTTGTGACAGCAGATTCCATTGAACTATGATATCATAAAAAAGTGGATAAAATTTTTTCATACATTTGTAGTGAAATGACTTATAGAGTTGTACATCAAAACCTAACGTTTGCCCCAAGATTCTATAGACCAGTGACTCTCATGTAGAACATGTCAAAGGTGGTCATTCATGTAAAGCAAAGCATTCCTGTAAAGCATAATTTTCAGTTTGTTTTCCACTGATTTGAGTATAGTACATTTTAACAGCAAATGTGTTCATCAACGATATATCTATATTTGTGACTAATGGTAGTGGTATGATAAAACTGTTAGGCTCTCCTAGTATTTCGTTGTGAGGACTGGCAGATCATAGGGCAAGTATCTGTCTGAGGACTAGCTTTTGAGAAGCAGTACTGTAGACCAGTTCTCAAAAAACAGCTCCCAGTTCTCAGGGATGAGAAGATCCTGACACTTTTTACACATACCATCACCATTAGTCACAGTTATAAATTGATTATAAGGAATTATTAGCCATTAAAATGTATTATGTTCAAATCAGTGCAAAGCTAGTTGAAAATTCTATGAAATATCATATGAAAAAGTTACATGAAAAATCACCCTTCTAAAAAATGTTCAGGATCTCACAACCAGTCCCCATGAAGTTAACAATATGAGACATATGCTCACTTTCTGATGGGCCACATATACTAATTGAATATATTTTACTGAAGGTTGTTAAAAATCACAGAATATATCTTCTACTGTTTAACCGTTTCACCCGAGTGAATGGAAAACCTAGCAATTGATGAAATTGGCATTGACATTCATGAGAGTTTTTATGGATGATACAGAATATGCTTGGCAAAGCTGGTTCCAATTAAAATTTTATCTTCTGTGAAATTAAATCTCATCTTCCCCAATATAGATTATATGGTGGCTGAGTCATCCACAAAACTGAATTCAAGGATTTTATTACAATTGTGGATTGCCAACCTTGCTTGTATTACTCTCCAATGCCAATAGACATGGACGTCCAGGTTGTTTTTATTAATGTCCCATGATACTGATGAAATGTAATGTAATCCTGTGTTTCACCATCCTTGCCATTTCTCCCTTTATACATTATTTTCTTTTTGTGTTTTCCTGCTATTGCCCATCTTCAACCAATTAATAGTAAGGACTACTGTAGTTAAAAAAAAGGCATTTGTTTGTAAAGCATGTAGAAACTAACATTAGCACCTGTGTAAGTCATGGACATAAAGAATGGAAAAAAACAGAATTTTTGAAAACTCTTTTAATGAATGGAGTTATCCATTTTGTATCTGTTAAATCAGTTCTTAATAGATCATGAGGTTGTGTTTTTTAACAGTGGAGAGACGTGTGTCAGGGATTTAATTGAATCTGACACCACATCTCTTCTCCCTCAAGCCCAGAAGCAGACAGCTTGCTTCAAAAGATGAAAGCACAGCTGTCCAGTAATGTAAACACCCCTCTCACATAAGTAACTTCAACCAAGTATCATGGATGACTTCAAGGTCCAGCAGAAGTGTCAGATTTGACTTGCTTGTAATTAAAAATTTGTTTTATAATGTTTATTTGCTTATTCTGCTTGTAGTTCTAATCAGAGTTTTCAAACATATATATTTTATTTCATTGTAAAATTCAATTCAACTAGAAATTATTATATACATAAAGATAGGTTATATATCAAGGCCTCAAGACCAGAAATACATCATAGCGCCAGATTTACTAAGGAGAGAGGCCTCGAAAAAGTCTACTCTATCATATAGCAGAAAATACAAGTGACAAAGTGTACCACAAGTGCAATGAGAAGATACACTGAGTCAAAACTATAAACAGAGATCTGGTTCACCAAGAGTGGAAGACACAGTGTTAGGAACGCTTCTTCAATTGGGCTCATCCAGAACCTAGTTCTGACCCACCCAGCAATACGTGATGGTTCTTGTTATTATCCCTGCTAGCAGCGATAGAACCAGATCAGTAATGGACCTTCAGAACGACCACAAGAACTCCAGAATTAACAGTCCTCTGAACCAATCCTCAACCCTTCTTCTTCTAGCCATGTGGTCCACCTATTAATCAATGATGTCAGCCTTTCTAACCCCCCTCTGATGCTGGAGCCTAACAGTTTAAATAACTTAATGGCACCTTTTGTCTTGGGTATTAGCGTATTACCAAAAGATTCAGGCAACATGCTTTATTATGTTCCTCAGGGAAAAAACAGTATTTTGATGACAAACATGATATGGGGATTCTCATACTTAACAGTATATGTGTAAGTCATAGTTACATAGTAACTATGACTTACACATATACTGTTAAGTATGAGAATCTAAGTCATCTAAGTTATACTTATACCACAGGCAATATTAGACTACAAATGTAACAATAATTATTATACACATGCCATCAGGTCGACCCTAACCCATACATCCAGGGGGTACCACAATTATGACCACCCTGCGCACACGAAAATAACAGTTCATATATCCTTGCAATCTGTGCAATGTTTGCCCTGGAAGGGGCTTCTCAGGTCACGTCCTCCCAAGGCACAGACTGATTGAATCAACCCCCAGAGACCCCAGTGGTTCCTAGACATCACACACAGGATGCATTGTTACAGAAGACTGAGATTTAAAAGGACTGTGTAATCAATTTTTTGTTTTATATGTTTTTTTTTCCCCCTAATATATTGTTTATAAAAACAGACATTGTTATCACAAGAAACATAGCATCTCAAAACACGTGTAATACATTTATTTGGTGTCATCAAATACAGATCCCATCTAATCGTTTTTTTTCTTACAAAAAATCTACAACTCTTAAAAACCAAAGTAAAATCACAAAAATGAATGTATTAAACTGAGGAAATACAAAAAAGTCCTCACAAATATCTTATATGAAAATATATCAGATAGCTGCCTGACCCCTGAGATATTTTTTTTTATTTTTTATAATTTTGTACTTTTCAGATAAATAAAGATGCACAGAGAGTAAAGATACATTATATTTACATACATTAATACTTTACAGTATATCCATTTCTTCATTACAACAAATTACAACATTGTTTATTAGGGGGCAGCAAGTTTTTGCCATTTTAACCTTATAGCCTCTTATCTCTTTTCGTTCATTTACTTAACCCCTCATACATTTTCTTTAATTTCTTCAAAAAGAATAATAGACCAAACACCAACAAAACATTACAAAGAGAAAAAGAATCAAGGCAGGGAAATAACTTTTCAATCAGTTTTTTTTCTGTTTATACACAATGGCCATTTTTTGTCATATAGCAGCAAACAATTTTCTAAAGAATATGTCAACCTTTCCAGATATGCCATTTCATCAGTTTTGTTAATGATTATATGCGAAGAAGAGTTTCTAATAATTTGCAATGTGGAGTTTGATAACACCAAGCATAGTGGATAAAAGCTTTTCTACCTGTAGACTTTAACGCTTAAAGCTTTAATAAGCACAATTGGGGGATAAATATTAACTGTTGGTCATAAATGTCATGAGCCCCTCTTTCCATAGCTGGGCATGAACGCCATGGGCCTCATTCTATTATCGGCCGCAGCCGCTGCGGGGCCGCAAGGACCGGCCGCAAGCTATTCTGCTATTCTATTCCCCTCCGGCCGGGGATTCCGGCAGGCTTGCGGCCGGCGCCTTACTATCTCTTGCGGCCTTTGATCTAAAACGGCCGCAAGGAAATCGGCCGTAAGAAAATCCTATTTGCAATTCTATTGCTCCGGGAACCCTCTCTGCAAGGCTAAAAGCGAGCCGCAGCTTACTTGCAGGAAAGAGGTCCCGCTAGCACCAATTAAGCACGAAATATAGCCCAAATAAAGCCATCCTGCACTTTGAGAAGACTATAAAGTGATTTTAGGTGTTAGCAAAAATAGCACAAATTTCCCCTATACTCAAATCCATAAAATAAATTTTTTTTAATATATGTCAAATATGCATGTAAAAAGTCCCGAGTGATTGGAGCACCTCAGACCCGGCCACGCTGCGGCCGGAAAATAAACAGTTTATGTAAACTCGGATTTGGGCTGATGTGCAAGCTTGAGAGTGGGTTACTATTAATCCTCATGTCCCCCAATATGATCCCTAGCATTTACAGAGCTGTACAGTGCAGGCTTGAATTTATTTTTGACTTTAAAGATTTCTGAGCTTACGGCCGGTTCCAAGATATGCGGCCGGCCGTAGGGGGAGATCCTTGCGGGGCCGTATAATAGAATCGCGAGTTAACAGAACCCCCGCAAGGAATCGCAGCCTTACTGACGATTTACGGCCGATAATAGAATGAGACCCATGTGTGTAAACATGACCCTTCAGATTAATAACCTCTAAAACACATATCTGAATAGTTAAGAAATATTTCATGTATCTTTTTAGGAAACATCTACATTCTGTGCATCACTTTAAGATTAGTTTCCAAAATGGTGTATTCTCTACAACTATTGCTAGAAAATGTCAGGCTTCTAGACCTCTCCTTGTCACTTATAGTTATATTCAGATCCTGTTCTTACTGTCTTTTAAGTTTAGGCAATGAGGCAGTATCTGTTGTATTTCCCTGGCTGTAAAGAAGACTAATTCCTCCCTTAGCTTTTGGATTATATAAACAATTTTCTCAAATGTTGTAAGTGGTCAACATAAGTATGTTTTGGAAAAAAATGTTAATAAAGTGGGTATCTTTAAATAAGAGTAATAAGCTGGTTTTTCAATTCCCCATTGCTCTTGAAGTGATTCAAATTAAGTATTTTACCATTAGTCCTTGTACAATTCTTACTAATCCACAAATGACCCAAGGCTTATGAGTTATGTATAATTGGCGTAAGGGGAAAATTAGGAGCTGTCAGTTTAAATTTGTATTTTAATCTATTCCAAATTTTTTAAGGAAAGAATAGTAAAGGGATTCATGTAATCATATTTAGTTATGTGTTTGTGGGGTATCCACATAATTTATTGAGTATTTATTTCTGTAGGAAGATAGTTTTATGTCTCTGCCCGCTTTCTCCTTTTCTTTTTGTTATTTAAGACTTTATCATGTTCTAGAACTGTAAGCAGAGACATAATTAATGAAGTAGTGCTGTGTTAGCTGCTGAAAAAACAGGACACAAAGTGGAGTAGATTGTTATACCTTTAATGTCCATTTAATAGGGATTATAATGCAAAAGTTTAAGCACTGGGATTATGATAACCCTAAAGCTTGCACTGCAATTCCTTTTAATAAACCATACTAGTTCACTAAGCATAATAAGCATGGCTGTAGGAACTGGGGGGCATAATCCCCCAATATTTTTCTGTGTTTGTATATATGTATATATAAGCTATTTTACCAGCTGTGTATACAATGAGCTGTACCCCCATAATTATTCTGGCTCCTACCATGGGTGTAGGGGCCAAAGAAAATCTGGGGGGGGATACGGCATATAGTATAAAAATACCACTCAACTGCTTCTACACATATAAACACACATATTGAAAAATCTGTGGGGGGTTGTCCCCCTAATATAATAAAGCAAGTGTTTAATTAGACAAAAATACATTCTGATGCCTCTTCTGGAGCATGAAGGCACCCATGATATGTTAGTGAAGACTGCATGGAGAGGATTAAGGCTTGCAATTATTCTTGTTTATTCTTAAACTATATACAATATACATCACACTTTTGGGTTCTTTTTTTGAAGTATAATTGAAGTGTGCAATCCTAGTAGCTGTTTTTTGTAGTTTTTTATTGAAATCATGTGTATTGTTTTCTATTGTAATTGTATAGTTGCAAAATGCCTGCTTCTGAGCATGTGTAGGTAAAAGAGGTAGGTGTCAAATACCAACAGATGCCATTATTATTTACTCAGTCAAAAAATGTCTATACACAAATGCCAACTTCAAAAATTAATTAATTAATTAAATTAATTTCTCTGTAAATGGCTTTATGTTTATAGTTTCCAGAGCTGCTCATGTTAGTTAGCTACAGATTGCAAGATTGTAAGTTTGTGAGTTTTCAATCGTTGGGGAAAGCACTATGGACACTGGATTTTTAGCTCAAAGACTGGGCCCTCCATCCTTTGCAATATGTAAATACTGCTATTGTTTTTTGCCTTGAACTTAACCCATGAATAGCGCTCCAGAATATGTTGGCGCATTACAAATAAACAATAATAATAATACATGCTTCACAAACATAAGGTTATTTTCCTAAAACACAGTGGTCTGTAAAGGTTTATGTTACTGTTTATCAGCACTTCTCATGAGAACACTTGCTCTAATCTAAGATCTGTTACTTATGTATTACAACACATCGAACAATGCAATCTTTATAACCTGTGACTGTGGGAGAGCATCTATATCTTACATTTAATGAAATAGCAATGTGTTTATTTTATTTCTACTTAGCATTACATGACCTGGAGCTATAAGGAGCCGTTCCAAACCCTTGTACGATACTCAGACAGTTCTTGGGATTATTAGACTATGTGCACTACACAGAAACCTGCCAAAAACTAAAGGCTAGAAATCAGGATGAGTGTTCACAGGCAGAAGATAACACAGACACCAGGAAAATATCAGACCAATCACATGTTATTTATCAAATGCAGATCACCCCATGAATCAGCTCATAATTACAATATAATATTCAGAGTTTAATTCAAACCTAGAACAATCCCACATTTATAAAACGGTTTGATGCTCAAAGGAGCAATGCGGCCCTTAATGTTCTATTAGGAACTTAAAATAACATGTTTTTCCTATTAAAAAAATTATGTGTATATGAAAAATAAATTACATTAATTAACCCTTCAGCAACACATAAATAAATGAACTGCCATGTGTGCATTTCATCTTATCCTGACTAGTAAATTGAACTAAAATTGATATGAAGTGTTATTGGGACTCGCATGTTCTTTATCTGTTTTTGCTAAATTAACGTTATATTCAAAAGAGAGATAATAAAAAACAATCTTGTGATGAATAATGTGCTTCATAATCACCCTGTATTATGTATGAGGTTAGGATAGAGGAGAAATAAACAATCCAACACCTGTCTCAATTTCATATAAATTGTATTAAGTACCGGCTAATTATTCATATAAAAAACTTTGTAGTATTTAAAATATTATGTTCTAATTGCATGAGCGAAAATATGGGACTACTTGTTGTATATTTAATCCAAGAAACATATTTAGGCGTAAGTATGATTTTATATATAATGCTTGGGTGAAAAAATAAAATAACATTACTTACTATATATAAAAAGAAATGTAAAGAAAGTAATGTCCAGCTACTAACTCATCTTCTTTTCTTTTCTACTTCTTCAAACTATTGGAATTTATGTATGGGGCCCAGTGAAGAAGAGGGCATAGTACATGTACAGAGGAACAGGAATTTGGGGGGATGGTGGTAACAAGTTCTTTCACAGATTATTTATGAGAGTATATCATGCTAATATAATTATTTTGGTTTTGCGTTAGATTATTTAATATTTCCCCAGGATTTTGGTTTCTCCCAAGTAAGTGGCTGCACACTTAAATTCCCCAACTGCCTGTCATCCTTAATCTGGGGATTAAACACAGAATAGGGGGGTGGAAATAATGTTTGAAATAGAACTAATTGAGGTGTTGGGCAATAGGAAAGAAAAGGATGGGAAGGAACAGGAGAGGAAAATCAGAGTTTAATGGAAAGAGACAGCTTCTCTACCTCGGAGCTTCCTGTTTCTTCTCTTTCCACTGTTTGAATTGAGCCCCAGAAGTCCCACCAGCACAGGCCAGGGACAAGATACATCTCTCAGATATGGCCAATATAACTTTTTATTAGATAGATAGGTAGATAAATGGGAGGTGGTTAGGGCTGGTTTTGTGTGTTCACATTAGGTACTAGATAGCGTTCCATATTAATATGGAGCCTGCTGAGTTTCAGACTCATTCTCCTATAGGTATGCTTTAGGAAGGCTGCAACCCTGGTAAATGGATTTTTTTCTGGAAGCCATGGTATAGCACCGCAAATTTGCTTGTAAGAACTTCCGTAGTTTTGTATTAGCCATGGGAGCCTTTTAATCAATCACCTTTTTTTTGGGCAGGGTATGTGTCTATTGTGCAGGTGGTTTCTTAAATTATGTTTTTGTTTAGGGAGCTATATATATATATAAATGTAATATATATGTGTGTATTACATTTATTATACTAGGGATCTGTGAGTATATATAGAGTCTTGAAAAAGACCTTTGGGAATGGAGAAACCTTGACTGTTATGTCAATAAAACTCAAATATAAGAAGAAAAGACCTGGGAGTGCTGGAGTATATAACAGCTGTTGTTTACGCTGAGCTAATGCACCAAAGCACTGGAAAGCTGTGTAAGAGAGTGCATACCATATAGTAAAGTGCACTGTATATAGCGCAGAGAGCTTGTTTATATATTAACCTAATTTATTGTTTTGGGATGTATATACTCATTATTTATGTTTAGTGAGAACACAGAGCATGTGTATATTATATTGAACAGTTTTCATATAATATTTATTTGCCAAAAATTGAGGTTTTGTATTATATATTGTATATAGAAAGTATGATTGTGTAAGTGTATATATTACATAAAACTGTAAAGAAATTGTGGATTTTTATATATTATATTTAATGTGCATGGTTTGTGTATATATATTACATAGTGTCAGTATGTGTATTTACTATGAATTGTCTACCTTTATTTATTAATTAATGGGCCACTGTCCAATGGAAAACATTTTTTTAAAACTTTGATTCTATCTAAGAGCATAATTAAGCAGGAAAAAGTCATAAAGCTAGGTTTTTAATTAGAAATAAATATTTGATACTTCATAAGGACAATTGAGAAATACATGATACATTGGTGGAAATGTGTGAGAGCACTGTTTACATTTCTGGAGGGCTGTGGTTGCATTTCATTAGCTGACGTAATAATAAAAATTGCAGCTATACTTTATCTTATTAGAATTGAAATAGTCCCGTAAACCATTTTTCAATTGATAAGGTAGGTACAACCGAAATAAGGTATTGGGTGTCAAAGTCCGGATATGAGTCACAATCCATCATTGTTTTCTCCTTCTGCATATTTCTATATTCTGGCTGCTATGCAGTTTTTTATACCTGATTTTGCTATTTACTGTTTTCATAGAGTAACATGCCATGTCACTGAATATAGATAACAAATATACAGCCCTATTAAATTCCCTCAACATGTATAACCGTATCCCGTAACATAGTCTGCAAGACTTATGGCTATTAACGACTTGCGGGTTAAGGGCGAAAAAACCCTACCGGGTGGCGAAATCTGAACTACGCGGCTGCAAATCGATTGTTCTGTCAAGCCCATAACTGTTACCTTCGCAAATCGCTATTAAATTGCTATGAATCCACGTATACCCCGTAACCTGAAAATGCAGCCAAAAAGCCAATGGGTACTAGAGACGACCTGCCGGCGGGATAAAGTCCTATCCGTAGCACTGTAAATGCAAATATACAAACACTACTGTACTTATAATTAAATGGAAAGTGATATTAGGTATTAAAATTAATAGCACATCAAGCTCGCAAATTTGCAATATAAAATACATTATTTTATGTTTAATTTCCCTGTTATATCGATCCCGGCAATCAATGTGTTTATACATATAATGGAACTCGCATGGACTTGAAGAGAATATTTACTTATTTATTAATACTGCATTATTTCTTGAATATTGGCCGATCAAAACTTACAATTGAGACCCGTAAGGCTTTTAAATCTAACCTCCATGTTTCAGTGAGGTAATGATGACAATCTCATTTGCCATTGGCTCCGTCTAAAGCTGTAACTACATATCCCATCCTTGCTGCTGGTTCTTGCACCGAGATCCCAGCACTGCAGACTATTTGTGATGATCCAAGCTTGTAAGGGCTATACAAGCCCAGGGCCACCTGCTATAGACTACAGGTTAACTACCAACAAGGACCGTTTGGGTTCTTGGAAATCTCTGCACCAGCAGCAAGATATTTGGATTCTGTATCGATCAGGATCCTTGCATTAGAAATCAGCTCTTCCAGACTACCAAGAGACTCCAGATCTGCTTCTTCTTAGGGGGCTTTATAAGACTTGTTACAGTCAAACCTACCCCAGCAGAATGCTACAGAGTCTCTCAGTATCTCACTGCAGCCATCCAGGAGAACAGGAGCATAAAAGACATACCATTTCTATAAGCCTCCAGAAGTGAACTGTGTTTATACGCCTCCAAACACCAACTGCCTAAAAACATACTGACACAAAAATAACACAGAATCAAAGCACAACCCACATTCCCTCCCCCCCCCTCTGACCTCCTTTACCTTGCACATATCGGTTGTCATTGGGGGTGGGGGAGCTTTTTTTTCCCACTGGTGTCATTTACAGCCCCCAAAGGGCAATAAAAACTAGTTTAAAACTTTATGTCTTTTGATCACGGTTGAGGGACTAAGATGGGGGTAGTGAACATCTGGGAATTGCACCTCTGGACCAAGTATACATCAGACTATCACATGACATTAACTATACTCACACATTCATTAATTTTAAACACAACACAGAACACAGTAATATTACATTCAGGATTACATACAGTATACAGGATGAGGGAGGGGCATATGCCCTAAGAACATGAAGCATGCTGGCAATATAATTCCCCTACCCATTTTCTAATGGGGAAGTCTGTTCTCCATGGTAGCTCACTGGGCCTAATTCCAGGACCTGGCAAAGGGGTCCGTGACAGACACTAATAATAATAAACAATGGAACTAAAACGTAGTAATAATAATATAGAACAATATTAATCCTGGCATATATTTCTGTTCCTGTATATTTTTTTCTGCATACACAAAAGATCACAATAAAGGTGTAAAATGAAAATGTTTGTGATAGTTGATTTGTATAGACCTACTGTATCTCTGCCAGAAAAAACAGATAAACCGAACATGTTTTAGAGTGTACATGGAAACCATAGGGGGATTTTAACTAAAGACTGATAAGTGGAGCAATCACTTTTCATTGAGTCGACAGGCTTCTCTTTCTCAACTGATTTTTATTAAGCTTATCTTTTATTATTTGGAAAAATAGCATATATCATTTATATGTTTACCAATGTGTCAGGTTTGGCGAAAAGATTTACCATAGATTTGTGGCCTAGATCATCTCTCTCCTACATTAGTCTGATTTCTTGATATTTTCAGCAAATAAATGAATATATAAACAGTTCAAACTTTCTTTTACCATTTAATTTAATTTTGTTTTCAAATTTGTGCACTAACTTCCTGTTTCTTGACATGAGCGTTGCCAGCCAATCAGTTTCATTTAGGGCTGTAGCTATTCTTCACTTATGCCAGGAAACAGAAAGTTAGTGAACGGAGCTAGGTTGTATGGCCATTTTCATTCTAGGAGGTTTGCAGTTCACAACAGATCACCCAATGCCTATAGAGCTAACTTCTCATAATCACATGGAAGGCAAACAAATTTAACATGATTTAGGTAGGAAGCAGAGTCATTAATTAAGTCAAGAATTAAGTCATCTTTTGTGTCAGAAAGGTATTGATTTTGCCATAAACTTGGCAACTACAGTTTAGTATGTATAAACCTAAGAAAAACGTAAATATAACAGGGAAAATGTATGGCATAATCAATTTATCTGCCTTTGGCCTATAAACACAAACACATTTTGCATACATACATACAGTGCATATTTTGCAATCGAAGACTTTTTTAAAATAAATTCTTATACTCTAATATAGTCACAACTGGAGAGAGAAATCCTAAATGTGCTGTCTGGTATTCCCATAAATTAATACCACTAAAGAGGAAGAATATAATGCAAATGGTGGTCAAGATTGCTCATTTGTAAAAACCTAAAATGCACTCAATTCAAGGAATCACTGTGATGTGTTAAAACAATTTAACTGTTTATTTCTTGCATTAAAGCATTAGGTTGAAACATTTAGACAGACATACCCAGTAGCAAGTGACACGTCAATTTATTATAATGGCTTAAATCCAATCCACATGGCGTATTTATGTCTAAAACACAAATAAGCATAAATATTTACCATTAGACATGCAAATGGTTCAATTACTGTAATATGAATAGTAAGTCTAAATTGGAAGTGTAATACATGGGTATTAGAAGAACACATAGTACAAGTCTATAAAGACACAAGTTTTTAATGCTATGAAAATTTTGGAAAATCCTCTTTTCATATCTCTTCTGAACAGTCTTTGGTAACATAGACTAATCTCAGATCTAGTTCTCTTTCGATTTTTTCCACCACCTGCCATTGCCTGATTTATCCAGTATAATAAATGTTGAAGTCTAGTCTCTTTGTATGCATCATTATTCACAATCATAAACATCTACATTTTATAAGCCTTCCAGAAATCTCAGAGGGTTACCTTTGTTCTTTTGAAACAGGCGAGGTGAAAATAGGAAATACATAAATGTAACTATTTGTTTTTTCGGTCATCTGTTTTAAACTAAAAAATATGTACCATTACAAAATACCTCAGGTTTTTTGTTGCCAATAGATATTAACATGACACAACTTCCAAAAGAGATACGAAATAGCCTTTAGTATAAAGAAAAGGAAAATAACTAAATATATAAAATCTATATAATTTAATGAGCAAGAGCAGATACAAACTATGCCATATCATGAGATAAGTTCAAATTACATGTGTCTGCTCACAACACTATTGTAGTAGAATCTAATTACTACAACACATGTACCAAAGGGCAAGAGGTCATAGATTAGTCACCAAATCTATGGGTCAGAAAACCAGAATGTAGAATTGTTCAAGAGCGAGTCAAGAGTCAAAACTGGTAATCAAAATAAATCACTGCAGAATGACTATATGCAGCACAAGGGCAGAACAACTGAACACTGTTGCTCAGTTGCCAACAGGCTAAATCATAATTGATGAGCATTTTATGTCACCTCTGACGCTGGATCTGGCACATCCAGCAGTGACGCATAGCAACAAAATAAAGCAAATGCCGCTGACACAGTTGTATATATGATGGCTCAGGTGCAAGTGCAACCTATGGCCTTAGTTGTAGCACGATGCACCCAACGACTGAAGCAAGTAGAGACAAGGGCTAGCACATGACCTGACACAAGGTTGAAAACACAACAGCAAGTCATGCAGCCTTAGAGAAAGATTGTAAAGGTGTTATCACGAAATAAAAATATTGCAAAGGCGAAAAGTTGGGTAAACATCAATATATTAATATGTATAATATATTGAAGCAAAATAAATATATATTCCATTTGTACTTTCTGTTTGTTATTAAAATATTGCTACTTTAACATTTTTATAACTCTTACAAAAGCTTCTCATGGTTTCTAATGGTCTGTCAGTGTATTGACAGAAAGAAGGCCAAATGTGTTACTTTGGCCCTAACAGAATTTCCGTGTTTTAAACAGAAGCATGTTTAAGTATGAGGGTAGCTGTGTCAAATGCTGCAATACTTTTTCATGTGTTGACTATTTATCAGGCTGCTATCAGGTACAACATCTGTGTTTTAAATAAGCTGGTGACAGTGGAGAGAAACTAGATTTAAAGTCAAACAGTGAGTTTAATCATTGAGGGAATTACTGCCTAGCAGATGTTTTTGTATGTGGTTGAAAACAGAACGCTAGGAAGAAACATATGTGTTGGTAAAGGGAGACTGACAGTGAAAAATAATTATGCTTCAAGCTGAACCAAACAGTTCAAGTTATTCAGCTACTTACCTCAGACAACTCTGGGGAATTTTAACGAAAAAAAAAAAAAAGAAGAAAAAGCCTTAAATGAAAGATTCAACTTAATTATCCATAGAATTGTTACATAGTTACATAGGAATTAAGGTTAAAAAAAGACTTTCAGTTTAACAAGTTCAAGCTTTTCAGATCTCCTCTGATCCTTAAAATATGTGGATTCATTGTTAATTGATCCAGAGGAAGACAAACACAAAAAGAAAACCAGTGAAACATTGCCATTTGTCTCGTAAGAGAAAAAAAATTAAATTATTTCCTGACCCCGGATACTGGTAATCGGATTCCTCCCTGGATCAATACTATTTCTCTAATTATCCAGTATTACACTGAATGCCCTTTTTATTAAAAAATAAATCCAACACCTTTGTTAAGTTATCTTTCAAATCTGCTGTCACAACCACCTTTGGTAGAGAATTTCACAGTCTAACCACCATTACTGAAGAGACCCTTTTCTTTCTTTAAGGTGGAATTATTTTCCCTCTAATAAAAACCTCTTGTCACAAATGTTCACTTGACGAAGCCTTCTATTGACCCTGGATGTATTTATATAAGGTAATCATATCCCCTGTTTGTCTAGAGAAAATACGCTTAATTTGGTTAGTTTTCATATTTTAGCCCTTCCATTCCTCTTATTAGTTTTGTTGCTCTTCTCTGTACATTTTTTCAGCTCTAAAATGTTCTTTTTATAAAGTGGTGCCCAAAATTGCATTCCATATTCCAAATTAGGGCGTAGTATAAATTTGTATAGTGGTAGAATTATAACAGCTTCCCTTGCTTCTATACCCTTCTTAATACATGCTAATATGTTACTTGCCTTTGCAGCTGCTGCTTGGCATTGTGCACTGTTACCTAAGTGGTTGTCCACAAGCACTCCCAAATCCTTTTCAATAGCTGATACCACTAGGTTTGCTCCATTACTATTATAAATTGCATGTAGATTGTTCCTTCCCAAATGCATAACTTTTGATTTATTCATATTAAATCTCATCTGCCATTTAGTTGCCCATTTTCTGGTTTAATTACCTTGCACAACTTAGTGTCCTCAGCAAAAAAACAGTCCTTTTTCTAAATCATTAATAAATATGTTAAAAAGAAGAGGACCATGCTGAGGGGGTTGGGGGTGAATGGTGCTGCTGAGGGGGCCTGGAGATGTGGGGAAGAATATTGCTGTTGAGGGAGTTGGGGGCGATATGGGGTGCTGCTGAGAGGGGCCTGGGTCGATATGGGTGACTGAAGTAGGCCCTGGGGGGTCCACTGCACTACAGAAAAGGAACATTTTCACAAAAATATTTTTTACATGAACATCTATTTTAAATTTTATATATATATATATATTTACATGTATAAATAAGACATTCCAAAAATATGGAATTAAAATTATTAAAATTATGGAATAAGATTCCTGGGTTTCAAATGTTTGGTTAAAAACAGGCAGTGATTATCAGAAATATATGTGTTATATAGAAAAGTTCAGTGTACTTACAAAGTTACAGTATATGCAGGAAACTAAAATCCAGCTTTTATTATTATTATTACTGTTTATTTGTAACGTGCCAATATATTCGGTATCACTATACTTAAGTTGCGTTCAAGGCAAAAACAATATTAACACATTACAAAGATGGAGGGCCCTGTCTTTGAGCTTAGAATTCCGGTGTCCATAGTGTTTTCTCCACCGTGCAAGATTAAAAATGTGCTAATGGTTTTAGGTGTGATACAGGAGGGTGAGAAATGCAGTGTGCATGTTAAGGACGCAGATTATAGGCCTCTTTAAACAGGTGTGTTTTAAGTGAGAATTTGAAGCAGGAGGATAGTCTAGTGGAGCGAGGCAAGGAGTTCCAGAGGATAGTGGCGGCACAAAAAAGTCCTGAAGGCGGAGGTGAGAGGAGGTGAGGAGAGAGGAGGAGAGAAGAAGGTCATTAGCAGAGCGAAGAGGGTGGGTGGGGGAATATTTGGAGATGAGAGCAGAGATAAAAGGGGGTGCAGTGTTGTTGAGGGCAGCCAGTGGATCCGGGAAGCCAGTGGATCTGGCCTCTCCGGGTTTCTGTTGACTCCAGTGGGTGATTGATTCCGTGCTCCCTATGTTACCTCATGCATTGGGGTAACTACATGTGAGTACATCTGCTTTTATTTTACTCTGTGTGTTTGGCTGAAATAAATTAAATCTGCACTGTCAGTGGTGCCCTTCTCTGTCTCACATCCTTTATATTAGCACTGTTGGGAAGCTTTTGAAGTATCCTCCTCTTTTTCAGTAGTATTTTTTACTGTACATATATTTTTTTTATTGCAGTTTTGCATTTCTCTACATTTTGCATCCGTTAATAATTGCCTTCATATCCCATCTTCCATCTTTATGAAGTCACCATCACAGTATGCTAGAGAACATATAGGATACATCTTTGTTTTGTATTCTCCAACATCTCTACCCCAATCTTTCCTCCCATGCCTCTACATTATATTATATTAACAATAGAGACCATGAGTCATGCACACACTGGAAGACCATCTCTTTACTGGTGATAGATCATGAGCCACTTCATTCAACCACAATAACCAACCATTGACCCTAATTATACCTGATAGACCACTTACCCCTTCTATTATGGCCTACCATTGACTCTTCCTATCATGCTTTCTAGCCAGATGCACTACTTTAACAACTAACCAAATTTCATCCCATACTCATCTCTTTTCTGAAAATGATCCCACTTTACCAATTTATGATTTTACTGCTTTGCACAAAATAAATTATACATAAATAAAATAAATACATTTTCTCTGTCTTTTCTTTGTTGAATGCTTTAATGTTTTCATCTCAACACCACATTGTGGGATGCTCAGCTTCATTTTTTTCAAGTAAAAACATCACAAGCATTTAAGTGCCCTATATTTAAAATAGTGTATTTTTAACACCCGTATTTTTTTCCCATGAAAGATAATGTAGTAATACATGTAAACTTGCTACAATGTCAGTCTATGAACAGATCATACAGCCGTATGTTATTTAGCTGGCTGAAACTCAGCACTCATACAGTTCCTATGGCTGACAAGACCAAGCCCTAGGGAGATTATTAATTCAAAAATGTATTTAGCAATGGGAATTTAAAAAGGAATATTCAAATATTTTCATATACTCTTTTCAGATGCAGTAGTCGTGTTTTCCTTTAAGGTAGCATGTTCCTGTGCTCATGTTTTGCTTTATAGGTCATCAGATCTCCAGTAGCTTCATTCTTTCATGTCTTCACCTTCATAAATTCCTAATTTCATATATACTAAGTGATGCTAATACTTAAGGCATCCACACGTTGATCCTTTCAGTGATTTAAGGTTTAGCAGAGCTTAGAATCTAAGTCTCAGCCTCTAAAGGTCACACATGTCCTGCATATTTCCACATGTGGCTCATTATTATCTGACGTATGTGTCACTGCTTTACTACTGAGATAGCTAATGTCTTGGGGCTCATTTATTTTATTGTGATGAGCACTCTGATTATATGTGGAGGATTTATCAATGATATCACTGAATGCCACAGTCTTACGAAATCTGCAAATTCACTTGGACATTTCCTTGACTTTCTTTTATCATTAAAGGTTTGATGTGGTTCAGGAAAAAAGTCACTTGTTTGTGAATCAAGTATCAAACAAACAAGCTTAGCAGCTGTGTAAGCCATGGACATAAAATCATTTTGAGAGAAAATCAATGTGTTTTGTTATATTACTTCTTAAGAGTTGGAACAAGGAGAGTCAAGAGGCATTGCTAGTGGATTAACATCACACCACACCCCATCATAGGCCCAGATGCAGGCTGCTTGTATCAGTATGTAAGCATTATTCTCCAGAAATATAAATGTCCATCTCACACAAACTATGGCCCTCATTCAATTGAGGTTTCGGGGTGATCCGGTAGCCCGTTAGTGAGGTTGCAAGTTAATTTGCAATTCAATTGGCGTCTTTTTGCAGGCTCCAAACTGCTTACGCGTTACGGTCCTTGAAAAAAAGGTTGATGGTTAAACCCGTATTTTACAGCCTCCCGAAGCCTTTGATCTTTCACTTTTGCAAGAGTTACGATGGCTAAAATCGCAAATCGCTATTCAATTGCTCAATTTCCCCAAGCCCGCAAATGTTTTTACACCCGTATCTGACAAAAGAAGGAGAAAATCCTACGAGTGCTAGAGGGGACCCACAATGGGGTTAAACACCTATTCGTAGAACTATAAATGCAAATAGAGAATCACTACTGCATTGTAAATAACATGGAAAGCGATGATAGACATTAGAATTAATTGCACAACAGTCTCAAGCTCGCAAATCGGTAGGAAATTAAATGTATTTTTATGTTTAATTTCGGGGGTAAATCGATCTTGGGTATCCATGAGTTAATACATATCAGGCCACCCATATGGACTAGAAATGTACTGGCATTCATTTTCATAATTCTGTATTTTTGGGGTTTGCGAGTCTGACCTCATATCGAACCCCGAACCTAATTGATTGACATGAGACCTCCATGTTTTACTGCCATAATTCTGACTGTCTCAGTTCCTATTGGCTGATTCGAAATGGAAGGTTGCAGGCTTGCTTAATTGATCATGTTCCCACCCTGAACTGCTACGAATCAGTGCATGGTTTACGGTTTCGGCTTTGGGCCAGTAACTTGCGGGCTTAAGCATCACAGTTGGAAACGAACAGGAGTCCGCAACACACCCGCAGACTCACTGACTACAGTGATCGAGTTGCGGGCTTGCAAATGAATGTGGCTCTATGTCGACCAATGTATCATGAATGTATCATGAATGCCTCTAGCCCAGCAGAGGCATCAAAATGTATTTTATTTGTGCCAAATAGCTAAATGTAAGATTTTCTCTAAAGGTGCTTTTATGCTTATGGATTGTTGTTGCTGTTCAGCCCTTCAGTTGTGTCCAACTCTTGGTGACCATATGGACGCAGCACGACAGGCACATCTGTCAGTGTTTTTGGGTGTGTTTATCCACATGGTTTTCTTGGCAGAGATACTGGAGAGGGTTGCGAATTCCTTCTGCAGTGGAACGCATTTTGTCTGACCTCTCTGCTATGACCTGCCCATCATGGGTGACCGTACATTGAAGTACACAAGCCTCTTCATCAAGGTATAGATCAGTAGGGGCTTATGACTTACATTATTGCTAATGTTGTTAGTGAGATCCATGACTTGTAATGTAATAACAACTGGAAATTAACTGCACAAAACTGACCCGTTGAATGAATAAAGTAGCATAATGTGTACAAACGTGCAGAAGGAGGACTTAAGCAATAGCACTTTGAGACACCACAGCTGGAAAACTTCTACTGAAGAAATAGAGGGAGGCTGCTTGGAAACTTTAATATGCAGGACCTCAACTTTGTAAGGCCTTTTGCTATATACAGTAATTGTCCATGAAATTGATAGTTTTACCTATTAGAGACCAACCATTATTGTTGGAAGATCACCTCCTATGTATTGGAGAAAACTATCAATCTTATGTATTATAGATAGTATTAGCCCTAAATTTAGATCCAAATAACATTTCCAAAAGTGTATCCTTTATATTTCTGCTCCATATACAGCAATATGGAATGATTTATTTTATACAATTCCCCTTTATTGTATCACATCTAAATAAAGGTTACACATTAACTATCTATAAATATAGAGTTGTTTTGCTTCAGAGGATTGTCTATCTAGTCCTCAGGAGCTTCAGAAAATGTATTCGTAGTTTATTTACAGATCAAGCAGAATTATAGATAGTATTTCTACCACTTACAACGTTTCTTTTTTATGTTATTCATATTAAACAGCTTTTATCCTTATATTTCATCTGCTGGACACTTGTCACCTGCACCATGGACCTCCTACTTCTTTGTTAATTTCTTATTTATTCAGCTCCGTATTTTTGCAAAAGATAATATTGTCATCATATATGACATGACTTAATGTAGTTGTGCCCAAAATAAAGATGGTGTTCTATTGGTAGAATGCTAAGTGATGAATACCTCTTAGTGACAAATATCACATACTTTATTCACTGGTCACAGATGAGAACATGGCCGGATTACCCATTAGGCCAACTAGGCAGCTGCCTAGGGGCACTTTCCTGTGAAGGGCGCCCCTTTTTTAGCTTAAAAACCCTAAAAATAATTTCTGGATTAAAAACGAAATACTGCAGTTCACAGACGGGCCAACATAAAATGCATTTAATAAAAAAGTAATAGCTTGATGTGTATGAATAGCTATGTTGTTAAAATAGCTGTTATGGGACAAACAGAGTGATATACACTCACAGAAAAGGTAAAAATTGGTGCCTGCATACCTTTGCACATGCTCACAGGGGTTCCTCCACTTCACTGCCTAGGGGTGCCAAAAAGTTAGATATGGCTCTGGGTGAGAAATATGTTGTGCAATGTGTTTGAATGTGATTGAGTGGGACAATTGGCATCATACTTTTAGGATATAGGATATTTTGGTAAGGCCACCATCAGTAAAACCCATATGTAATGGAACCCATCACTGTTTTACCCTGTTTTATGGTTATTTAATTCTTGGTTAAAATATGATCACATTGCTATACTGTAGATATGTTAGTTTATGTTCTACAGAATATATTGGCTCAGAATATTACAGCTACTAGGCTAATAGATAATCCTATTACAGAGACTCCTCATAAGATAAGGAAGTCTATTGTATAACATGTTTTCATTGTGAGACATAAGAACAAAGGGAAGGATGATCTAATCAATGTCTGATTGTATCAAAGTAGCCAGGTAGCCTCCGGGGGGTGTGACCACACCTATTGTTCTCTCTATGTGTATTGTGTGGCCAACTATGGGGGATGTGTATTGCCTGTGGGAAGAGATGTGTATATATATTTCTGCACAACAAAATAAAGTCTGTATTATTTGACTCCCAAGTGAGTGTCGTCCAATATGGGAGGTTGGGGATGGTGAGACTGTAGTACTTCTTGGATATTTTACCGTATACCAGCGGAGATATTGGATTCGTGTTCCAACTCTGTTACATTTGGTGGCAAGTGGCGGAATTGTTCCCACGGTCAGAAGGACAGCTACAGGAGACACCATTCCGTGGAGTTACAAACTGAGGGCAACGCTAGTGTGCCCCTGGCTACAGCAGGATGGAACCGGCTAGTTTTCGGACAGCGTTCCATGATGAGGAGGAGGAGGCGGCCGCGGACTACAGGGATGCAGACAGAAAGGAACTCAGGGAGGGAGACTGGGCAGCAGCTACAGCACCTCTTACGGACAGCACACAGACTGAGTTTGGAAGAGAACTCCAAAGCAGACTGGCCTTTTTCCCAGGTACGATTCCCACAATAACCTTGGAATGGTTAATGACAGATGTCCACAAATACATAATGGAAAAGCAGCGGGCACGGGAGCGGTCCATCTTGGGAGCTGCTAACCCACCTCCCACCATTAACCCCCCCCAGCACTGCGTCCGAGTGGTGGGAACTACCAAACCCCTCCACGGTACATCAGGTGCCACACGTGTAACCAGCAGGGCCACATGCAGAGAGACTGTCCCAGAAACAGAAACCGCTCCACGTGGAATACTCCAACTAATTCCCCTCCCCAGCGACAGTGTGTATCCCAGGGAGTAGAAGGTGCCGTCCTTCCTCCCCAGCGGCAGTGTGTACCCCAGGGAGCAGAAGGTGCCGTCCTTCCTCCCCAGCGGCAGTGTGTATCCCAGGGAGCAAAAGGTGCCGTCCTTCCTCCCCAGCGACAGTGTGTATCCCAGGGAGCAGAAGGTGCCGTCCTTCCGCCCCAGCGGCAGTGTGTACCCCAGGGAGCAGAAGGTGCCGTCCTTCCTCCCCAGCGGCAGTGTGTACCCCAGGGGGCCGAAGGTGTCGTCCTTTCCCCCCAGCGGCAGTGTGTATCCCAGGGAGCAGAAGGTGCTGTCCTTCCTCCCCAGCGGCAGTGTGTACCCCAGGGAGCAGAAGGGGCCGTCCTTCCTCCCCAGCGGCAGTGTGCACCCCAGGGGGCCGAAGGTGTCGTCCTTCCCCCCCAGCGGCAGTGTGTATCCCAGGAAGCAGAAGGTGCCGTCCTTCTTCCCCAGCAGCAGTGTGTACCCCAGGGAGCAGAAGGTGTCGTCCTTCCCCCCCAGCGGCAGTGTGTACCCCAGGGAGCAGAAGGTGTCGTCCTTCCTCCCCAGCGGCAGTGTGCACCCCAGGGGGCCGAAGGTGTCGTCCTTCCCCCCCAGCAGCAGTGTGTATCCCAGGAAGCAGAAGGTGCCGTCCTTCCTCACCAGCGGCAGTGTGCACCCCAGGGGGCCGAAGGTGTCGTCCTTCCCCCCCAGCGGCAGTGTGTATCCCAGGAAGCAGAAGGTGCCGTCCTTCCTCCCCAGCAGCAGTGTGTACCGCAGGGGGCCGAAGGTGTTGTCCTTCCCCACCAGCGGCAGTGTGTATACCAGGGAGCAGAAGGTGTCGTCCTTCCTCCCCAGTGGCAGTGTGTACCCCAGGGGGCCGAAGGTGTCGTCCTTCCCCCCCAGCGGCAGTGTGAACCCCAGGGAGCTGAAGGTGTCGCCCTCTCCCCCCAGCGCCAACTTACCCTAACAAGGGGAGACACCAATCTCCCAGACGGCACAGATGGGACCATGGTCTCTGTGCCTGACCTACCGGGACGCTGGACAGCCTGTCCAGATCCCCAACTACCCTCACTGGGACAACTGGAGGAGGGGGTAAGTACAAATTCCCCTCCCCAGCTAACTCCTAATGTGGCCCCAGGGTTAACAGAGGAAATGTTAACCCCCACTGACCCCCACCTTTCCCTGGCTACTGAGCCGGAATATGTCCCAAGTACCACAGCAGAAAAGCTGACAGTGGGGCAGAGTGCAGTCGGCCTCTGCCCCCCCCCTTTGTCCCTTGTACAGAGCAGGATGTCCTACAGGTTATACCAGCAGAAGAGCTGGCATCAGGGCAGAGTGCCGCTGGCCTCTGCCCCTCAAGTCCCCTCAGCGTGTTGCCCCATCACCACAGCGAAATATCCAGGTGCCTGGTTAGACATCCCCCCAAAGGGGAGATGTGTGACGAAGTGCCCTTCGCCACTTTGTCTTGGAGAGGACTTATTGCCAGCCTCCTGCCCTGCGACTATGGCCCTGGGACATATTGCTCTTTAAAAACAGTATTCAGCCATACCAGAGTGTATGTCACTCATTCTGGCCCTTTAAATACAGGGGAGTCATTCGGTATTTGCCCTGTAGGAGCGGTGATACCCCAGATAGCTATGCCATGGAGCCCATTCATATAATGAAAGACTATGGGAACGACTTTAGCTACATGGCAATTGAACTGTGTGAATAGGATCTGAGTGCTATTCGGTAGTTTTGTGCGCTCAGATCCCAGCTATCTGGGGATATGTGAAATGTGAGTAAATGGAAATTGCAGTAATGCTGATGGGTTGTCAAACTAGAGAATTGGTCAACAAATACTTTTGTCCGGACATCCCCAGGCCGATCCGTTGGGATCAGACCCTGTATGCCGGCTTATGGTCACGGGGGAGGTGTGTAACGGAACCCATCACTGTTTTAACCTCTTTTATGGTTATTTAATTCTTGGTTAAAATATGATCACATTGCTATACTGTAGATATGTTGGTTTATGTTCTACAGAATATATTGGCTCAGAATATTACAGCTACTAGGCTAATAGATAATCCTATTACAGAGACTCCTCATAAGATAAGGAAGTCTATTGTATAACGTGTTTTCATTGTGAGACATAAGAACAAAGGGAAGGATGATCTAATCAATGTCTGATTGTATCAAAGTAGCCAGGTAGAACCCATCAATTAGTAAGATAAAGGACCAGTGTTTGAACAATTGTGTCATTTCTATTGGTGGGAAAGAAGATTTAGGCATGAAACATACTGGCATCCAGATTCAATTATAAAATAGGATGAGGGACATTTTAGTATGCAAGTATACATTACCAAAAGATTAGGTAGTGACAGATAATAAACATAATAAAGGAATGCAAGCATGCCTGGGACAAGCACAAGATTCTCCTGATGAGTTATTATGTCAGATTTTTAAGGCAAATATAATGGACATTTTAATTAGGCATATTAATTTACTACTATCCTGATATTCTCTAAGAGCTTTAAAAACTATTCATACATTTGTTTCTAAAGTAAGATAATCAGAAACGTGTCTCTTTACTACTACTAAGCTGCTGTGATGTGCTAATTAGGGTTGCTTGTTTCTGTGGTGACAAAAACAATGCCCCCTAAGGTTATTATACAGTTAACAAACACTCTGAGTCGGAGATTAGCATGCTGAGCCTTTATTAGAATAAAGAAGCTTCACATATCATGTTGAATATCTCAGGAATTATTTAATTTTATTATTTACTAGAAATGACTCAGGCAGTTTATAATTATATTTAAAATGAAATCAACCCATTGTTGTGGCGACAATGTCCCCCTGATTTTCTCCACCTCAAAAATGTTTTTGGCCCAAGAAAACCGTAATAAATCTAGCCAAAAATAGTTTTTTTTTAACTTATTACTTTCTTTTTTCATATAATGTTTCCATATGTTTTTAACTAAATAATGTGTTTATTTCCAAATATTATTATATTATAGAACAAGAACATATAGACTACTCCAAGATGGACATTGACATATATAAAAAATATTATTAAGTGCCTTTCTAAGGGGTGTTTTCTAGAAATTGACTTATGTTCTAAATATTTTCTATTTAAATTAAGAACCATATCCGGTGAATACAATTCATATTATATTTTATATTGTTTGTAATGTTATTATGTTCTGACAAAATAATCATTAATTAAAAAGAACATTACAAACCGGCAACAACTCAAACCTATTATCTATCATTATACAACAGCTTCAAACGGTCTCTTGGCTCCATCCTACTCAGATCAATTGGAAAGACTTGTTCTTGCACAAAATGACTTGTTTCCCCATTGCAAACACAGGAGAACTTTCTTTGAGGTTCCTGTTGGCGTCTATTCAAATCCTGATATAGTTGGTTTCTGGTATTCATTTTATAAATCACCAAACATGTTGAGGTTTGACATGTAATGAAGAACATATGCTGACGATCATAAAAGTGGTTTGTAAAAATAAAATAAAGGTATTCTCAGATTTTTGTCCTTTGTATGTATAGAATACAATACGCTAACATAAAATCTCAAAAGGTAAAATATTGATTTTTTTCCCCCCCCCGCTTTGTCTTTGTATGTGCTAGAAAAATTGTAGTTTGGTTGAGCAAAATTAGGTTAAAAGGACATGAATTAACACATTTTTGAGTATGTAATTAAAAGAGTATATTTTAAATATTTTTATAAAAAAGATAAAAAACAAGCACTTATTTTCGTGCTAAGGAATACAAAAAAAATCTCACAACATCACTTTGCCAAACTCAGTCATTATGTTGACTGTGCAGTATCCCAATTACATACACATGCATAGTCAATCTATTTAATTTTATTGAGAATTAGTAACAGAATCAGTTATTCTCGAGAGGGAGTAAATTACCAGCATAAAATATAATAAATCAGTTGGTGCTACATTTGATTGGCTAGAGATTGCCAAGAGGCAATGTCAAAGGATGTTGGCATTAAAAGACCATCACTCAACTGATTGCAATATCTTAGATTTATTCTTAGCTATTAGGCACTTTAGTTCTGTAAAATTATATATATATATATATATATATATATATATATATATATATATTAATAAATAAATAAATATCTATAACTATCTATCTATATATATATAAATATAAATATATATATATATAAATATAAATATATATATATATATATATATATATATATATATATATATATATAGTAAATAAATAGTACATCTGTGTTCACATTTAAGCAAGTTAAAAAACCTGCTTCCAGTTTAGAATTCTGAGAAAAACTGTTATTACACTGCATTCTGGAAAGCTGAGCTGGAAAATGCAAATGTGCATTTTTAAAGCTCATGTGGCATGATTTTATATGTAAAATACATTTGGATAGAGTTTAAATGTTTATCAAAAAAATTATTAAATACAACGCATGCAATAAATATGAATTCAACTTTATTTCAAAAGAATCCTAAGATATAAACAAAGTTGTGGCATTACTAAAAAGTTTTAGCAGTGTTTAAAATGTTCAGCTCATTTCCAGTGCGTTTTCAATCAGGGTTTTTTTAAATAGAATTTGCAAATCGTTTGTTTCAGTTCTAAACAGAAGCTATTTCCTTTATATTCTTCCAAGGATGGAGACTTGTATTTCAATATACTATTACTTTTGAGTGTATTTTTCGTGATCTCTGTATAAGTCTATGTTTCTAAATTTATAAGTCATGGAAGAAGAAAAATAATCTTTCAGAAAAGCCATAGAAATAGCAAAATATTTTACAGATTATGTAATGTAAAGTAATCATCAATAACAGAAGAAAATAAAGCTGAAAATCTTTTTTTAAAGCTAAGTTGAAAGTCATTTGTACACTAATCCCTTTTGTTGAGCAAATCTTATCAAATTGTTTTTTATTTAACGTAAGTCTAATAGAAAACAATTCAGAAAATAATTATATACCAACTTGCTTTTTTTCCGAGGCACTACTTGAAAATGATATATTTCCACACCACTAGAATTTGTTGATAAAGTATGGAATTTGTTTTTGGTAAATACTAATATTTTATTAGTCATCTTTGGAGATTGTAATTATTTTTGAGTTTAGGAGAATATACATTGGGGAAAGATAGGAATAAATTCATTGATGGAGAATTCAAGTGAAGGTACAACATACCTCAAAGCAAGGGATCAATAGTAGAAGTAAGCACATAAGATAGTAGGCAAGGAAATTAAAATGTATTATTATTATTGTTTATTTGTAATGCGTTAACATATGGGTTACAATCAAGGCAAAAAAACATAGCAGTATTAACATGTTGCAAGGGATGAAGGGTCTTTAAGCACCTTGCAAGATTGAAAAATCACAAACTTACAATCTAAAACTTATTACTATATTTTTTTATAACAATAATAATAATAATTTGGCTCACTTTTTGTAATTTACTATGGTTAATGATGCCAAGAAATTGAGCAAACAAAGAAATGTATGTAAAAGATATTTCATTTTGATATTCTGCTTTTTATTGCTGAAGGAATCCTGAGACTTATAGAAGACAGACTTGAGTGGGATATGGAGACCATAGAATAAATGGTTCACAAGACTGTTGTTCACAGGACTACTGTTGGTCGAAAGACAATCCTTGCTCAAGTTTCATGTGTCTTGCTCTCTTACAGAATAACCATATGTTTGTTTGTGCCGAGCCACATTTAGCTTTTGATCCTTAAATGGGAGAGCTATAAATTATAAGAATTAGGTTGGTGTTAAACTCCTAGTTTACTTTAGGTTAATGAAGACCCTTTTAAAAATGATGTTATTGAAAATTCTGCTTTATTTCTAGGTTTATATAAATTTAACAATAAGCCAAGGTTGCTGTGTTAATGTTGTAGAAGTGTGTCGTGAACTCTTGTCGATTCACATAGACCATATATATAAAATAGTCTTCTGTGTGAATACATGCCAATATAACTAATGAGGGCATGAAGAGTAATTGAATGAAGTTATGCTTTCTATTCTGATCTCTGCATTTGGCAACATTTCCTGTGTTCATTTTTTACAGGTTTTGGCACTTGTGGTCATTTCATTGATGTTGTGAGCCAACTAAGGAACAAAAGAAATAACTTAAGTTAGTAATTTTGTGTTTTAAATTTTTAATTTCAATCATGTGCCTTTTTTAATACTCCAGCTACATACTGTGTACATTGAAGCCAACTGTAGACTGTACAATATAGATGAATGATCTGTTTGATTGCTCAGTAATCTTCAGGTTTATGTGCATACATTTAATTCTGAAGGTTCTGAATTATATTTTCCAGATTACCAGATAAAGAGCCATATCACTTACAGTTGGTACAGAATTCTGCTGGGAGGTTATTAAACAGATAATTTTGTTCCTGTCACATAACACCTGTCATGCATGCTCTACACTGGTTCCATGTAAAATACTGTATTATTATATTAGTTATTATATCACAAACTTAACCTACCAACATAAATATCTCATCGTGATGAAGATCTGAGTTACCTTAAGCAGCACCTCACCCCATATGTTCCAACTCGTGCTCTGAGATCTAAAAGTAACTATCCCCAGAATCTCTTCACTTACTTCTGGGTCTTGAGCTTTCTTGTAGCCGCACCAAGATTCTGGAACCCTCCACCATGCCCAATCATTCACATTTTCTAGTAGAAAAACTTTAACCAGGCTATTGAATGCATAACTCTCTTTTTTCTTTTTTCCTTCTATGCACTTTAAGTCCCTTCTGACAGAAAATGCTATATAAATTAGTATTATCATTGCTTCAGTTTTGAATCACATATATAGTTGTGAGAATGCGAGCTGTTGTTAACGCTTGCGGGCTTGAGGGCTGCAGTTGCTGGCAAGGAGCGCCAAAGGCACTCCTGCCAGCAACTGCGGACCTCGCAAAAAAATACGAGACACGTTACGACCAATTACGACCTCGCAAAAAACGTCCGCAACCTGTGCACATGAAAAAATGAAAAACACAATAAATACACACAACACATACATAAAAAGCTTACCTACAGGAAGAGGGGGCATCCAGAACCTCAAAAACTGAAGTTACACCTCAATTTAACTCAAAATAAAAGAGTTTAGACACTGAAAAATTATCTAAGCGAATGAAAAAATGCCCCCCGAAAAAAACGAAAACGAGGCTACAGCAGTCTAAAGATGCAAAACACCACCAAACACCTACGGAATTTCCGAAAAAGACATACGAGATTCGAAAACAAGGACGCAACCTGTGCGACCCCAAACAGATTAGAAACACAATAAATAAAAATAAAACACAACAAACATATAAAAAGCTTACCCACACCAAGGTACTGCACCCAGGACCTCTGGAAGTAAAGTTACACCTCGATTTAAGTACAAATTTCGGACTTTAAACACCCGAATATCGCCTAAGCGAGAGAAAAAATGGCCGAACAAAACGAAACCGAGGCTACATGACTCTAAACACGCAAAATACCACCATAAACACGCAAAACACCACAAAACAGCTACGGATATTCCGCCACAGCCGCATACCACACATAAGCCGCCATTTTAGAACAATAACTTATACAATGCGGAAATACACAGCTACGCTAACGGATTTGCCTCGCGCACGCACACTATTACACTCCACACATTAATCACGCTTACACAGCAGCTCCACAGCACTAATGCTTCAGCAACATCAAAACAGATTGCCAGCTCTTCAACAGAATGCTCTCTCCATATATTACTTGAAAATTGGTAAAGTATATGACTTTATTAATGTATTATTTATTTTATTATTATACACCAGACAGCATTAGCTCACTTACAATTTCATTGCCGTCATTTTTTGACGGGCAATTCGCTATTCAAATAATATGTGTTGCCACAAAAATGACAACACCAAATGCAAATACATGACATTCAGAACTAGATTTACATCTTCATAACCTCTAGGAGAAAATTTATTTACATATAACATTCTATTAACTTCTATCTGTGACGCCACCCCCTCATTATGACACTGTGCATTTTTTTTATATTCCTCTAATTACCATCCGCAGCATTTGTATCATGCTATACCTACTCTGTGTAGTTCTTTGTGTGCTTAAAAAATAGGATATGTGGTAATAAGCAGAATTAAGTGAAGTTAAAACAACTTTTTCTTATGTTTTCTGTGGGACTTATCAAGCAAAGCTCCTATAGAAAAAATTGTAAATTGTGATATTTAACTCCATTTACTTATGTACCTGCTTGATAAATATTCCTGGTCTATCCTTCTAAAAAACATCCTTTCAAAAAGTGTTTATCATTCACGCCAGTTATATGTATGGTACATCCCACACACCCTACTACAACCAACATACTCAACACCCATAACCCAAATATACCTCCAGTAGATACAGCCCATGACTTATCTACTGTTCATCACGCATCTCTCTTCCCCTCTTATCTCACATTACTAATCATTTACTATATACTTTAAACTTTCCGCGGAAGATACCTACATTTTTTGCCCTCGTTTTGCTCAATATAGTATTTTATTATTGTCTGTATTTCTGTATACCTTATCAATTTGTTATCACATTGTGTGTACTTTTTACCTTTAATATAGAGCTATGGAAAATGTTAGCCCTTTATAATATAAAATAATAATAATAACCACAGACTATATAGAAACAATTCCATTTTCACAGCATATGGAGAGTGAAACCATTAAGTGTGAATTAAAAACCAATGCATGGGACCAGCCAGACAAGCACCAATCTGATCGAAGTGCCGCAATCCATCTTTATTACATACTTACATAGATCATTTGCATGTGGCATTAATTATATATGGAGCATTCAGATAAAAAAAATACAAGTTATGTAAATTTAACATTTGGTGTAAGCGATGCCTAGAATTTACTGAAACGGAAAGCTAGCAGACCTTCACTAAGCTGGATTTTCACTTCTTCCAAGTAGAATACGTATCAGATCTCCAGAAGATCAGTTTAAAATCTTGCAGAGTTGGCTAAAAATGTTTCTGTAATATTCTACATAAATGTAGATACAAGATCTCTAATGTGCCAGTTTTATCCGCCCAAGGTCTCTGCATCTTTATATCACCACCCATATATCTTTGTATGATTCTTAAGAGAATCAAACAGGTATTTTTGTTAACCAGTTTATGACTTGTGAAGGAAAATCAGTATAGATACACAAATGATTTTAATTCTCAATTTCTTGTATTTAGGCTATTAAATTGGCGTCCGCTCTACATTTAAAATACAATAATGGAATATAGTAATGTTATAAAAATAATATAAAACGATATTTACAATATTTGAGATAAGATAAAATGGGCAAAATACATTAATCATTGGATAATGGCACATAAGATGGATCTTGGATGTACTAAAACATCTTAATAAGACCAATATTGTTTGTATATGAAGCATTTTTATAATAAACACATAGGTCTCAATGTAAATAAGAAACAAAAGAATGTCCATTCTATCTACCTTTCTATCTACCCAAAAATCTTAGTTTAGTCGATCCTTACAAAGGCTTTACTCTTATCCCGGGCGTGCTTAGATTTTATTTAATGGAAGTTGAAAATATAAAAAATAGCTACATGTGAGAATCACTTGTTACACTATATTTGCCATTTTTCTTCTTCCATTCAAATCCTGAGACCACTCTATGACTTTGGACTTTAAAAGTAGGTTTGAATTTCCTGTTAAGGAGATCGATCACATTCATTTCAATGAAGCAGCTTTAAAGAGAAGAAAAACACAACTAAATGCAATTATTCACATGAACAGCTCCCCATTGATACTATCAGCATGTGTGCTCTGTTCAGTTATCAGCTCCACATTTCTAGAAAATGTTTTTAACAGGTGCTTGTCTCCTATTGCTAGTTATTATTTTATCCATAGAGTATAAATCTCACGTTAGCTCATTAAAGTCTGTAATGAATAATAGGATTATCAAATTAATATATGAACTAATGGATCTGTGAATTGTTGCCTAATTGTGAGGGAAAAAGATTAAGACAACTGTGAACACTATGAGATTTTGACTTCTGGATTGCTACTTTGTCATGGTGTAGGGGCTTGTGTATTTCAATGAAGTTGTGAGCTCTACCATGTAGGGTCACCCAAGATGGGCTGGTCATAGCAGAGAAGTCAGACAAATCCACTGGAGACGGAACCGGTAACCCTCTCCTGTATATTTACCAAGAAAACCATATGGATAAACACAACCAAACCAGAAACACAGGCAGATGTGCCTGGTGTGCTGCGTCCATATAGTTACCGAGAGTCGGACATGACTGAAGGACTGAAAAACAACAACAAAAAATGTATGTGGGAGTGAGTGCGTGTGAAAGAGAATGGATGGGTTGCGTAAGTACTGAAGGAGAGCGTGGCAGTGAGTAGGTATTGAGACAAGGTTGGCAATATAGTGGATATAGGGGATGGTATTGAGAAAAAGTTGGCAATATAGTGGATATAGATGATGGTGGCATTGAGTGATGGGAGAAGGAAATAGGAGTCTATGCCGCTAGATATTGTATGAGAAAAAAAAAACACTTGAACAGATTTAAACACGTCAAATAATAAAATATTGTAGGGTCACCTAACCATTTTGCGGTAGTGGCCCCATCATTTTCTGTTACACCACTGCCTAAGAGTAGCTTATGTAACACGGACCTAACTACAAAGACTACACAAGATTAATATATCGTGGAATATCACACTTCATCCTTTTCCTTTTCCTTGCACGGCTTTGGTCCATTACCTTTGATTTTAGAACTCCCATGTAGTTCATAGTCCTACTCTTGGAATGTGAAACAGAAAATTGCATAGCACACTGCTAACAAGAGATATGCAGAAACTGATGCCACGTAAATCAGGATTTGTATGGGAATTTCATCACATGAGTAATGGAAGTAAAAATAAAAGATCCATTTATTGGTTTCCTGGTTCATATTTCCATGAGAGATGTAGTTGGTATTTATTTAAGAAATAATGACTGATGCCTTTCCTTCACTATTTATGGCCATCTGGTGGTTCTTATAAGTTGAACTAAGGTTAGGGATTATAACAATTAAAATACCTACTCTATAACATGCATGTATTTTGTTACTAATATAAGCTTTTTTATTTTGACTACCTAAAATATATCTTGCCTAGTTGTGTAGGATTTCATGTAAATTAATAAAATAACATACAGTTTGTAAAGTAACCCATGCAATATACATAAATATGAATGAATATCATTTACAGAATATATTCAGGTTTGAATTTGAATAAATTTGATATTTAATATATACACAAAATAAGGGAAGACATTTTTGTAGTGACAGTGATTTATAGCATAGCTCGATAAAATAGATGAAATTCAGTTTGGGTGTGCAAAATATTACAATATATATGCCTTTAGATTGCAAGTTTACAAGTTTTCAATCATGTGTCCGTGCTTTGGAAGCAAGCACTATGTACATTTGATTTAAGCTCAAAAATAGGGCCCTCCATTCTTTGTAAGGTGTTCATTTAGTTTTTGCCATGTACTTAACCCCCCCTGTATGTTGGCGTGTTACAAATAAAGATAATAATAATATGTATATATAATGGTTCTGCTTTACCAGTTTATTATTTTACAGTTTTTGTAATTTTATAATGTACTTTATAAATGTGAATACATTAATAAAATAAATATATATGTGTTGGGATTTAGATATACAATTAATGAGTTTGTCAATGTATATTATCTTTTTTCATTTGAGAAGTGTTTTCAGTTTGATAATTGGGCCAGAAACATCAGAATAAGCTATAAAGAAAATGTGATCACAGTGAACAAAATAAAAAGAAAACAATACATGTTTGAAGACTTTGAATCTGACTAAGGGCATAGTTAAAGGCCACTTAATTCAGCACAGCTTGGACCACATCACAGTAAAGATCTCTTTAAAGCCTGTTGAAATACTTTTTAATTTTTTTAGTGTCACTGACTGTCCACAGCCAGACCCACAGCTACAGATCTGTATAGGGAGCAACAGAAAAAAAGAGGCAAACCGTTAACAAATCTGTGCAGAGCATGGAATGCTAGCATCACCTAAACAGGTCAGTTATGGGTTAACTGGTCAGTGCATTCCTGAGTGCAGGGAAAAACGGCTAGCAACCACTGTCTTCACCACATGCAGTATGTTAGATTTTTTAGCTGTTAGTGTAATTAAAAATATAGATAATTTTAACACAATGTTGTGCTCTTTCACACCATGATGTTAGGCAAATTACTTTTTAAGCAGGCAAGTACATACAGTTCATTTTTAATTAGAAAAAAGATAAATGTCGAAGCCTCTGCAGGCCCCAGGAGGGATCCATGATACATTGGTGGAAGTTGTGTGTGTGTGAGAGGGGCGTTTATATATCTTGAGAGCTATGGTTCCATTCTTTGATGTAACATACTGCTTCTGGGCTAGTCCGTGGTTTGGTGTAGATTTCAAACTTGTCAAACAAATGGATTCATTAACAAATTCTGATTATCCCAAAAAATGTTTTGTGTTCAGAGCTTTTTAAACTTTTGTTTCATTAGTTCTTTAGTCTGTAATCTTATGACCTCTCAGTCTTGCAAAGCACTTTGAATAAAAGTGTCACATGCATGGTTGTTAACTCAAGTGCAGGATGGTTGTATCATTTTGTCAATGTATTGTTGCAAAGATAGTTTAAAGTACCCCAGCTCCATGGAATGTGTTGGCACCATATAAATAACAGATAAATAAATAAATAATTTATAAATAACAAAGCTCACACAGCTGCTAATACTGTTAGTTTAGAAAATGGCATATAAAATGTAATGTTATAATTTCATAAAGAATGCAATATCTGGTTTTGCATTGTAAAGTTGTAAAGAGAGTCCCCTTAATATGCAATTTAATATATTTGTCTAATTATGTAAACCGATATTTCGTAATTGTAATGATCTTTATGTAATGTGTAAAATAATGTCTTGGACAAACATTACAAAACTGCAAATACGAATCCATGATGGTAAAATACTATGAACTCTAAAAAAAATGCAATTTTACTGCAATGTTTTCCAGTCTCATACATTATGAATATGCTTTATAATTTAACATTATATATGGTTTCTGCACCTTTTCTGGCCTGTATCACAGAAGCTTGTGAGTAATTCCTGACCTGTGTTTTCCTCATCAGTCCTGTCCTGGAATCTGTTTTAATTGACTACTTAATTGTTTGTGACACCTGCTGCGGTGATCACAATGCAAGCTCCCACCACACAATCTGTTAGCCACATTAAACAAGAACATGTATCAGTACTGGGGCTGTGCAGGGGTGAGTGCAACCAGGGATACCTTTCCAGACCACAGGACTACATAAATAATTAACCAAATGAACACTTCAAGATGTAGAAAGGCAGGAGAGGAACATGTGGTTGAACAATTAATGTTTCATTTTCAGCCACATATGGTTCAGTCACCAATAAAAATAATGTTTTCTCTTAAATTTCAATATGTTGCATATCAGGATTGTAGTAAATGGATCTGATAACAATATAGGTTTGTCATACAATGCATGGTCAGAACAAATGTGAGCCACTTCCCACCAACTGTTTATGCCCAATTTTCCTTGTCTTCTATCTTAATGCACTATGGGGTGGGGGTCACTGTGATATTTAAGAGTATACCAGATTTAATTGAACTGATTTTAAACACTTAACATTGTTTACATAAGCAACACTTATGATATATATGATACTATGTATTTCACAAATTAATACCAAATGATTAATTAACAATGGACATTTTAAAAAGACCGAAAACATAAGCATGAAGTGCATAGGATTACTGTCTTATTGCACCCCTGTCCATATTAGCTTCCTCCCTACCAGCATTCTGTAATTGGGACCCCATGTCAACGAGACCCCCTTGGAAAATTAACATGTTTCAGTTTTGAGCCAGCTAGTGCTGACAGTAAAATAGGAGTCTGTTGATCAAAATACTATATTCCTGGAGTGATAATGGATACCCCATGGATATATATGGACCATAAATACAACCGCAGAGGATTTCTCATCCACATTTTTTATTGCTACTTATTTTCACATTTCTTGTTTGCTAAAGAGAGTACTTAAACTATGATTTGAAGAGGTGTTGCATAATAAGAAGGTTGTTGGTCAATATATCAATGGGTCCTACTTGCTGCAAAAGAAACAACCAAGAAAGTCCATGCATAAAGTATACCCTGTTATGTCTCAACATTCATCATGTGTTCTCAGGTTGCCATCTCTAAATACCCAACCAAGACATAGAGATTTCCACTGTGCTTCAGACTCTTCCCCATCCTCTGTACCTCTAAATCACCATCCCTTTAAAGGCATATGTTCCTGGATTATGAATGCATCTGATAGAGGAGAATCAATAGTGTATGCAAACATTTTCTTTCATGAAAAAATACCAAAATAAATATTTACAAACTCACCCTGATGTTTGCTGAATCTCTTCAGTTTGCAAGCTGCAGCTTTTGTTAAGATCCATGCTAAGATTAGCATAACATTCATAATTCATTTTAGCGAATCAGGAGAAATCAGAGGTTAACTGAAATATTTGTTTTCCACTCTGGGGTTCATGTGTTGCAAAGCAGCTTGGGATATGTAGTCTCTCATTGTGCTCTGATTCAGCAGTGAGCTCAGACCCAGCCCAACCATAGGATTCCACCCTGGAGTAGTACTTCCTGTGTTCTCTACCAGAAACGTCAAACTCTGTACCTGGCTGCTCTCTTTGGTGTACTTAGGTTTGCACATCTCGATTTTGATTTGTAAGTTCACTGAACTTTTCTATATAACACATATTTTTCTGATGATCACTGCCTGTTCCTTACCAAACCGTTGAAACCCAGGAAATGTATATATACCTTTAGAGAAGGCACTGGTAAAACTGAAAACATATGGAGAACAGGCAGCGAATGAGAACTTTGTATGTACTATGATGGTTGTGGTAGATAGGCTGGTGATAAATCTATTTTATTTGTAATCGCTGTATTTTGATTTTGTGTCTATGATGGTTAATGCTAGTTTAGCTAATGCTGATGCAGGGTAAGTATTCTTTGTATAATAATAACATGTCAAATCATTAGTACATTTAGTACTGTACATTTTGTTCTTGTTAATGCCATTTAAGCGTTTTGTAACTTTTTGATTACTATGAGAGAGTTTGCTGAACTTTAGTTTGCCAAATCCTTCATAAGCCATGCTTTTTTGTTGTTAGTTAGGGAAGACATCAACTGATAAAGGGGATGTATGTCTCCCCCTGTGATCACTTAAATACAATAAATAAAGTTATAGCTAAACGTAGAGCATTGAATGGCTTCTTCCACATTGGATAGGGGAGGATCTTCTAGAGCTAGTGACAAAAGGGAGGGTTAGGTTAGGAATTATTTCTAGTTGCATAATACAACATTTTCAGATCGTGCTAACCTGTAGAAGCCATAAGTAGCCCACATTTTGGCTTAACCCTGATAAAGGCCTCCATTCATTTGCAAGCCTGCAACTCGATTGCTGTAGGCCATATGTCTGCGGGTGTGTTGCGGGCTCCCATTCGTCTCCGATTGTGATGCTATGCAATTGAGCAAAGATGCGAGTCATTGGCCGAAGCTTCAAGCCCCTAAAGCCTGTTTTCACCTTTAATGCTTACGGGTATCTGATCCGATGAAGCGCTGCAAAATCATTCAAGGCCGTAAGTTGCGATCCCATCACAGGTCAATTAGCCAATAGGAAGTGGAGGACGCCAATCAATGCCCGGGAACCGGTTTAAAAGGCTGCAAAAAACGTAATTCTTTGACTGTGTTGTAGCTGAGAAAGTCAACAAACAGGTCTAGGCATTGGTGGGTTTTTGAGAGAGATATTTATAGAGAGACTGAGAGAGAGATAGAGAGTATTAGAGTGAGAGATAGAGAGTGTTAGAGAAAGTGAGTGAGAGTGCCAGAGAGAGAAATAGAGAGTGTTAGAGAGTGAGTGAGAGTGCTAGAGAAACACTGGAAGAGGAGAGTGAGGAGAATGAGGAGAGAGAGAGAGGGGAACACCAGAGGAGGAGAGATAGAGGTATGAGAGAGTGAGAGGAGGCAGCAGGCCAGGGAGGGGAGGTACAGGTGGAGGAGAGCAGCAGGGTGGAAGTATGTGAGCACAGATGTAGGCACACAAGCTGTAGGAGCAGAGGATCAGGGGCCAGATCCCAGGGTGGGAGGTAGTGGGGATGAGGGGCAGGCTCCAGGGAGGACAGGAAGCACAGGCACAGTTGGCAGGGCAAGAGGTTGTGCCAAAGCAGAGGGCCCCCAATTATAGCCAAGTGGAGACAAAAACCCTCCTCAGGGAAGTCCAAGCCCGCCGTAGCATCATCCATGGTGATATGGATGTGAGGCCTGGCAATAAGGCACTTGCCTGAAATTAGGTGACTGCAGCTGTGGCTTCATTAGGGGTTGCAAACCGCGATGTTCAGTCAGTTAAACACTGATATGATGACTGCCGGATGAAGGTGACGAAGAAGATGGCAGTAGAGGCCAGAGCAGCCCGTGGGACTGATGGTGGCCCATCACTCAACATTACATACTGTGGATGGGAGAGGACTATCAAGGAGTCTTTGGAGCCAGCAGCAGTAGTGAGCCTTCCAGGACAGTTGGACACTGGCTATCAGAAACCCTGGAAAGTGAGTCTCATATGCACCATCATGCCCTCATATGCACACACATGAACCCCACCTACATAGATGACTGACATACAATAGCACTGTAAGATTTCTGGTTATGATTACGGATATATGGGGCATTAATTACAATGCAAATATTATTATATATTATATTATCACTAGGGAATTGCCCGTCAAATAGGACGGGAATAAAATTATAAACCTTGCAATGCTGTTTGCCACAAAATGCAAGGATTTTGCTCCTCTGAGCACCTTTGGCGCTCATTGCGATCCTCTCCCCCCGTGTACTTCAAATTTCCAGGATTGCAATGATTACCTTCGGCGCTCATTGCGAGGCCCACGATGAGCACCTTTATAGGCCTTATAGGCCTCGTCTTGGTTACCTTCGGCGCTCATCGCAAGCCTCCCCCGTGTATTTAAGGGGCCTTGCGATTCGTGTTACTGCCTTGGTTAAGTTGTTACTGCCTTGGGTTAAGTTTTTACTGCCTCCTTGGGTTAAGTGTTACTGGCTTGGGTTAAGTGTTACTGGCTTGCGCTTCCTTTAGGCTGTTTGTGACTGCCTCCAGCCTCGTTGTAATTTTTTTAACTTTTTTTCGGCCACCATTTTTTTCTCTATGATTTTCGATCATGAAAAAATGGCAAATATGCCTCAAATTAACTTGCAACCTCACTCACAGGCTCCCTGGCTCTCCCCCTGTGCCGTGTGTGAGTGTGTAAGTGAATTTGAGGCATAATTGTGGTTTTTTGGTGGTCTTTCCAGTTGCGTGGCTCGGGCGTTTTATGAGCTTCGGTCCTAAGTCCAACAGGGTGCATGATTGCAGTTGCGTGGTTTGGTCGTTTTAAGTGCTTCGGTCTTAAGTCCTACGGGGCTTGTGATGCTGCGCTCATCGCAAGGCCTGCAGTGAGCGCCTTCGGCGCTCATTGCAGCCTATGTCCTGCGGGCCCTGCTTCATGAGGCTCGCACTTTCAACTATTATAGTGATCATATTATCATTCTAATTGTTATCAATGAAATGTCAGTCCAATACATGTAGCTAAACGGATTCTGAATAGCAGTTGCCAATGCAGTTTGTGTTAGTGTTATGTTTGCTGTGTGTTCAAAGTTAATATAAAACAAAACATTATAAATATCAATTGCAATTGTATATATTTTGTAATGAGTTCTCCTATCCCTATGTTCCCCATGTTACACTGCACCGTTTAAAGCTTTGTCGCTTAACACGCCAACTGCTTGGAAGCTATACACAGAGTTAAACGAGGTACAGCTGTAGATCCACAATGATTTTACATCCAATAGAGAGTACATTTATGGGTGTGCACACTGCAGCATATGCGGATACAGACTCTGAGGGACTACATGTGCGTGTCATGTACTAGCCTAACCTGGACCATGTCTCATAAGCATGCTATCACCTATTGCTGAGCATTGGTCACAGATTGGTCTATCTCACACACTGCACAGCAGATTCAGATGAGCATGTGTCCTAATGAACTGCAGATAGCACACGCACCAGCTATATATATATATATATATATATATATATATCAAGTCGTATCGCTTTTTGGCTTGATGAAGAGAGTCATTATCTCTCGAAAGCTTGGCGCTTTATATATGTATATATATATATGTATATATATATATATATATATATATATACATATATATATATACATATATAAAGCGCCAAGCTTTCGAGAGATAATGACTCTCTTCATCAAGCCAAAAAGCGATACGACTTGATAAAGTGAGGCATTATCTCTCGAAAGCTTGTCGCTATATTATGAATACGTTGTTCCAATAAAAAAGGTATCACTATATACTGCAATACTCTGATTATTCATCTGGAATACTGGACATTCACGGCTAACTCACTCTTCATATATATATATATATATATATATATATATATATATATATATATATACTGTATATTGATTCAAGCCATGATCCACAATGATCATGATTCATCTCAATGTTTATCTGCGGGAAATAATCACCACAGCCAATTACAAGTGACCATGATGTCAGGGATATAGAAACACACAGCAAACAATTGTTCAGAGAATCAATACTCAAATACTTTTGTCTTCTCATTTCAGTAATCAGGAGTCATACCCCACCCACACAGTCACAGGCAGTAGCTCCACCAGAGGCACCACTATCACCAATGCAGGTGGTGTTGGAGGAAGCCGAGGGCCCGCGCCCATCACAGGAGGCTGTACGATTAGCAGCAGAACCATTGTGGGAATCACCACTGGGCCCTCACACACATCATGGGCATGTTCCTAGCCCTTTCAAATTACTGGAAGTTCAATGAGCCACAGACAATCTTCAGGGCTGTCAACCTCATGGGGACCACTCTCAACAGGCCCTCTACTGCCACCTGTTGACATTCAAGCAATACATGTGCCATGTAACGCTACCCCCCACACATATAAGGGGGCGCCCAGGCCTTTTCAGCCGATCCGCCCGTCCAGTGATATAGGGACAGCTACTGCAAGACACCCAATCCCCCAAGAACTGGATCCAAGGGGAATATACTGCAAGCCTTGAACTGGAACCTCACGAATAGCCGCTAGCAGCTGAACAGGAAAGCAATCCATATGCTTACACTCCTGGCAGTCAGTCTGTAACAGCACCCCAATGGATTCCCCCAAGCACGAGACACACGCTCTGTGTTTGAGGGTCAAGCAGTGAACTCTCTTCTTTATTAAAAACCAAGACATATATATAAAAAACCATTTCCACATACACCGTAGGGGCAGTGACTACCTTTGGTCAACCCCTAATTACCTATGGCCAATCAGACAGGTTCTGTACGTAGGAACCATGAGACTCCTCCCATGGGCCATCCCCCAGGCATGGCTACTATGCTCATTCTCACCTAGACTGTCCCCGTGGACACTTCCTGTTCCCTCCTGGACTATGCCCCTGGGGAAACCCCATACACTGGCCCTTTGTTCAAGTCCTGGCGACACCCTGTGTTTACCTAATGGGGGATGGTCAGAATCTGTAACACATTTCTACACATTTTTCATAACTTTAAAAGTATGCATCACATTCACATAAAACATACATTTTCAGAATCAGCATACTCCAACTACAAACATGTGTCAAAATGATACAAATTGGTCCAGTGGTTCAAAAGTTAGATCGCAGTCCTTTCTGACCAAATGAAGTCACGGCTTCCATGTCTTTGTAGGGGGAAGTCAACATGGGCCGTAGTCAAATGGCAGAATGTGGGCCTCCAAGCTTCTCCAATTCGCCGTGACAAGACTGATCTCGTCACATCTCTCCCCCTTTCCAAACAGACTAACCAGATATCTGACCTCCTGCCGGTCAGATTCCGGGTTAGTCCAAAAGGCCACCCACAAAACACAATCAACAGTACAGCCCACCCACAATAACTGGTCACTACACCTGGGTAGAGGAGAAACTTGTCCATGTCCAGGTGCCTCACCACGGCTGTGCTGGGCACTGGTAAGCTGCCTTGGTGGGTTGCTGAGTGGGCAGAGACCAGCGGTACTCTGCCCTGGTGCCAGCGCTACCACGGAAGTAGCCTGTTTGGGGCCTGGTTGTAGGGGGGGGGGGGGGGGACCGACGGTCTCCCCTTTGGCTAAACAGCCCTGTTGCTGGGGGACAGGACCGACCGTCTCTGCCCCTGGTAGCTCAGCCTGTTGCTGGAGAATGGAGTCTGAGCTCTCAATTCCCTGTAGCTCACCCTGATGCTGGGGAGGGAGGACGCTGCTCTCCTCTCCCTGCAAGGTACACTTCCGCTGGGGAGGGGAGACAATGCTCTCCACTCCCTGCACTTCACACTGGCGCTGGGGATCTGGGCTAGCCACCCAGCATCCCTGTAGGGCCGGTGGAGAGACCTCGGTCCCATCTCCACCTGCCGCCTGGGGTTCCTCACAATAAACCTCTACAATATCTTCCCAGCTGAAGGGGTCTGGATCTGGGTCTCTCACCTTGTTGTAATGCTGAGCCTTCCCAATGGAGTGGCAGAGATCTTGGTAGTTCTGCTCCAGTTCCCACTCCAGGGTTGCTAGGTGAACAAGGTCTTGCTCTACCTCATTGGGGTCATCCCAGTCATGCCTAGTCTCCCTCTCATAAAAAATATCCTGAAGTCTGGTCTGCGCAGGGCTCCCAAAGTCAGGCTCTGCAAATGACTGCCATAACAACCCAGGACCACCAAACTCCTCTCCCTCTGGCTTGTCATGCTCGGCTGTCCAGGGTATATACTGTGCCATATACCACCAGAGCGCCTGGTAGGCATCCTCCAGCCAAGCTCCTGCCATGCACGGAGCTTTAGTTCCTCCACCCATTCCTCAAGGGGCTGCTCTCCCAGGAAGGGCATGCGCAGGGCCACTTGCTTCTGCAAACGTTGCTCTTCACTGGGGAGACTCTCACCCCGCTGGTATTGTACATTATCCAGGGCCTGGTACCAGATGCCTTTCCTTAATGCATCCCGGCCATCCAGGTCCTCATCCTCGTATAGCACTGCTGGTTCCATTCTGCTGCTTTTAGGGTCGCTGTACTGGGACATGCGTTGCCCCCAACTTGTAAATCCACAGAATGGTGTCTCCTGTAGCTGTCCTTCTCGGCTGTGGGAACAATTCCGCCGCTTGCCACCAGTGTAACGGTACAAAGACCTATATGTCCCAGCATTTGGGTAGTGTGCGTTGTGCAGCCTGGATAGTAAGTCTGACGATCTTTACTACCAGCATGTCCTTTGGTCAATAATACATCTTTACTCAAGTTGTCATGAAAATTAAGAACAGTTTATTGAATGGGTTCAGCTTATTTAAAACCTTGCACCACACATTATAGGGAGTGGCTACCTTTAGCCAAACCCCCATCCCCCCTGGGCCAATGGAGTAACTCTTACAATCAGTTAATTACCTTTGTCTAATCAGACGGGGCTAATCTGTGGGAACTTTTAGTGTCTGCCCCCAGGGGCCGCCTTTAGGGGCGTCAACCTATTTCATTCTTGCCCAGGTAGGAGAAGGAAGAACATGCATCTCTCTCTCTCTCTGCCCCTGGTTCTGGGGCAGAGAAACCCTGTAGACAGGCCATATAGTTGGTGCCTGTATGTCTGCCCTTCTGCAGTGCATGTTAGATAACCTTTGCCCTCCAACCATCTGGCACCAGTCACTCCCCGCTCATAGATGGGGCTGGTACTAATCTGTAACACATTTTCATATTCGTCCCCATAACTCACCGGTCATGCCACTCACATACCACTCACCCATCACATTGACTCTATCACCTGATTCTCATTAAAATGAGTATAAACATCATGCATGGGGGGACATTGTAAGGGATTTATCCATGGCTAGGGGTACATACACGTTTAATATTTATACTATGCAGATGGATCTTTCACACGGCTCCCTCCATGTGGGACACTCCGGCAGACCCGGATTGACCCTTTGGCGGGTCAACTTGGGGATGACCGGACTAGGAGGTGGTAGGGATGTCCGTTTGCCGGGACAATCCATCAGCATTCCCGTTCTGCTTACCGTGTCGGTAGCTGATGGTGAAGTTATAAGGTTGTAGGGCTAAACTCCACCGCAGCAGCCTACCATTGTCTCCTGAGACCCGGTTAAGCCAGACAAGGGGATTGTGGTCCGTTATAAATCCGTTATAAATTCCTGTCCGTATAAATAGGGGCTCAACTTCTTTAATGCCCAGACCAGGGCTAAACACTCCTTTTCCACTGCCGCATAGCTCACTTCCCGAGGTAATAACTTTCTGCTGAGATATGCGACAGGGTGCTCTCCTCCATCTTCCCCGACCTGGCTCAGCACTGCCCCCAGTCCATACATGGAAGCATCTGTATGAACAAGAAAACGTTTGTTAGGGACTGGAGCAGCCAGGACAGGGGCATTCACAAGAGCCTGCTTCAGTGCCTGAAACGCGGCTTCACAAGCTGGAGACCACAGGACCTGCTTAGGTAAATTATTTTTCGTCAGGTCAGTCAGGGGCTTGGCAATAGTACTGTAGTCTGGGACAAAACGTCGGTAGTACCCTGCTGTCCCCAAGAAGGCTAGTACCTGGGTCTTCGTGATAGGTGTGGGCCAGTTAGCCACTGCCTCTACCTTGGCTGGCTCAGGTCTCTGGCTCCCACACCCCACTCGGTGACCCAGGTACTGTACCTCAGCCATGCCTAGATGGCACTTGTCTGGTTTCAAGGTCAGGCCAGCGGCACGAATCTTGTCCAGAACCACCCCTACATGTACCAGGTGTTCTTCCCAGGACTCACTGTAGACCGCAATGTCATCCAGGTATGCACAAGCAAATTCCTGGAAGCCATCGAGAAGTCTATCCACCATACGCTGGAAGGTAGCTGGAGCATTCTTCATCCCAAATGGCATGACCTTAAACTGGTACAGGCCAAAGGGGGTGACGAAGGCCGACTTAGGGATAGCATCCCCGGCCAGGGGAATCTGCCAGTAGCCCTTACACAGGTCTATGGTGGTCAGATAGCGTCCCCTGGCAATACGGTCTAATAACTCGTCTACCCGGGGCATTGGGTAGGCGTCAGTGGTGGTCCGCTCGTTGAGCCGCCTGTAGTCCACACAGAACCGGGTGGTCCCATCTTTCTTAGGCACTAGGACTACAGGCGAGGCCCAAGGGCTGTCCGAGGGTTCGATGACTCCAAGCCGAGTCATCTCCTGTATCTCCTTCCACATTCCTTCTCGGACTGCTTCAGGGATACGGTAGGGTGGCTGTCGTAAGGGACTCTGTCCAGAGGTCTCTACCTTATGTACAGCTAGGGTAGTGTAGCCTGGCTCTTGGGAGAACGTCGCCTGCTTTTCCCACAGAAGCTGTTTGGCCTGTACCTTCTCTGTGGGGCTTAACCGATCCCCTAGCTGTACAAGGCTGGGGAGGTCAATCTGGGGGTCATTCTCTAATAAGTCAGGCAGGGGTAAATTCTCTGGGTCACCTGCAGCCGGTGCACACACTGCAGCGACATCTTCTGGTCTCTCCTGATACTCCTTCAGCATATTCACATGGAAGGATCGCTGAATCCTTTCATCTGCACAGCTGGCTATAAGGTAGGTAGTATCACATACCTGAGCTACTATCTTATACGGGCCCTGCCAAGATGCTTGCATCTTGTTCGTCTTCACAGGTTTAAGCACTAAAACCTTTTGCCCTTACCTGGAAGACCCGCTGTCGGGCACCCCGATCGTACCACCTCTTCTGGAGATTCCCCCTTGCTATTAGGGACAGTTTCTCCATGCGGTCCCGGAGTTCCAGAACATATGGCACGATGGGAGTTCCTTCCTGTTCTGTCTCTCCCTCCCAGTGTCCTCTAATGAGATCTAGGGGTCCGCGGACCCTTCTCCCAAAGAGTAGCTCAAAGGGGGAGAACCCAGTAGATTCCTGAGGCACCTCTCTGTATGCAAATAGCAGATGAGACAGGAATCGCTCCCAGTCTCTGCAAGTGTCGGTAAAGGTCCTCAACATCTGCTTGAGGGTGCCATTAAATCGCTCGCAGAGACCGTTAGTCTGTGGGTGATATGGTGAGCTAAGCAGCGGTTTAATGCCACACACCTTCCACAGCTGCTGGGTGAGCCCAGCGGTAAACTGAGTTCCCTGGTCGGAGAGAATCTCCTGAGGGAACCCTACCCTAGTAAAAATCTTAACCAGTGCATCAGCTACTGTCTCTGCCTCAATATTAGACAGCGCTACTGCCTCTGGGTAACGAGTGGCATAGTCCACCACGGTGAGAATATACTTCTTACCTGATGGGCTAGCCCTGGCCAGGGGACCCACAATGTCAACGGCTAGGCGGGAAAAGGGTTCCCCAATGATAGGCATAGACATAAGCCTAGCTTTTGGGTGATCCCCCCGTTTACCCACCCGTTGACATGTGTCACAAGTGCTACAGTATACCCGCACATCTCGGTTCAAATTGGGCCAAAATACATTTTGAGTGATCCTATGAGCTGTGCGGCGGGTGCCTAGATGTCCAGCTAATGGCACATCATGCCCAATCCGCAGAATCTCCTGTCGCTATTTCGCAGGCACCACCAGTTGCCGTTTCTGCGGAGGGGTATTCTTTTTCTGGGAAGGTTTAGGGATCCTATACAGCCTGTCCCCCACACACACGTAACGCTCCCCATCTACTTCCTCTTCCCCAGCCTTTGCCCTAGCCCTATACTTTTCCAGGGTCGGGTCCTCCCGGGTTTCCCTCCCGTACGTCTCTGGGGTATCCCAGCCTAAGGGGGTCTGATCTAAGGTGCAAGTCGGGGTAGAGCGTCTTACCTGGGTCTCAGCAGCAGGTGGGTCGGTCTCAGCGGCACGGGTCTGGGCCCGGGTCGTCACAGCATTAACTTCGGCGGGACCCATGGGAGCGTATGCAGAGATAAGAGGGGCCAGGTCATTTCCAAGGAGGACATCAGCTGGTAAATCCCTCATGATCCCCACATTCACATGTCGAGCGCCCACTCCCCAATCCAAATGTATCCGGGCAACGGGTAGGCGAAACACAGCGCCTCCGGCTACTCTTATAGCCACAGTGTCTCCGGTGTGTTGGTTCTCAGACACCAAGTGCTTTTGGAGCAATGTCATGGTTGCACCGGTATCCCGCAGACCACTGACCTCCTTCCCGTTCACTTTGACGAGTTGCCGGTGTTGTTGTCGGTTATCCCGGTGGGCAGCTTGGACGGGGTCTGCCTCGTGCAGGACGCCCCAACATTCCTCCTCCTCTACGCAGTGGGCAGCAGGCGGAGAGTTGCGCTGGTTTCCGCTGGTGGGTCTCCTCCAAGACTGGGCCTGGTTAGCGGTATTCAGCGGGCACTCCGGTCGTTTGTGCCCCAGCTGCTTGCACCCAAAACACCGGATGGGCGTTGAGTAGTCCCGTGAATTAGACCGGGGCTCTGAGGGTAGTTATTAGCTGGAGGGGGTGCTGCTGGTCGGTACTCCACTCTGGCAGGAGTCTTAACAATAGCACTGTCCAGTTTACGGGCATCCGTGTACTCATCAGCCAGGCGGGCTGCTTCATGCAGGGTGGAGGGTTTACGGTCCCTTACCCACTCTCTGGCGCCTGGGGATAATTTCTCAAAACAATGTTCCAGCAGGAACATCTGCAGCACCTCTTCCCCAGATACGGCTTGACACCCCGCCATCCAGTGAGCGGCTGTGCGGTGTACTTTACATGCCCATTCGACGTAGGAATCCCCAGTTAGTTTGGCAGTGTCTCTGAACCGCCTCCGGTATGCCTCCGGTGTAACGACATACCGGGAGAGCAAAGCTTCCTTTACAGCCACATAATCCCCGATGTCCTCATCAGGAATTGCCCGAAAAGCGTCACTGGCCCGGCCGGATAGCTTTCCGGACAATATAGTAACCCAGTCTTCTACGGGTACCTTGTGTAGCGCACATTGCCGCTCAAAATCAGCAAGGTACCCATCAATCTCCCCTTCTGTTTCAATGAAGGATTTAAAAGCTGCAAACTGAACCTTCCTTTTCTCCACCGGGGATGCTAGAACTGGAGCTTCTGCAGCAAAGCTTTGGCGTCGCAGGTTGGCATCCACAGCGTCCATGACCCGGCTGATGATCTCTGGAGACGGGTTGGGACCATAATGAGCCAGTCTGATTCTTACCGCCCGGTCAAAGCTTGCCTCTTCAGGGGTTCTGTCAGCTGTGATGGGCCCATTGGTTCCTTCATCCATTTCATGTAGCATCGCAATAATCTCCCCTTTTTTGAGATTACTGGCTTGTCTGCCTCTTTGTTCCAGTAGGTCTTTAAGTGTAGCTCTTTTCAGCCCTTGGTATTGTCTTTCCATTAATCTTGGATATAGTTGTCTCTCTGGGCGATGAGGGTCATCCCGTCACTAGCCACCAGTGTCACCAGTGTAACGGTACCCCCCACACATATAAGGGGGCGCCCAGGCCTTTTCAGCCGATCCGCCTGTCCAGTGATATAGGGACAGCTACTGCAAGACACCCAATCCCCCAAGAACTGGATCCAAGGGGAATATACTGCAAGCCTTGAACTGGAACCTCACGAATAGCCGCTAGCAGCTGAACAGGAAAGCAATCCATATGCTTACACTCCTGGCAGTCAGGCTGTAACAGCACCCCAATGGATTCCCCTAAGCACGAGACACACGCTCTGTGTTTGAGGGTCAAGCAGTGAACTCTCTTCTTTATTAAAAACCAAGACATATATATAAAAAACCATTTCCACATACACCGTAGGGGCAGTGACTACCTTTGGTCAACCCCTAATTACCTATGGCCAATCAGACAGGTTCTGTACGTAGGAACCATGAGACTCCTCCCATGGGCCACCCCCCAGGCATGGCTACTATGCTCATTCTCACCCAGACTGTCCCCGTGGACACTTCCTGTTCCCTCCTGGACTATGCCCCTGGGGAAACCCCATACACTGGCCCTTTGTTCAAGTCCTGGCGACACCCTGTGTTTACCTAATGGGGGATGGTCAGAATCTGTAACACATTTCTACACATTTTTCATAACTTTAAAAGTATGCATCACATTCACATAAAACATACATTTTCAGAATCAGCATACTCCAACTACAAACATGTGTCAAAATGATACAAATTGGTCCAGTGGTTCAAAAGTTAGATCGCAGTCCTTTCTGACCAAATGAAGTCACGGCTTCCATGTCTTTGTAGGGGGAAGTCAACATGGGCCGTAGTCAAACGGCAGAATGTGGGCCTCCAAGCTTCTCCAATTCGCCGTGACAAGACTGATCTCGTCACATGCCAGATCCCAATCCCCTCTCACTCCTGACCGGGCCACAACAGATGTTGACACAGCACTGGTTTTCCCAGCAGTTGGTGCAGTCATTGTTGCCTCAGCAGATGTCGTAGCCATTGTTGCCCCTTCTGTTGTCGCAGCTGTTGATGTCAAAGCCATTGTTGCCCCAACAGACTTGTCCAACACCATATGGATGGGCAACAGCACCATTTCCATAGGCAACAGCACCATCTGCATTGGCAGCACCATCTCCATTGGCAACAGCACCATCACCATTGGCAACACCATCCCTATCCCTACGGGGTACACCATCACAACGGGCAACACCTCTGGACTCACCACAGCACATCCAGGAGCTCACGTCCCTGCACCAGGCACCTTGAGTGACATATATCAGCACATCCGCTTGGCCGATGAGCACAAGATTGGAGCAGTCCAACAGCTGACAGCTCAGCTGGCACGTCAGAATGATATTGCTACCGGGCAGGCAAAAAGCTTCCGAGCAATATATGGTGTTTGAGAAGGCATAATCTTTGGATGGAGAGGTACGAGCAAATGGCTCATAGGGACAGACAAGCCCAGACACATCACTTGGCACTGCTGGTGCAGTTGGCTGAAGCCCACGTGCCTACACTCCAGCCTTTGGTTCCACAGGCTCCACCACCACCGCAGCCAGAGCCTACAGTTTCCCTTTTGGTTCCCGAATTTCACCTAAATCATGGCCTGTCTGATGGCTCCTTAAGGAGAGGATTGAGAACCACTGCCCTAAGTCCTCCTCATCCATAATCTTCAATGAATATCATTTTATATTAATGTTGACATACTTATGGCTGGCTACAGAGTCTGTACACGTATGGTTATGTTGAATATTTCTGCAATTGGTGTTCAATGTGGATTGCCGTTGAGATGAGATGTTGAAGTCAATCCAAATAGTGTTCTGACTGATATCTTGTTCTTGTCTCTGTAGGTCTTAATAGCCCAATCTCACAAATACGAAGGCATGTTCCTCAACCTCCTCTTTCTGTGTCACATATTCTGCTTATCAATTTCTGATGATTTCTTAATATCTGACAACACACTGTGTGTGGATTAGATCTGTATAACATTATCCATGATTATGTTCATCTGTTTAATTGAGCAGATACAGACAAGTTATAAGTGCTATGCACATTAATGATTTCTTCACTTAAATGGAGTGATTTCTATAGATCCTTTTTTTCATCAGATTCCTGTTGCAGTGGTGTAGTGACCACATGTGATCCTGGTAAGTGCTATGCATCATGATTATTCTAGACTATGACATTACCCCATTTTAGGTATCCCCTTTTTTCCACAAGCCTCTTGATCTCCTGGGATCTGCCCACACCACATCCATGATATTAATACACAGTCTTGTACATTTCTGAGTGTGTTCTGTGTATGAAATAAAGCTTTGTTATACCATTCACACCGTGTCAGTGTGTTGTCAATGGTTGGGGTTTTAGGACATCCACACACATCCCATTTGGGTCACATTCCTATATCTGTAAACTGATGAGCAAGAGTTACTAGGCAATAGATTAATACATGACATAACAATAATATTAAAATAGTAATAAGAGCATTAGATATCATATCATCAACTATAATAATTCTGGCAAGTGTATAGCGCTCCGTAAAGAGCTGGGAGCATGGTGTGTGCCCTCACTGCGCTGCAGAGCTGCGCATGCGCAGCTCGCAGCGACAGCCGCAAACTGCAGAGAAGGAAGGAGGAGGAAGACACAGGATAGGGGGGATACATTAGTAGGTGTGCTGTAGTCACAGAGAGTCATAGAGAACTGAGGGACTGAATAACCATATGTGAAATGTTCCCCTGCTATTTGATATATGCCATGTGGCGTTGTAATTTGGCCACTATTTGTTTCCCCAACTTAGATGTGATGATTGATATGTATATGCGATGATCTTTGTATTTTTAGGGTCCACATTAGAGCGAGAGAAAGTATGAAAGGGTTAATATGTCAGCCATTTGCATGTATTTGTGTTGCAATTTAATGTCTTTAATAGCTTTCAGCATGTTGCAGCATGGCTTTTCATATTAGCATATGCATAACCATTACAACCTATGAGGAAAATACAATTACATTTTTTGCTATATTTCATAGTTGGGAGTTGTTGTGCAAGTTATTGTAATGCCTTCCATTGCTTTCTCCATATTTTAAAGTGCTTTGGTGTCTTTATATTCTCATTTGCAGTGTTATAAACTAGTCTGTAAACCCTTTGAAGGTTACGGGCTACCAAATTGTCCGAAAGCTCAACTGAATGAGGTTCAGAGTGTCCATTTTGGATGTTATCTTAAGAATGCTGCCCTTAGCACCGTTGCAATATTATATGTGGATTTTCCTTTGCAAGTAAAGGCTGATAAATTGCAGAGTGCACTAATTGTGCCCAGGTGAGAGGGGTGTGGCTTGACTGTGTTAAACTAGTATAAAAGGTTTGTGCGCTGTTTGGGGCTGTTTGCAAGTGAATTTTCATTTGGAAGTAAAGGCTGATAAATTGCAGCGTGCACTAATTGTGCCCAGGTGTGAAGGCATAAGGTAATATAAACAGGAGAGGGGGTGAACTTGTGAGGGAGTTCAAAGAAAAGGGAGGGCATATTTATAGTGCAAAGGAGAAGGAATAAAACAAAAATATATATAAAAAATATTTACACAAATATATTATTTTATATTCTTTATTTTTCCCACTGAATTTTTGTAGACAATAATAATAATTATGAGTCAGTCCAGTGGCAACCTCACTCAGTGTACATCCTGTCATATGTATGCAATACTGGAACAGATGATCCAGGATCCATACCTCTGTGAGAGGTGTGAGCATGTTGTCTCTCTGGAAGTTCAAATTGGAGAACTGGAGAGGAGAATTGCAGCACTTAGTGATATTGCTCCACTGAAAAGGGAGTTGGTGCTCACTGAGCACAGTTTAGCTGGGCCTAGTATGGAGAATGGAGCTGGGGCTAGTGAGGATGTCCAGGTAGGTAGCTGGGTTACAGTTAGAAGGGGAATTAGGGGGAACAGGAGGAGGCACGGCCAGTTCTGAGTTGGCAAACACCAACAGATTTGCCAGATTGAGTTAAACTGTTGGGGATGTCCATTCAGGAATGGCAATGCCAGATAGAGCTGTTCCCTCTAACAGCTGGGAGGACAGTTCTACTGGAGGAGTGGGAGGGCAGAATAGGCAGAGCAAGAGACAGGTTTTGGTGGTAGGGGACTCTATTATTAGGAAGGTAAACAGGGTGATTTGTCACCCAGATCCCAGCAATCAAACAGTTTGCTGTCTCCCGGGTGCTTGGGTTCGTCATGTTGTGGATTGGGTAGACAAATTATTGGGAGGGGCGGAAAAGAACCGGCAGTCTTGGTACATTTTGGTACCAATGACAAAGTTAGTGGAAGATGGAATGTCCTAAAGAATGATTTTAGAGAATTAGGTAATAAGCTGAAGGCAAGGACCTCCAAGGTAGTATTTTCTGAGATACTACCAGTGCCACGTGCTAGTCCAGGGAGGCAGAAGGAGCTTAGGGAGGTTAATGCGTGGCTAAAGATGTGGTGCACTAAGGAGGGGTTTGGGTTTTTAGAGCACTGGGCTGACTTCTCACTTCGGTACAATCTCTACAGCAGGGATGGATTGCACCTTAATGATGAGGGAGCTTTTGTGCTAGGCGATAGGATGGTAGAATGGCTGGGGGAGTTTTTAAACTAGTAGGTGGGGGGAGGGACTACATATTAGTAATGGGGTAGAAAGTGTAGAGGGTATAAGGGATGAATTAACAGCTCATAGGGGAGGAGATGGGGGGAGGGGTAGTATAGTCAATAAGTAGGTAGTACTAAGTAACTCAAGTACAGTGGCAGGCACTTCAGAACTACAGACTCATAACATAAGGTGTATGCTTTCTAATGCCAGAAGCTTGCCAGGAAAAATGGGAGAGTTAGAATTATTAGCAACTAATGAAAAATGGAATTTAATAGGCATTACCGAAACGTGGTGGGATGAATCTCATGACTGGACTGTTAATCTGGAAGGTTATTACCTATTTAGGAAAGATAGGCGCAGTGGTAAAATGGGAGGAGGGATTTGTCTGTATGTTAAGCCTGAATTTAAGCCTATAGTCAGTGAAGATATTTATGGCAGAACTAGTGATAAAGTTGAATGTTTGTGGGTAGAGTTAAATAGCAGAGCAGCAAATTCTAAAAGAATATTAGTAGGAGTATGCTATAAACCCCAAATATAGCTGAAAGTGAGGAAATACAATTTCAATTACAGATTGGAAATGCAGCTAAGCATGGGCAAGTTCTAATAATAGGAGGTTTTAATTACCCTGAAATAAACTGGATAAATGAGACCAGCAGTTCAGCTAAGGGGAGCAGGTTCTTGAGTACACTCAGAGATCATTATCTGGCCCAGGTTATACAAGAACCTACTAGAAATGAGGCTATCTTGGATTTAGTTATCACAAATAATATTGATATAGTATCAAATGTTGAAATAGGGCAACCTTTGGGAAACAGTGATCACAACACAATCTCCTTTGAGATTGAATTAAAGAAACATAACTGTAAGGGGCTAACGAAAACTCTTAATTTTAAAAGGTCAGATTTTAACGGTCTAAGGGCAGCAAGCTATCTTAGATTTAGTCATCACAAATAATATTGATATAGTAGAAAATGTTGGAATAGGGCAACCGTTGGGAAACAGTGATCGCAACACAGTCTTATTTCAGATTGAATTAAAAAAACAAACTTTTAAGGGGCAGGCAAAATCTCTTAATTTTAAAAGGGCAGATTTTAACGGTCTAAGGGCAGCAATACAAAGTATAGACTGGAACAGAGAACTGATAGGTAAAAACACTGAACATAAATGGATGACATTTAAATCCTTACTAAATATACATACTTATCACTATATACCGTGTGGGAATAAAAGTAAAATGAGAAAATCACATCTAATGTGGCTTAACAATGACTTAAAGATGAAGATACGAAGTAAAAAACAGGCATTTAAATTATACAAACAAGAGGGGACAGAGAATGCTTTACGGGAGTACAAGGAGAGAGAGTACAAGGAAATCAACAAGGCTTGCAAAAGGGCTATTAGACTGGCTAAAATGAAAAAATGAAAAATTAATTGCAAAGAGAGTAAGACTAATCCTAAAATATTTTTTAAATATATTAATGGGAAGAAGGTGAGAAAGGAAGCTTTAGGAACATTACAATGTGACACAGGCCACCTGAAAATTAGTGAGCAGGAAAAGGCAGATGAGCTAAATAGGTTATTTTTTTCGGTATAAACAAGGGAGGTACCAGTGGTTGGGACACTGCAACAAAATGGGGCTACACTACCCTTGCCAAATAATTGGTTAACGCAGGAAGTAATCCAAAAGAGGTTGGAAAAAATAAATGTTAATAAAGCCCCGGGTCCTGATGGAATACATCCACAGGTACTGAGGAACTGGGTTCTGTAATAGCCAAAACATTATATTACATTTTTCAAGATTCACTCAACTCAGGGTCTCTACCAGATGACTGGAGAAAAGCAGATGTGATACCTATATTTGAAAAGGGAGAAAGGAATTAGAAACCAGTGAGCCTCACTTCTGCATTTAGAGGGGTTAATAAGAGATAATCTACAAGAATATGTCTATTTGAACAGGATTATAAGTAGGAGTCAACATGGATTTATGAGGGATAGGTCATGTCAAACAAATCTAATTAGTTTCTATGACGAGGTTGGTAGGAACCTGGATTAAGGCAACTCAGTGGATGTAGTATTTTTGGATTTTGCAAAGGCTTTTGATACAGTGCCACATGGGAGACTATTATGCAAACTAAGGGATACAGGAATTGCAGTAAATATCTGCTCATGGATTGAGAGCTGGCTAAAAGACAGGAAGCAGAGGGTTGTTGTAAATGGAACATACTCCGATTGGACTAATGTGGTAAGAGGGGTTCCTCAAGTGTTCAGTATTAGGTCCTCACCTATTTAACAAATTTATTAATGACTTAGAGGTGGGACTGGAAAGTAGTGTCTCCATTTTCGCTGATAACAAGAAGTTGTGCAAGGTAATTAAATCAGATAATGATGTGCTTTCCCTCCAAAGGGATTTACATAAAATTGAGGAATGGGCATCTAAATGGCAGGTTAGATTTAATACGAATAAATGTAAAGTTATGCATCTGGGAAGGAAAAATAGCCATGCAATTTATAATCTTAATGGAGCAAATCTAGGGATATCAGATATTGAAAGGGATTTGGGAGTGCTTGTGGACAACCACTTAGGTAACAGTGCAAAAAAGCCAAGCAGCAGCTGCAAAGGCAAATAAAATATTAGCATATATTAAGAAGGGTATAGAAGCAAGGGAAGCAAATATAATTCTGCCACTAAACAAATCCCTAGTACGCCCTCATTTGGAATATGGAGTACAATTTTGGGCACCACTTCATAAGGTGGTGACAGTCGATTCCATAGGTAACTTTAAAAGGGGACTGGATTTATTTCTAATTATAAAGGGAATTCAGGGTTATCCTGGATAATTAGAGAGAGAGTATTGATCCAGGGAGAAATCCGATCGCCAGGAAGGAATTCATTTATTTTTCCCTTTGAGACGATTGACTAAGTTTCACTTGTTTTTTTTCTGTTTGCCTTCCTCTGGATTAATTACAAATTTAAAATGTTTTAATAAAAAATAAATAATTAAATAGTTGATTAAAAATTAATTAACAACTAATTAATTAATAACTAACCCGCATATTGCAGATCAGAGGAGATCTTAAAAGGTTGAACTTGATGGACTGAAAGTCTTTTTTCAACCTTCATTACTATGTAACTATGTAACTATGTCTGATGCCTAATACAGCCTAATAAGAGCTTGATATAAACAAGATAAAAAATGTGTGAGTTCAATGTCCCTGAACAATTTAGTTATTACTCTATATTCTATTTCTGTGACCTCCTATTCATTAAAATGACAGCATAATGTTTTTAAATGACCACTATGGTCCTATTTTTAAAATGAAATATTTGAAGAATATGACAAGTTTTTTAAGAGATGGGAGTACCAGATCATATCATCTGCCTCCGAAGGAATTTGTATGTGGACCAAGAAGCCGCTGTCAGAACCGAAGATGGAATAACAAAAGGGTTCAAGATCGGGAAAGGGGTGTGAAAAGTCTGTATAATGTCAGCTTATTTATTCAGATTTCATGTGGAATACATCATGCGTAAGGCTGGATTGGATGAATCAGTATTGCTGGGAGAAACATCAACAACCTCAGATACACAGATGATACTACTCTGATGGCTGAATGTGAGGAGGAACTAAAGGACCTAATGGGTGAAAGAACTGGGCTGCTGCTCAACGTTAAAAAGACAGAGATCATGGCAAATCACAGCTACTGGCAAATAGACGGGGAAGAAGTGGAGGCAGTGACATATTTTATTTTCCTAGGATCCAAGATCTCTGTGGACGGAGACTGTAGCCATGAAATTAAAAGACATTTGCTTCTGGGGAGAAGACCTATAGAGAGCTTGGACAAGCTAGTAAAAAGTAAAGATATTACACTATTAACAAAGGTTCGCATAGTTAGAACTATAGTATTCCCAGTAACATTATTTCACTTGTTAGCAGGGTTTTGTAAAATTAAAGGAGAAGTTCCACCTAAGCATATATTCTATGATATACCAAGCTTAGAGAATTTGAGATGTGCATGGAAAAGTTATAGAACTTACCTTTCCTTACAACAAAGAGTTATGTGAACTGCAGAAGGAACACAAACAACGGAAACCACCACAATTTCCATTTATTATTTAACTAGTAACTTGCCCTTCATAAATGGCGGTATCATATAATTTTCTTTCTTCTATGTCTCTCTTTCCTGTCTCCCTCCCCTCTCTCTCTCCTGGCAGTCTCCCTCACTCTCTCCCTATGTCCTGTGCCTGTCTCTCTCTCCTATATCTCTCTAACTTTTTCTTTCTCTCCCTCTCTCTTTTCTTGCTTCTTCCCACCATCTCCCTCTCTCTCTCTCCCTTCCCTCACTCATTCCCAAACTCCCTTCCCACCCTCTCCCTTTCTCCCTACCCATCATCTCCCTCTCTGTCCATTCCTTCCCTTCATCCCAACCTCCCTTCCCATCCTCTCCCTCTCTCTCCATTCCCTCACTCCTTCCCTCCCTCCATTCCCATCCTCTCTCTCCCTCTCCATTGCCTCTCTTCTTTCCATCCTCCCTTCCAATCCTCAACCTCTCTCTCCATACCCTTCCTTCTTGCCACCCTCATTCCATCCTCTCCCTCTTTCTCCATTCCCTTCCTCCTTTCCACCGTCTCTTCCCATTGGCCTTGTCTTATTTTGCATTTGTATTCTGTAACTTTTAAAACTTTGTCTTTGAATTTACCAAAAAGATATGACGTGGCCACATTTGTGTGATGTGTAGATTTGTTACCATACTAAAAAAGTGTTTTCCTAATTATATAGGACAAGAGTATACCATGCTGGGTCACCAAGATGTCAGGTTATAGCAGGGAGGTCAGAGAAATTGCGGTCCACTGGTGAAGGAACTGGGAACCCACTCCAGTATCTTTGCCAATCAAACCATATGGATAAGCACAACCAACAACATAGATGTGCCTGGAGTGCCCTGTGCGTATGATCACAGAGAGTCGGAAACAACTGAAGAACAAATACATACAGTATATATACATATATATATATATATATATATATATATATATATATATATATATACACAAAGAGGCGTAGGTTATTACTGAACATACCCCAAACTGTACTAATTGGCAGCATTTTAACATTAGTTATTCTCATATACCTTGTGCAGAAATACTTAAGAACAGTACAATGTAAATTTCATTTGGATGGCCCAAGTTTTACCCACATGCTATTTATACATTGTAGAAATTATTTTCTCTGCACACTACATTTGAAACAATGTTAGGGTTGCCTTATGCCAAACTCAAGTTTGGGTATGTCACTGCATTGCAATGACCAAACTAGGGAACATTATGGAGCTATCATGTATCATTATTAAGTTTGCTTTACCTCCTGAGTTAGGCCTCCAGTGTATGTATCTTATAGGCAAAATAACAAGTAAAGTTTACTCGTAAGTCAGTTACCAGCAATCATCTCACGCACCTCAAAAAACGTAGGAGAAATGCCTTGTGAGGTACTTGTCCATTGATACCTTCGTAAAGGCCATTATTCCACCAGTGAAATCCCAGCACTTGTAGGTTTGCACGTAAGTCCTTATAATTGCTGATATTTTTAAATATGAGAGTACTTTCACCCACCCATAGAGGCACAGAAAATACCCCTGAGAAGACTATATGCTTCAAATCTGACTAGTGACGGAGCTAGTGCATGGGGGGCCCTGATGCAAAAAATACATTTGGGGCCCACTCCCCTCTGTAGGCCCCACCAGTACCTTGTCCATTCCCTTCTTTCTCCTCTCACCTTTACTCCCTTCTCTCTCTATTCTCTCTCCTTTCTCTCCCTCTTTCATTCTCCCTCTCCCTCTCTCCCTATTTTTCTCCCTCTCTCCTTGTTTCTCTCCCTGTTCTTTTCTCCTTCTCTCTCTCTCACTCTCTACCTCTCCTCCCCTCTCTCCCTTTCTTGTCTCTCTCTCCATCTCTTTCCCTCTCTCACACTCTCCATCTCTTTCTCCATCTACCTCCCTCTGTCCCCCTCTCCCCTCTTTCTCTCACCTATTTCAGTCTCTCTCTTCCTTTTTTTCTCCCTCTCTCCTTGTTTCTCTCCCTCTAACTCTCCTTCTCTCTCTCCATCTCTCTCTCACTCTCTGCCTCTATCTCTCATTCCCTCTCTCCCTCTCTTGTCTCGCTCTCCCTCTCTCTCACACTCTTCATATCTCTCTCCATCTACCTCCCCCTGTCCCCCTCCCCCTCTTTCTCTCCCCATTTCAGTCTCCCTCTCTCTCTTTTTCTCCCTCTCTCCTTGTTTCTCTCCCTCTATCTCTCCTTTCACTCTTTCTATCTCTCTTTCTTGTTTCTCTCTCCCTCTCTCTCCATCTACCTCCCTCTGCCCCCTCCTACACCTCTCCCTCTTTTTCTCCCTCTCCTACACCTCTCCCTCTTTCTCTCACCCTATATCCCTATATCCTTACCTATCTCTTCCCTTTCTCTCCTCCTTCTCTCTCTTCCTCTCCCCTCTTCCTCTCTCCCCTATTCCCCTGCTATGAAGACTCAGAATCTCCTGCGAGCACACATTTTGGACTAGCAAGGAACAACAAAACATTTCTTGGTGCGAGTCAGTTGGTTTTATTTGATTTATTTATTTTTTGACAGGAGCCACTATGGCTCTGTAACTTTGGGAAAAAAAGCTTCACGGTTACAAGGGAATGTTTTCTCACAGCTAATTAAACAAATGTAATGGAGATCTTACTCAATTTCATTCAGGTTGTTCAACCTGAGCTCATGCAGAGAGAGACTGAAATCCTGGACTGATGACTACCTTGCACATCAATAAGCTGCATCTTTACATTATTATAAGTGTTTTTATTTACTTTTGTAGCACTAATATTTGAAGAAAAATTTATAAAATTAATACATTAATAAAATTAATAAATTAAAATTAAATTGTCTCTTAGAAAAGCATTACGTATAATAAACTTGTATATTTTCGGTAGCCAAAGCAACAATCTTCTACTGAAAAAAAAAAGCATTTTCTTAGAAATAATGGAACTTTCTAATGAAAAAAATATCCTTATTTCATGGGCTGCTTTGATACGCAGTCTCTGGAGTACTGTAATTTTCTGCAATATTATGTAGGACATGACTGGTAAAGTAATTTAAACTTATACTGCTTTCAAAGTCACCTGAGGGATATAATGTGTGTACATGAATATATTATAATTTGTATGTTTTAAGCTTATGCACCCTCGATATTCAGAAAATGTACAATGTGCTGCAACAATCCAGATGTTTAAATAATTTATGTTGGCCAATTAAAAATTGAACTGTTAAGAGACATTCCAGCTTTTCGTAGTAAACCCTTTTTATTGTAATTTTCAACATCTTTGTATGTCTATTCTATTCATTAATCTAAGGGCTCTCTGCTTATTCTAGGCTAGGCAGAATATTTATACAGATGTATATTCATTGTTCTCTATGGTGTTATGGAATATTATAGTGATATTCCACTGCAACCCAGCAACATAATCTTAATTATATGGGGAAAATGCATTATATCTATAGGAATTACGTCATTCTTGACATATGTATAATAATTTACTATACTAATCAGGAAAACACCATTGGCGCATATATATATTCTGTTCAGATATGTCACATTTTAATCATTAAAGGTATATGGAAGTTTTCCTGTTTTTGATATTAAAATAAACTACCTAAACATCAATTTATTAACAAGTGCTTAAAAGCTCTTGCTCAAACATTCCAAACAGTCCCTGCAAAGGTCTGCCCCGGCAGCTCATGCACAGAGACTGTTTCACAACAGCAACAGCTATTGAGCACTTGTTAAAATTTAGATGTGCAAGCTAATACTTAGATTATTTTATTTTAATATTAAAAACAGAAAATATATACCTTTAATGATGAAAATGTGACATATCTGTACATAATATATATATTCCAATGGCACTTTTCCAAATGGTATAGGAAATTATTATACATATGTGAAGAATGGCATAGTTCCAGTAGATATAATGCATTTTTTCCAACACAGCTCAGAATATAAGTGACTAATTAAGATTTTGTTCCTGGGCTATAGTGGAATATCACATAATATTTCATATACTTTTAATGTGACTCTTCAGGCATTCTTGTTTGTTTGTTTTACATAAAAGTAATTCTTGTTTGTTTCACATAAATGTTTAACTAGGTGACTTAATGAATTTCTTGCTGTCATACCTTGCTGGACAAAGGGATTATGGATCCCAAAAGCTCATACTTTTATCCCCCTTAGTTGACCATTAACAGTCTCACGTTTTACTAAGCATTCAGCCCCATTAAATTCCCTGAACATGTAAAACCATAGCCCGTAATGTAGCCCGCAAGAAGACGTACGGTTATTAAATTGGCCTCTTAGAGCTACCCGCAAAAGACTTGCGGGTTAAGGGCGAAAAGCCCTTCGGGACGTTGAAATTTGAAGTCCTTTGATCTGTCAAGCCGATAACTGTTAGGTTCGAAAATCGCTATTAAATTGCAACAAATCCACTGGCGTTCAAACCTGTAATTCGCCAAGAGAGCCAAAAAAAAAAGCCAACGGGTACTAGAGAGAACTAGCAAATATAAATAAATATAAAATACTGTTTAATTTCCGTGTTATATATAATATTTACTGATTTATTATTATTGCTTTATTTCTGGAATGTGGGTCCGATTGAAACTCGTAATTGAAACCCGTAAGGCTTTGAAATCTAACCTCCATTTTTCAGTGACGTAATGATGACGATCTCATTTGCCATTGGCTCCGTCTAAACCCGTAACTAATTGATCATGTTTACGGCTGCACATCCAACGTGAGCAAGAATGGTTTACGGGTTTGCGTCCATGGCTTGTAACTCGCAGCATGGTTGAATTTTGTAGCTCTGTAACGCAGCAGAATTTCAAGCCTGCAGCCTTTATGGGGGTGCCAAAGCTGCTACGGGCTTTAATTTTAATAGGGCTGATTGTTTCCTGCTTTTCCACAGCTGACATGGTACAACCTCATTACATAATTCATTTTAGCATTCTCAATGTAATTGTTATATAAAATGTACATTTCCGTTACTTCTAAGAACTACCAGAGTCATGGATGGATCTACCGCCGTGCAGGTGGTTCAATACACCTGGCCCTCCTCTGAAGGGGCCCCAGCTCATGCAACCACCAATAACCTAGTACCCCTGAGCCCCTCTACCTTTCTTGATTTCCTTGCCTGGAAACATCTGAACTGGAGGCAGTTGGAGGAGGAGTCACAGTGGGGGATGGAGCTTGCAAGTGGGATCAAAGGTGAGAGGCAGGGGAGAGATAGAAGGGATGAAGGAGATGGAGGAGGAGAGGCTATATATATATATTAATTATATATATATATATATATATATATATATATATATTAATTATATGATTTATAATATATAATAATTACTGCAAGAGCAGGGCTTGTAGCTATCATTGGAATGTACTTCTAAGCATGCGTAAAGATTCTTAAAGTTCCAAAACCCTCCTCACCTTGTAATCTTCCCTCATCATTACCTCTAAATCCATTGATAAATAATAAAAACACAACAGACCATAACCAGGCTAGAAAGAACTCGCTATTCCATTGGTGACTGGTGTTTTCCAAGTTGGTGGGGAGGAAGGCAGAGACCTTACCCCTCCCCTTAAATTGACTCCGCCCAAAAGTAGAAACTCCTCCCCTTCACAACATGTTGCCACTGACACATATTCCACCCACTTACTTGATTTTTTTTTCTGTCACTTTACGTACCTATTATCTTGATGTGGGTGAGGTGGTGCTGGTTCTGCTCACTATTCTTATGATGGGAAGTGCTTGCATTTTCTTGATGACATACAATCATTAAATAGAATACATATAAAACATGTTAGATCAGGACGTATAGCCATGGCAGCTCATAGAAATAGACAGAAATTATCACATAGAGAGAGACAGGGATTGAGAGAGAGGGATGGAGAAAGAGAGGGGGATAGAGAGAGGTATAGATAAGCAAGCAGTAAACAACAATTTAGCATATGTCAGGATTTCCAAGAGAAGACCACGATGGTGGAAAAAATGTAAGGCATACGAATAAGAGGACGACAGAGGAGGAGTTTGATAGATGAGGTATTGAAGCAATGAACATGAACTTGAGGAAGCTCAGAGGGTAGTGGCAGACAGATGTATCTGATGTGCTGTGGTAAATAGGGTCACAGAGAAACGGACATGACTGAACAAGTAATGGGGAAAACAATACTATATTTGAATACATTTTTACAACACTACACTGGCTAAAAGCTCCCTCAGGTAGACTGATTGAAGTAAAACCTAAAAAGCAGACATCAAGTTATTTTACTTGACAATACAAGAACTCAAACTGAAGTTAAAACCAACCAACCTCTTGTACCATACTCCATCGTCTTAAACTGGCTACAAGCCCTGTGTATCATTTGAATTAAATAAAATCAGACGTTAACTGTTATACTAAACTGTACTAAAACTGTTGATTGCAAGCTCCACAACTACATTTATTATTTATATTCTATACACACACCCACACATGTCATATACATTATATATGTGCTTGTGGACATACTTACACACACATATATACACATACAAAAGGGGTGGAGAATAATATTGAAATATCTAGAACTGGGGAACCTGGAAAACATTTGTAGGAGCACAACAGGCTGCTTTCTAGGAGCCTGGAAGGAGGTTCTTCATACGGGTGCAGATTTCTTATTCTATGTAAATATAGAATACAAGCGGTACTCTAGGAGCCTGGAAGGAGGTCCTTCATAGGGATGCAGATGTCTTATTCTATGTAAATATAGAATACAAGCGGTACTCTAGGAGCCTGGAAGGAGGTCCTTCATAGGGATGCAGATGCCTTATTCTATGTAAATATAGACTACAAGCTGTACCCTAGAAGCCTGGAAGGAGGTCCTTCATAGGGATGCATATGCCTTATTCTATGTAAATATAGAATACAAGCTGTACTCTAGAAGCCTGGAAGAAGGTCCTTCATAAGGATGCAGATACCTTTTTCTATGTAAATATAGACTACAAGCTGTACTCTAGGAGCCTGGAAGGAGGTATTCATAGGGATGCAGATGCCTTATTCTATGTAAATATAGAATTCAAGCTGTACTCTAGGAGCCTGGAAGGAGGTCCTTCATAGGGATGCAGATACCTTTTTCTATGTAAATATAGAATACAAGTTGTATTCTAGGAGCCTGGATGGAGGTCCTTCGTAGGGATGCAGATACCTTATTCTATGTAAATATAGAATACAAGCTGTACTCTAGAAGCCTGGAAGGAGGTCCTTCATACTGATGCAGATACCTTATTCTATGTAAATATAGAATACAAGCTGTACTCTAGAAGCCTGGAAGGAGGTCCTTCATACTGATGCAGATGCCTTATTCTATGTAAATATAGAATACAAGCTGTACTCTAGAAGCCTGGAAGGAGGTGTTTCATAGGGATGCAGATACCTTATTCTATGTAAATATAGAATACAAGCTGCACCCTAGAAGCCTGGAAGGAGGTCCTTCATAGGGATGCAGATGTCTTATTCTATGTAAATATAGAATGAAAGCTGTACTCTAGGAGCCTGGAAGGAGGTCCTTCATAGGGATGCAGATGCCTTATTCTATGTAAATATAGAATATGAACTGTATTCTAGAAGCCTGGAAGGAGGCCCTTCATAGGGATGCAGATGCCTTATTCTATGTAAATATAGAATACAAGCTGTACTCTAGGAGCCTGGAAGGAGGTCCTTCATAGGGATGCAGATGCCTTATTCTATGTAAATATAGAATACAAGCTGTACTCTAGAAGCCTGGAAGGAGGTCCTTCATAGGGATGCAGATGCCTTATTCTATGTAAATATAGAACATAAACTGTACTCTAGAAGCCTGGAAGAAGGTCCTTCATAAGGAAGCAGATACCTTTTTCTATGTAAATATAGAATACAAGCGGTACTCTAGGAGCCTGGAAGGAGGTATTCATAGGGATGCAGATGCCTTATTCTATGTAAATATAGAATTCAAGCTGTACTCTAGGAGCCTGGAAGGAGGTCCTTCATAGGGATGCAGATACCTTTTTCTATGTAAATATAGAATAAAAGTTGTATTCTAGGAGCCTGGATGGAGGTCCTTCGTAGGGATGCAGATACCTTATTCTATGTAAATATAGAATACAAGCTGTACTCTAGAAGCCTGGAAGGAGGTACTTCATACAGATGCAGATGCCTTATTCTATGTAAATATAGAATACAAGCTGTACTCTAGAAGCCTGGAAGGAGGTCCTTCATACTGATGCAGATGCCTTATTCTATGTAAATATAGAATACAAGCTGCACCCTAGAAGCCTGGAAGGAGGTCCTTCATAGGGATGCAGATGTCTTATTCTATGTAAATATAGAATGAAAGCTGTACTCTAGGAGCATGGAAGGAGGTCCTTCATAGGGATGCAGATGCCTTATTCTATGTAAATATAGAATATGAACTGTATTCTAGAAGCCTGGAAGGAGGCCCTTCATAGGGATGCAGATGCCTTATTCTATGTAAATATAAAATACAAGCTGTACTCTAGGAGCCTGGAAGGAGGTCCTTCATAGGGATGCAGATGCCTTATTCTATGTAAATATAGAATACAAGCTGTACTCTAGAAGCCTGGAAGGAGGTCCTTCATAGGGATGCAGATGCCTTATTCTATGTAAATATAGAACATGAACTGTATTCTAGAAGCCTGGAAGGAGGTCCTTCATAGGGATGCAGATACCTTATTCTATGTAAATATAGAATACAAGCGGTACTCTAGGAGCCTGGAAGGAGGTCCTTCATAGGGATGCAGATGTCTTATTCTATGTAAATATAGAATACAAGCGGTACTCTAGGAGCCTGGAAGGAGGTCCTTCATAGGGATGCAGATGCCTTATTCTATGTAAATATAGAATATGAACTGTATTCTAGAAGCCTGGAAGGAGGCCCTTCATAGGGATGCAGATGCCTTATTCTATGTAAATATAGAATACAAGCGGTACTCTAGAAGCCTGGAAGGAGGTCTTTATGGAGATGCAGATGCCTTATTCTATGTAAATATAGAATACAAGCTGTACTCTAGAAGCCTGGAAGGACGTCCTTCATAGGGATGCAGAAGTCTTGTTCTATGTAAACATGGAATACAAGCCTGGAAGGAGGTCCATCATATGGATGCAGTCGCCTTATTCTTTGTAAATATAGAATACAAGCTGTATTCAGGGAGCATTCCTTCCAGGGTTGCCTGATATAAACAGGATAGTCAGCAACATACAGAGTACTGGGATGGCTGAAGCTCTGCACCCAGCACACTGAGCCAGGATATGTTGTTTTTTCAATAAACTTTATTCAGAAATCTGAGAGAGAAAGAGAGATTATAGAGGCAGAGAAATAGAGATTATAGAGGGAGAGAAAGAGAGATTATAAGGAACAATAAAGTGTGTTGGGTGGGGGGATTTGTCCTTCAGCACACAGACTGCTTCAATAAATTCAAATTTGTAAAACAAAATTGTATTTAACCTATATACTCACAATTTTTTTTGGCACTAATTAGAAAACTTTTTTTCTGTATCAAATTAAAAGCAAACTGTCATGACAAAACTGCTAGTCTTCATTAGGAAGCTGCCTCTATCTATCTTTCTAGATGCATAGTGCCTGGGGAAAAGATGGGCAATGTGAGAGAGTACAAAGTCACATAGGGAGAATAAGAGAGTCACAAAGAACAAGAAACAGAGAGAGAGAGAATAACAGACAGACAGAGACTACTCACCCAGTCCCGAACAGCTCTACCAGCATGGCAGCCCTCACTGAACTACATCTCCCAGTATGCACTGCATACTACAATTTAGCAGTCCTAATTGGCTGGGGCAGTGTCAGTGATTAGTTGGGGTTTGCCCCAATGGGTCTCCACAGCTTCAGCTCCTCACAGCCATTCTGATTGGGTGATCCCTGAAAGGTCCAACAGTTTCAGCTCCCTCCCAGTCATTCTGATTGGGTGATGCTGTGTTTGACAGAGAGGCTCATTGCTTCAAATCGAGCACAGGCAGCATTGTGCCCTGATCTGTAGTTTGAAGCAAGTCACCAGCAGGGAAGATGTGATAAGTTGATAAGTCAGTGTGTTTAATTGCTAGCCAAAGGATTCATCATTTAAAGCGACAGCAGCAGATAATATAAAAAAAATAAAAGATTGAACATAATATAAATTATTTTTATATTTATGTTATTTAAATTAAACAAGTTAGTGATGGGGGATTAAGTCAGTGCATTCATTCTGGGAGGGTGGTTGCCCATTTGCCCCTATGCACCAGCCACCCCTGCTCTATTCATAAACAGCCTTCAAAACCTTTTTCTATTTTTTATTTTTTTAGGCCAGGACTACTAATCCTGTTTGCATACCTCATAAATATGTGATGTTTTGGTGAACTACAGTGGTCCTTTAACATCAAGCTCCCTCTACATGTGTGTGCCTTTTTTTACACATTCTTTTGAAAGACCTAATTTGAATGATTATCTCATTTACACACAAATGTTGAATATCACATATAAAGCTACCACTTTGAATAATTGCATGGTCTGTATATGTCAATGGAAAGATATGTTTGTGTGAGATATTACCCACTCGCACAGTTTAACTAAGAGGGTCCTTAAGGAACTACAAGTCCCGACAAACTCCTTTAATTGCTGTAAAATGCATCTGAATGAGTGAGTGCCACTGTTGGGAAGTACATGATTGCAAACATCACCTGAGAACTGTAATAACTGCTATTACATCACATGCAAAGAACAGATGGGGAAATGAGTGATTGCAAGCCACAATATTTCAGCATGAAGTACTGTATTGTAGCAATGTGTTTGAAAGCATACAATAGTGATGTTGTCATCCTACCATTTTATTAAAGGACCACTATGCTGCATTTAAACGTTAAGCTCTGTATCGGTTTGTTACAAACAGTATGAAGTTTAAAATAAGTCAAAGTTGATATTTGTTTTACTTTTTAAATTGTCTATTTTCTCCTCAAGCACAACTACTTTTCTCCACCTCTCTGAGCCGTATTCGGAGGCATTGCCAGCTCTGCCTAGGCTGGACCATTATGGAGTTTAGAAGCAGGCTGGGCTATGATGTCATTGACCCCAACCAGTGATGTCATGGTTACCCACATCTATATATTGAAGGTAAAGCTCTGTGCAGCTGCCCATCACAGGGTCGAGGTCAATGACTACATGTGTTATCATACACTTTCACCTTTACTGAGAATGCTCAGTCCGAACGAGAACCTAGATGGGTCAAATATTGGCTACGCCCTTATAGGTGCATGGAGGTGGAGCGAAGCAGCTCTGCTTGGGAGAGGACTGACAATTTCAAAATTAAGAAACAATATAAACTTTATTTTAAACTACATACTGTGTTTAATAGTCTATGAGCCACATTAAATTCCAAGTCTGTATGTGCAACGTGAGTCCCGCAACAGTTGCGGGCACCAAATTTGGCTGATTTACAGAGCTATTAAATTTGAGCATGCTGAGAGTTACGGGCTTAAGAGGCAAACCCGTAAACAATTTGTTGAACGCTGGATGCACGGCCTTGAATGTAATCAATTAGTTAAACCTGTAGTTACGGGTTTAGATGGAGCCAATGGCAACAGAGATCGTCAGAATTACGTCACTGAAAAATGTATGTATTAAATGTATTAAAAATGTAAGTCTTACGGGTTTCAGTTATAAGGTACAATCGGACCCACATTCCAGATATAATGCAATATTGATAAAGCCGTAAATATAATATTCTATTACATGCGAGTTCCATTATATGTATTAACACATTGATTGCCGGGATCGATATAACACAGAAATTATACATGGAACAAAGCATTTTTTCGGGCCGATTTGCGAGCTTGAGAATGTTGTGCTATCAATTCTAAGACCTAACATAACTTTCCCTGTTAATAGAAGTACAGTAGTGTATATATATGTACATTTACAGTGCTCCGGGTTGGAATTTACGCCCCTTGCGGGTCTTCCCAAGCACTTGTTGGCTTCTTAGCTCTATTTGCGGGTTACAGGCTTGAACGCCAGTGACTTTGTTGCAATTTAATAGCATGGTTGGAAATGTAACAGTTACAGGCTTGACAGACCAAAGGATTTGCGGCCTCGTAAGTTGAATTCTCACGTTGTAGGGTTTTCTCACCCCTACCCTGCAAGTCGTCTGCGGGTTGCTTTCCGAGGCAATTTAATAGCCATAAGTCTTGCGGGCTACGTTACGGGCTACAGTTTTACACATTAGGGGAATTTAATATGGCTCTATGTCCAACAAATAAACATATAAGCTTTACTTGTAAATGCATTATAGTGGTGCTTTAACACACAAATCTTTATTGCAAGTATGTATACTGGTCTATAGGATGCACTTTTTATAGGAGAAAATGTACACAAAAGTATCAGTATCTTATAGACTGACAGCCTTATTAAATTGCGATTCAGCAAATTTAAAAGGGCTCTATATAAGCACAGAGCATATTTTTTTACAGAAGTTTTTAGTTAGTGAACTTCTATCCAAAAGCAAGGTCTTCACTAACTAAAAACTTCTGTAAAAAAAATATGCTCAGTGCTTATATAGAGCCCTATTCAATTGGCCCTAATCGCAATTTAATAATCTGTATATGTGTTAAAGCAGCACTGTGGTTAATTTCTTTCTATATGATATTTTAAATGGCAAACTTGAAAATGGTTTTAAAACGTTAAAACTAAGCACAGACTTTACATTTTCACTTTATATGCAATCATTCTTTACTGCAGGCTTCCATTTTCTTTACTGAGCCTGGTTCTCGCAATACACCTATTTAATGCACTGGCCATTGTATATGTTATTCAAAATCTCCTTCCACCTCAGTAAAAACTTGTGGATTCACCGACAAAATAATTGCTGTAAGTTATTGTTGCTTGATTCCGGCCATCTACTTTCTGACATGACGCGGGGTGTAGGGTAAGGATCAGGGCAGTGGTGGAGCTACTATTTGTGCAACTATTGCAAAACACAGGCCCCCACAAGAGGTCAGCTACTGGCAGTAAAGGAGGAATCTTAATGTATTAGATGAAGATGATAGCAAATATTTACTTTATAGAAAGGTGATCTGATCCCCATAGGGGTGAGCTGAAACTATCAGCCTTATTAAATTGCAATTCGGCCAATTGAATAGGGCTCTATATAAGCACATAGCATATTTTGTTTACAGAAGTTTTGAGTTAGTGAACTTCTATCCAAAAGCAAGGTCTTTACTAACTCAAAACTTCTGTAAAAAAAAACATGCTCTGTGCTTATATAGAGCCCTATTCAATTGGCTGAATCACAATTTATTAAGGCTGTAAATTTGCATTTTTGGCATTTGATCCACATTGGTCTACCATTTTAGTTTTATAATGGAAAAGTCAACAAGATTAGTCATGCCATCCCAACACTAAACCCATGCTGTTAAATCCATACTTCACTCTTTAGTACTCATGCTGTTTTGAATGCCTGATAGCTACATATATCTTTAACAGTAAACCAGGAACTGAGAACCTCTGTTGAAGAACTATGTCACCCTACCAGAAGATTTAAGATACAAAAAAAACTTAGTGAAGAGGTTAAAGTGATACAGAAAAGATCCTATTTATTGCAGAAAAGTACGCATAAAAATCATACCCAAATTGAAAGTGCCATAATATAGATAAAGAATTTACAGATATATGATGTAATGGCCTTATCAACAGCAGTAACTTGGATTAGTAGTGTAAAATAGTAACTGTGAAAGAGAAATTAAACAAAATTAATTGTTCCATTGTTAAAGGTCTCTTGACTAATCTTAATTAATTGCTGTTTCTAAAACTGTTACCTCAGAGGGACATGATAATGATAGTGTTTTGGCAAGGTTGTAATTCAATAACAAAGGACACTATTAAATTCAAAGCCGGCAGTGGCCGTCGTACAACCCGTATGTCTGCGGGCTTGAAATTCGCTGGAGTTACAGAGCTATTAAATTAGAAAAGCCTGCAAGGGCATGGCCGGAATCCAAATCTGTAAACCATAAATACAGGTTTAGACGGAGCCAATAGTAAAAGAGACCGTCATCATTACGTCACTAAAACATGGAGGTTAAATTTCAATCACTTACGGTTTTGAAGTACGAGTTGCGATCAGGCCCGCATTCCAGAAATAATGCAATATGAAAAAATCAATAAATATGATATTCTAGTCAATGCAAGTTCTATTATATGTATTAATACATTGATTGCCGGGATCAATATACCAAGGAAATTAAATATTAAGAAAAAAAAGTATTGCAGATTTGCGAGCTTGAGAATGTTGTGCTTTTAATTTTAATACCTTTCATTGCTTTCCCTGTCATTTAAATTACAGTAGTGTGTTTATATTTGCTTTTACAGTGCTACGGACAGCAGTTTAACCCCCTTGCGGGTCCTCTCTAGTACCCGTAGGATTTTTGGCTACATTTGGTATTTTCGGGTGTGAAAACAACTGAGGGCTTGAGGATTTGTAGCAATTTAATAGTGATTTGCGGTTGTAACATTTACCGGCTTGAAAGTACATAGGCTTCAGATTTTGGCGGCCGGTAGGGTTTTTCTGACTGTAACCCGCAGATCGTTTGTGGGAAGCTAAAAGAGGCCAATTTAATAGCCATAACTTTTGCAGGCTCCTTTATAGGCTTCTGGAAATCCAAATCAGCTAATTTAATAGGGCCCAAGAAAGGAAATGACTGCCATATTTTTGGATCTGGAGTTTTTTGCCATTGTTAGGCCTCATTCATGTATGCTGGGCACGAGAAGTTATACCATGTTTCCAACATCTTTTTAAATGGCATTATTGTAATGGATAACATGACCGATTAGAGATGTTTAAAGGCAAGGGCTCTCTATTCTGCATATCTTATTTTTTAGCTTTTGTTTGGAATTCAAACTTGGATGTAGCATTCTAGACTAGATTTTAAAGTATGAGGTCACCAATAAAATCACTGCTACTAACCATTATAGGAGGTGTAATTTTATAATTATCATTATAAAGTCTAGACACACTATATTCCAAATGAGATCATTTAGTACAAAAGAAAAATGCTAATTTGTAATTTTATTAGTGGCAGAACATAACCTCATTCTTTGCAAATTTGACTAACATTGGCATAGACCTTCCTGTAACTGAATTCATTTTATTTGCTTTGTTACTTTTATCATAACGATATTTATTTTTCAATGATTATACTTTTTCAACATACAAAAAAAGACAAGGACCACTGTATATTAGCAGAATGTCCCAAAGTGCTTGTGAAGTGTAGGCTCAAAATGTCAAAAAGTTATATACAGTAAAAAGTAACTTTTAATATTAATCATTAAAAATATCCCAATAAGCAGCAAAAACAAGGGTTGCCAGCAAAACATAAAAACAAAGAATGTCATCTATGATACAAATATTTACAGCTATGTCTCATAAAAACAATCGGAGACATAAAATAGGAACCAGTGGCGGAGCTAGTGCATAGGTGGCCCAGTGCAAAAAAAATAAAAATTGCCCCCCCACCGCCAGCAGTACATATATAAATATTTATTAAATATATAGAAAAAATAAATATATAAATATGTGGGTCTGTGGGGGGCCACAGTGAGACATAAGGAGCCTCTGGGTCCACAGGGCCTTATGCGGACCCATGGGGGGCTACAGTTTGCCTTAAGGGGCTGCAGGGGATGCACGAGAGGTCAGCGGGGCCATAAGGGGCTGCAGGGGCCACAGAGAGCCCCTTGGCCCTGTGGGTGGTCACTTTGGGCTGTAGGGCCACAGGGGCCCCACGGGAGGTCAGCGGAGGTCACAGGGGGCCCTAGGGACCCCAGCGGGCACTTGGGATCTGCAGGGGTCACAGGGGATTTACGTGGCCACAGGAGATTTGTGGTGGCCACAGAGGTTCTGCGGGGCCAATGGGGACCTGTAGGGGCCACAGGAGATCCACAAGGGCCACAGGATGGCCATAGGGGCCACAGGGGACCATCAGAGGTCAGGGGCCTCAGTGCCTTGCACCGTCTGCACCGACAGTAGATCCGTCTCAGATAGGAACAAAAAGTAGTAACTGTAATAATAAGGGTGTGTACATAGGGATATCCTTATAGATCTAAAAAATGAGACCACAGCCAGCTAAAGAGAAAAATCCCTCTTAAAAGATCACAGACATGGGTAAAATGTTCTTATATCGAATATAGTGGAGTTCCCTATCTGAAGCAGCAGGCTATCTTGGAGGACCCACTATTTATCCTCTACATTCCTAGCCATAGATAAGCTAACCACACTATATACAGTCCAATCATCTGGGATACATACAAGAAAATATATATTCCATGCTCCTATATGTATAACCACAGAAACATAAAAAGTAACTGAGTAACTCAGGATTGGAGCAAACAAAAATAGCAAAAAAGGATCAGAGTATAAGCAAAATGATAACGCAGAATAACATATCAACTGATACAACTATATTACTGCTCATATAACCATATTACTGCTCAATGGCTGACAGGGGCAGGCCATCAGAGCAGAAAATCTGTTTATTGTACTATGAGATCATCATTTGAAATAAACTTGGATACATAAAAAAAACATTAGGTCCATCAAATAAACCGATACCCTCCAAACTGGGGTGAATCCTTGCAGTAAAATGTCTGTAAACCTTTTGTAGGGTATTTTTCCCTTGAGCTCCTTTTCTTAGACTCAGCTATTCAATACTTCATTTTAAGTTAATTGAAGAGGTTTCTTTTTTGGGGGAGGCTCTTTCTGGATAAACAAGGATCATATTGTTTGCTTAGATTCTGAAAACACAATACAGTTTCACACTCCTCTGTGGCCGTGATCTCAAAGACATTGATCTATATGGCCTACTGGTACTGAGTTCACCTTGTGGTGACAACCACATTACAGTTGAAAAGTCTGCCTTGATATCTGCTCCTGCCACTCCTGGCCTGATATTATCCCACAGCATTTTTTGTTTTAGTCTTTTGGTCCCCAGTTGGAGTCAGATGATGATCATAGAATAGTGAAAGGCCACTTAAGTGCAATTGGCTATACATCACAGGATAAAGTGCTTAAAGTGACTATAACTCCTTTTGCATTATGGCATATTGTAGGATAACAGTACCTCTTCCCAAGACCCTAAACAACAACAACAAATTATATGCAAAAGACAAAATGTATACAGTACCACTGGTAGCTTAGCCCCTGCTATAAATCCCAAAGAGTATAATTTGGATAAGGTTTTTTAAAACAGGTACAGGACAAATCTATAACTGTTGATCTAATACCAATTCAGGTAGATCAGCATTTTTTCTTCTAACAAAAAAGCACATTTATAAATTGGTGTAGCACCACATTCAAGATGAATGGAAAATGCCATTTTTCCATATACATTTGCACTCTAAAACTATATTTTTTATTTTTCAGTGAATATAAAAGTTGTTTATACTAATGTATAGTATCACAAATTTCACATTGCTGAAGGTTTATGGGTATCATTTAAGCAACAACTTTTGGGGGGTACATGGGCAGACTAAACAACTGGTTCCTATTGGCCATCAAAACATTGAATATTTGCGTTATACATGGTACAATATAAATGTATCTGAACAAGCTTTAAAAACACTGTGAATTAGTTATGGAAATTATGTTTTTGTTCCTCTAAACATTCTCTCTGTATAATTATTTATTTCTCTTAACGTAATTACCCTCTCATGTTATTTTCATCCGATTAGGGAATGTGAGATATGCTACATGATGATAATGATGTAAATTGCTGATAGGACATGTCAAAAATAATTACATTGTTCTGCAAAACCAACTTTAGCTGAACTCTTGCTTGTTTTCATAAGAAAAATTATAACATGTAAAAAATATGTTTTTTTATAATTTAATCAAAGTTCCTGCAAGTCAGTGACTCACCAATTCCATTGGGTTCAATAAGAAACTTTTTGATGGGAATGATATGGTAGGAGTCACATTTATTATACTTTTTTAGAACAATAAAACTAATCACTAAAAAAACTAATTTCACTATGTAGCAATAATATTATGACAAAAATACTGACTTTTATATTCTATTGTCATTTTTATCTTCTAAACTAAATACAATACGTTGAATCCACCCAGTAAAGATGGATTAACATTGTGTGTGTTTAGTTGGCTTTGAGATGGTTTAAAGGTAATAACATAACAATATGAGCTTAATGTTTTAGGTAGTCATTCATATTCAATGATTTAGATAAGCAATATTCAATATTACACTTACATTCAAACATCAAAGTCTAAACCTCAAACTGAGCTATTTGAGCTGTTTTTCTTAACCCTTTTAAAGGTCATCAAGGGATGGGAGCAACGCTATCTGGGAGAAAGTTAAACACAAGCTTATGTTCTTGCCAAGTTAAAAAAAATGTACCACACCACATGTTAAATACAAAGCCTTAGCAAGAGGAGTATAGCTGGAAACATGTACCCTGCCCAACTCTTTATTGAATGACACAGAAAAATAGCACATATTTTCACATAATTCTCCCACAATGTAACAAAAGTAGTATTTATGTCAAGCCACCATCTTATGAGTCCACCACGTGCTCTGGTATCTTTTCAAAATTCAGTACGATCTAGGCTACATCATTATTATCCCAAAATGGACCGTGACCATGGGCAAGTTGTTGTTTTTCACAAGGCTTTATAATTTCAATGGGCTAGTTCAAGCTGTAGAGCAGTGATATCCTACCCTAGTCCCTCTTCACAATATTCATTTAGACTTTTTATTCAAATTAAGTCTTAAAGCTCCCACTATTTCTTCTAAATTGCACGTTCTCTGTTATCAACATTGAACAGTAATTGTTAATTTCATTTATATAGTGTAACGGAACATATTTTCCATGTGTTCACCATTTGCCGGTGATACCTAATTTAATAAATATTTTTACCTCACAATTTCTATTAGAATTAAAGACTGGCTTAAACTCAGAGAACTACCTTAAAACTGAATATTGTTGAAATATAGACGTTTTATACACAAGGGATCTGTTGACCTTGAATTCTCTAGACTCTGCTGGAGGCTACACCTATTATATTGTGATGCAAACAACAGTAGAACTGATCTCAAGTTAAGCATGGAGTCCCATGTAATTGATACATTTTTGGCTCCAACAGCTGGAATTTAGCACATTACAACATAATAGTTCAATAGTAAAACAGGTCCACTTGAATCATACCCCCTTTTCTAACCTTCAAAGAAAAGATCTGTTCACAAGATGCGTCATTATTTTGAACCCCAGCCTGCTTTTCATGTAGGCAAACAGAGGGGAGATATTGCAGATGAAGGCTTAGTAGTAGTTACAAAATCAAATTAATAACATGTAAACTTGAGGAATGGCGTCAATAATTAGCATCTGTTAGCCAGAGAATGAACATCTTTATTCTTGTGATTACATCCAGAACAACAATACCTGGGGTGAATATGTCAAACTATCCATCAGGAGACCACCTGGACAATGTAAATCCAGATTTTATCTTCTGATAGTGTAACTAGACGGAACAGTTAACTATTTATGACTTTTATCATACATCTTAGTATTTATTGGGAAATATCTACATAAAAAAATTGGTAACATCCAATAATATTGCACGCAAATAAATATTTCACCGAAAATAAATAATTTTAATATTACTTTATTGATCTTATTATTATTACTTGTTTAAAACAAACTTCCAGCAATGGAATACATGGGATTTACATGTTTTGGAGTTTTCCCCTGAATTCTTGTTCTCTCTTATGAGAGGTGCCATTTTGCACAACTGTGAACTAAAGTCAAGTCTACAGGAGAGGTCTCCACATTAAATGGTTTTAGGAGAACAGAAAGAAAGAGAGAGGTTCCAGAAGGTGAAAATCTATTACTCTGGGATCTTCTTACAAATAAGAGTAAATTGTATATCATAATTACATTGAGGGGGATAAAACAAATTAATAAACCTAGTTAAAAGATTCATATAAACAAAATACCTAAACATTTCCCTTGGTATGATAGTAGATTTTGAACTATATGTTTATACTTTTGCAGAGAAAAAGAAAAGGTGGATGGGGGGAAGATAACGCGCAATAACATAGTGCAGATTATTCGGGTCGATATGGTTGATGATAATCAATGTATGTGACCAATATTTGTGACTTTAACCTTTTGGAACTTTTTGGCTCGCACCCCATGGGTAGAATTAGATCTGATTGCTGACTGGAGCCTTCCCTCTGGATGGTTCTATCTTCACTTTGTTGCCTTAATCTTCTTTCTTGGATTATTAAGTCTATGTATTTATACCTGTGATTTTGAAGGTATACATATATCAAAAATTAGATTTCATCCACCATTTTTTATGGTTATGGATATATAATTTGCTAAGGAAATTAATGAAAAAATGTAATATATGGTATAAGCCTCTATATCTAAAATAGATCTTGTGATGAATCAGATGGTTTAAAATATTCTCAATTAATTGGTTATCATGTTTACATGTATAAGGATAAAACAAACAAAAAAATTAAAAAAATGAAATACTGTATGGAAAATACTCAGTTCATCACTTCCTCAAGAGAAAATTATTGAGAATTTTTGCTGAATGCCTGTCCTTTATACTCCTCCTAAGAGCACAACAAAAATCTGAAACAATTATACACATTAACCCTATATTTTCCATACATGCCATGTTTCTTAGAACAGTATTGTCTGACTTTAGAAGGAAATCATGGTCATACTTTTTTTTACTATTTTTGTCAAAAAGAAGACTTTAAATATATTAACTAATATTTATTTTAAACTTCAATTTTTTTTAATAGCCTCTGTAAAATAAACAAATATTTGAGCTTTACTTGTAAATGCACTACGATAATATGTAAACTTCAGCTCTTTGATAAGCATGCAAAGAATGATTGATTAACTTGTTAAATTGTTTCTGGTATTAAGGCTTGAGTAGAACACATTGTTCTAACAGCTTTGGTCTCATCATTGTCTGCTAATAACTCAATTCCTTGTTGGAACATTTAATTCTGCTTTTAAATACATTAACTGCTGAGGGGCAAGGAACCTTTTACTAAAACAAGTTCAGATGCAGTTTGCTGTATGTATATATCTATCAAATAAAAATGTCCTCTGGGACAGAGGAGTTATGAAAAATAACATATTTTCAAAGAAACTCAGTTATTTTGACACAGACCTATAATTTATGAACAATTTTGATTAAAGGGTTTATTCAGTGGTAATATTTAAGATTGATTTACACAGAAGAATTATGTCATTGTTCCTGGACTGTGTAATCTTTTGCAAACCTTGACTCTTTCGAAACCCAATATCTGGTTTCATTTGCCTAATATTACTACATATTGTTTGAATAACAAACAAATGAACGGCTATTAAATTGGCCTCTTAAACCTGCCCGCCGAAAACTTGCGGAGTCGGAACGAGAAAACCCTACGGGACGTGAGAATTCGATTTGCGAGCTCGCAAATCCTTTGATCTGTCAAGTCCGTAACAGCTACTTCCCAATTGCGCTTTTAAATTGATCCAAATCCCTCCGGTTCAACCCTGTAACTCGCAAATGGAGCCAAAAGCCAACGAGTGATAGAGAGGACTCATAAGGGGGGTAAAGTTCAACGCGTAGTACTTTAAATGCAGATATACACAAACTACTGTCCTTTTATGAACAGGGAAAGTGATGTTAGGTCTTAGAATTAATAGCACAACATTCTCAAGCTCGCAAATCGGCCCCAAAAATACTTTATTTCATGTTTAATTTTCGTGTTATATCGATCCCAGCTATCAATGTGGTAATACATATAATGGAACTCGCATTTAATAGAATATTATATTTACGGCTTTATCAATATTCCTTTACATACTACACATGTGTGTCCGATCGTAACTCGTAATTGAACCCTGTAAGTTTTTGAAATCCCACCTCCATTTTTCAGTGACGTAATTCTGATGATCTCTGTTTCCATTGGTTCCATCTAAACTCGTAACTACAAGTTTGACTAATTGATGACGTTCACAGCCGCACATCCAACGAACGAAAAATGGTTTACGGGTTTGCCTCTCAAGCCTGTAACTCTCAGCATGTTCTAGTTTACTAGCCCCATAAATCCGCAAAATTTCAATCTCGCAACCATTGCGGGTCTCAAGTTGCACGTACAAGCTTATAATTTAATGCGGCTATATAATAGCTTTACAAATGAAATATCCATGAAGTATCAAGGTTTGAGAAAATATTTGACATTTGTTACTGGTGTAACCATAGAGTAGGATATCATTAATGACATTGAGTTTAACTTTTATTTAAAAAAGGGATCATATTAACACTAACAATAGATAATAATAACAGTGAAAGGTTAAACTGTTATAAACTATTTTTTATTGTTTGTATAAAATCTTGATTGAACACAACAGAATGGAGCATTAGGATATGGTTTCATTCGGAACAGCTTTTTCTAAGGAATTATCTGCACAATGACAAATATGAGATCATAATTAAGCAGGAAAATATACAGTGAATTTTAATTGAAAAAAGTTTTTTTATTCCTCTGCAGGACCCTGGAAGATGTGGGAGTAAGTTTATATAATGTTTTTTCAATAAAAAAAATTTATGTAAGGAAATATTGGTAGAAAGTAGCTCCTCTATAGTATTTATTCTTGGGGATAGGTTATTTACTTCATTATAGCTATTCGGTCTGAATGGTAATTTATATGATTATAGGTATTCCTGGCTTAATATTCATTTATGTATTTATATGTACATTCATATATTGCTATGCTAATTATAGGTGACCCTTGCTGAATATGTGTACATTTATCATGGCTATAGAACTAACCTATTAAGGTTGGTTCGTTCTCTGATGAGCACCTCTGACTTACCCTTTTTTGTTTATGCAAATTACCTTTAGGGTTTAGTCTCCCTAAGGGTAATAGGGGACTCGAGACGTGGCTCTTTTGCTCACTGTGCCTTAGGGAGTTGAGCTGCACCTCACTGACGAGGCCCATAAAGGCCAAAATGCGTCTGGGGTTGCTGTTTCTCCTGTTCAGGGTAGAATTGCCTGGTATTTAGGGGCTGGGTCACCCTTTTGAGTGGGACCAGACTGATATACTACAGGATATTTCTCCCTGTGAAGGGCACAAGTGAGCTAAAAGAGGTTGCTCTCAGAGTGGCTTATCATGGCTATAGAACTAATCTATTAAGGTTGGTTCGTTCTCTTATGAGCACCTCTGACTTACCCTGTTTTGTATATGTGTACATTTGTTTAATTATTTTATCTAATTAAAAACTAGCTGTAGGACTTTTTTCCTGTTTACTTATGCTCTAAGTTAGACTCAAGTTTTGCAAAAAAATCTGTTTTCATTGTTCAGTGGCCCTTTAACTGTCATAATTACTCAGATTTTATTTGTGATACAAGTGATCATGGTATGTGTTTGTGTAACATATGCTTGCTGTCCTCCCATAGAAAAATATAAATAATATGGCACACTATCAAATGCATTTAATAATCAAGTAATAGCTCACTGTGTGTATGAGTAGTTATGTTGTTAAAATGGGTGTTATGTGGAAATGCCTGTGCAAGAGAGCGATATACACGCACAGAAAAAAGAAAAATGGGTGCTCGCATACCTTGTGCACGCACTCGCAGGAACTTTCCTAAAGTGGAAACTACAGATCAGAAACATTTTTGGACAGCATTGGCAGATCTACTCTCATCCACTGGCAGCATTCTTTTTCCTTCACTTAGCCTATTCTGTCTATTTTTGTCCTTGTAAACAATGAGCTTTCCATAAGAACAAATAAAGACACTGACAGTTGTTGCTGCCACATCCCCATTTTAAAGATAGAGGTTCCCTATGTGTACGCATAGTCTTCTGCAATTTCAGGAACTAGATAATGAGTAACAAAAATGGCAGGTTTCACTGCAGCAAGTTTACATAAAAAGATAAAAAATTATAGGCTGTGTTTTACTTTCCATAATCAGTGAACCCATTTTCATGTGCAGTTCTTCAAAAAAACTAAATTACCTAAAGGACTACAATGACCCTTTAACAGTAAAGAATACATAGAACGCTTATGCACACATCTATGTACTGACACTTCTATGGCTGATCATTGTCTCAATTGCAATAAATAGGGAACTATTCTTCAAACCAATGGACCCCACATTTACAGTTTATGATATGTATCTGTGTCCCATATTGTTTTTACATTTTTATTGTCTATCTCTCCCACTGGGAGACAGTTCCATGAATTTGCTACCCTTTCAGACAGACTATCTCATACTTTCCTTGATCCTACCACCTGCAGCTTCAATGCTCGACCCCTTCTGTGTCTGTCTACATATGCTTCCAGTCTATCGCTTGCTGATATCCTTCACCTATTTCATTTTTACAGTCAGATTTCTCCATATCTTGTGTTCTCACTAAGTACATACATCATGGAAAATGCATCTTATTGTTTATTTTAGAATTTTTTTAGACATGTTCATATCTCAAAGCATAGTATGGATGTCCGACTTGGTACTGTTCTTAGGCATAATTAGCCTGATTCTAGTTTACAACATTTACAGCCACATTCAATTTGGGCTACATTTTAAAACGTAGCCTGTATTGTAGAAAACAGGTCTTACGGCTATTAAATTAGCCTCGTTATGTATATGCAGGTGAGCTGGGTTATTAATGCATCCAATAGAGAAGAATTTATAGTGTCTTAATAAAATTGTTTGCATGAAAAAATTCCAAAGTAAACAGTTTGCTGAATTTCTTGCATTTGCAAAGAGTTTTCTCTCAATGTTGACACCCCCTGAAATTCCCAGGGAATATTAGCATACATTATACATTGTATCAATTTGGCCTGGGGATTGTGCAGGCATGCTCAGTTAGCAACTGAAGTCTGCCCTACTGTGGCAAGTCACATGATTTTAGATATTCTCTTTTCCTTTAGCCAATCAGCAGCTTTTACAAATTTTTAATGAAGTACCCGATATGGGCAGTGACATTGCTGGGGGTGGCTACATCACCCTCAGCACATTTTTTATTTTTTTGCAAAAAATATTTGCATTATTTCATGCAAACATGTTTTGATAGGTGGGTTATGATGCATTCTACAGGATGCATTCATAACCCACCTCACTGGCATTAAGTTGCCGACTTGGGTATTAGAACGCAGGACGGCCGAAAAATACCCATGGGACAGGGAATGTAGAACGTTGCAGCCAGCAAAACCTTTGATCTGTCAAGCCCGTAACCCTTATGTTCCAATTTTGCTATTAAATTGCAAAGTCCCCGGTGAGCTAGCCTATTACATGCTAATGGAGGCCAAAGCCCAACGAGTGCACATGGGGGCGTCTTATACACGAAACACATATAGGGAAAAATACGGTATATAGACATACACATCCATAAATAAATATATTCTATACATAAATATGTCCAATTCTGATTTAATTATTAGTGGTCAAGTATTGATATGTATACAAAAAAAAGAAACAAACAATTATACATCACATATGTATATATTCTAATATTATAAAATAATAAATATAATTTTAATTTACAATATTAAATATGTTATATGCAGTTTATTATTGCACATCTACATGTGATTTACTAAATGTATATATATTTATGTATTATACTTAGGTCTATGATCTGGTGCAGTAATACGCAATAATGCTCGATGAAGAATTATGTATCCACCCTGTGTCCACAGAGCATGCGTGTTTTAGGCGTATGCATTGTAATACCTGTTTCCTTTAGCACATGCGCAATTGTATGCATCATTTAAGGTGCCATATTGGTTGGCAAAGTCGCTATGGTTGGCACTACATCATTAATTACATATAATAGCAATAAACATGGCAACATTACAGTATAACATGGCCATGCATTGTCATCAGCACCACATATTATTCACTTTTGTTTATAGAGTAAGTCTGGTAACCATATACTAAATAATGATTAACAAGAAAAATTAATAAACATTTATAGTTTTACACAGTCTTTACCTAGAAATAAGAGAGAACTTTTAGATTTACAGACCTAATGCTTCGACACCTTTTGGCTTGAATTTAGAGGATAATACCATTGTTACCTCCAACACCAACATGTGAATTCCATGGCCAAATCTTGGTATTCTAAGATCCCGACCTGTTTCCAGTCCTCTATAGTTGCTTTTTAAACTTATATATAATTATAGCTTATATAATTTATAATTTATGTTAAGGTTTACTGTTTCCATAAACTGGGAGATTGATAATTATTAATTTATGCTACTTTAAGCGTGAGTTGTGTTGACAAAATGTGCTGGTTATATTTAGACATGTATGTTCTAGGTTACTGAATGAATATTTATAATATAACTAGCGACTTGCCCGTCAAAAAATGACGGCAATTAAATGTGTATGTTTTGAATTCTGTTTTGCATGTAATATGCGTAGTTGAGACTTGTAACCTTTTTCTTATCTATAAAGAAGTACAATTATTATATGAAACATGTTTATTTTTTTACATGCAACTTGTAGGTGACCAACTGTTAAATGATGTTTTTTTAAGAGTAGTAACATTTTAATGTAAGAACAGGTCAACATTGTATTAATAAGAATTGTAAACATGACATAATGTTTTGTAACATGCAACTTGTAGATTAACAACTGGTAAACTAAATATGTATTGAATCCAGAGGAAGGCAAACAGTAAAACCCCCCATTGAAAGTTAGCCAGTTCTATCAATGGGGAAAAAAACATTTCCTTCCTGACCCCATTAACTGGCTATCGCATTACTCCATGGATTATTATTTTGCATTGAATGATACGTTTAAATTGTATAACAAAAGCTCCTCCTACATGAACTTTGAAATATATGCAATGAAACAACTTTGCACACTTTTTTCCAAAAATAGTAACATTATAAACAGTAATAAGTATAATTGTTCTAAAATGTAAGCAAAGTGTTTTGTGGGGCTAATCATCTACAAGGCAACTTCCATAAAATTAGAATATCTTCTTTTGTTGTTGTTGATTTTTTATGGTTGACATTTTGTTGTTGTTGTAATTTGCAAAAATGGCACATAGAGTTTCCTATGTGAAATAGTGGTTCTCTAAAAAGAGAACGCCAGACATAAAATTTCGTCCGCGGGGTGTAACCACTGTTCTCTATGGTTTGTCCTCGAAATCAAACTACTGTGCTCTATTTTGTTTTGTTTTTTTCGTTGGAAATTGTTGTTGAGTTGAATTTTTTTGTTTTGTTCTTGTATTGTAATATTTTGTGGAATTAAAGTTATAGTACCACATAGTAGACAATGTTTTTTGTAAAAATGCATCTATCATCTAATAAATCACCTTGACTTTCATTGTTTTCAATGTAAACTTTAATAGCCTCTGGCTTCTTGCATCTTGAGAATGCAACATACAGCTGGCCATGTGCAAATACTGGTTCTTCTAAAAAGATACCCAAGATTTGAAAGTTTGTCCTTGTGATTTATTAATGGTCATGGCAAATGCCATGATGATGGGAAATTATCTCCTTTGAAGTACAAAAGGGAGGCTACTTTCACTTGATGCCAAATCTTTTCTTGGTATGAAAACTCTCTCTCCTTTATGGGTACCAGTTAGAATTTCAGCATGTATGAAATGGTCTTTTAATTCTTAAACAATTAATCTGGTCCCATTACATAGGCCTTTTTTGGGGGGTTCATATTTCACAGTAACATGGCAATTGCACCTTTCTTTAGCTGCAAAATATGTGGTGGCATTCCAGAGGGAGTTAATGAGTTAATTAATTCAGTTGAAAAGTTTGTCTGACTTTCTTTGTCATCACCAAGTACAGAATCAGCACTGTGATCATTCTTTTGTGGTGCATTTATTTATTATTGAGGAGTAATGCATCCTTATTTTTGCATGTTAGTATTACTTTGTTGGCAAGCTCTGCATAGTCGTCGTTATTTATTGTAGTTTGGAATTTAGCTGATATGAGATCCTGTTTGCAAATCATATGAGCTGGGATCTGGGCAGTGTCATCAGGTAGATTTTGTATTTGCTCTGTTTTTCCTTCTCCAATTTTAATGAGCCAATCATTGAATTAATTTTGTCCTTTTGATCTCATATTTAGTTGTAATTGAAGATGGGTAAATAGTTTCCATAGTGTACTTGACTTTATACATGTTTCGACAATGTCGGTTCGATTTCCATGTACAACGACAGGTAATGTTTGTCTAAAATCTCCGCCTAACAACATTACCTTTCCACCAAATGGCAAATTATTACCCATGACTTCAAGTAGCAAATGGTCAATACATTGTAGGGCATGGCATGACATCATTGTAGCTTCACCTATTATAATTAATTTACTTTTCTTAATTTTTTTCTCCTTGTAAAGAATTCATTTGAATATTCGACACTGATGTTTCCAAAATAGGAACTAGCAGTTTAAATCCACTATCCACAGTTCTTCCACTTTCTAACAAAAGTGCGGCAATTCCAGTGGTTGCAAATGCCAGCGCTATTTGACCTTGTGCTCGAACAAAACTCATCAATAAATTATACAGATTTTCCTGATCCGCCAGGTCCATCCAGATAGAAATAACTCTCTTTGAGCATGTCATCATCTAGGGCACTTTTGATTGCATAATGCTTGCAATTGTAATGTATTTAAAGTTGCAAGTCTTTCTTCTGTTCTTTCGCTTTGTAGTTGAGTGTCATAGTCTTCAAAGTTTATGGCGTCTATGAGACCTGGATCTGGCAGATTAAAATTTGCACAACTTAATCCATGAGTTAGAAAGATCTCTTGGATTTCAATTAATGCTTTTAATTGTGCAATAGGCTCATTGTATCGTTGCAAAAAGTCTTCAGCCATATTTGTTTTAAATTTGTCCCACAAAGCTAATGCATTTGGAGCATTTGAGAAGATACAAATGAATGCAAATTGTTCCCTCATTTGACATAGTGCTGCTTCTTCTAGACATCTTTCCCATTCTGTATCATCAGCTAAGAAGTTTCTGTGTCGCTCAGCTAAATTAAATGATTCATAAAGTATGTCATTAACAGTTCTTAACTGTTCAAAACTTTGTGCACCAGGAACATTTAGAAGTAGTAATCGAAAGCAAAAACATTCAAAGTCTCTTGGACTTAAAGTGTAAATTCTTGGGATTATTTTATTTCCACAACTTTTTCGTTTTCGCCATGAACGAAAACATAATGTTATGAAATGTCAATATATAACAATTCCCTTGCCTCTAAGTCAGTAGAATTTAATTGAAACCATGTAGTTAATGTAGTTTGGCGATGCTCACTTTGTGACAAAGCATTAGTTTCATGTCCAACATGGAAATACACTAAATGTCTTTGTGGCAAATGTACAGCTAATTGATATACTGCATGTGAGCGATCGTGCATTTCAAATTTTAGAAGACGCCACATTGCTTCTGGCGCACTTACATAGCGAGCATCTACATGAGATGCAAGTTCATCATGTACTAACTCACTGTGTTTGTTATTTTCTGCATTTTTGACCATTACAGTAGCTGCATCATAGCCTTTGTAAATATATTTGTAGACATATTTAATGGATTTCATAGAAGTGCAACCTTCCACATTAATGTGTGCATTATACTTCATAAGTAAATGTGAATTGCATGGTACCACATATCTGTTGTCTACCTTTTTTCCACGAATAATGGCAGTTTGTCCTTCTCTTCTTCTATATAATGGATAGCCATCACAATTTGCATAAGTTTTGTCTCTATAATCTTTTGGAAATTCTTTAGTACATTTCTTATTTTCTATACATGGTGACTGTCGATTAAAATCTCCACACAGTCCATGAATCATACTATGAGTTACAATCTCATATAGTCTACCATGTATTTCTGGATCTGGTATTTCAGCAATAATTACTGAATCCACTTTGTCACCAGTATCCAATGTATCTTTCTCTTGAAGGATTATAAGAATATGTGCATGTGGAAGGCCTCTTTTTTTAAATTCGATGGTATTAACATAAGCCAGACATTTGCCAAATAACTGAGTTATGGTTATGTCACGTATTAATTCATTTAATTTGATTTTTGCCACTAAAACTGGTCTATCGCAAGCAGTTTGTCCAATTAGCAGATTCTGTGTAATCTCTGGCCATTGGGGATTACATGTAAATGTAATAAGTAAATCTGGCTTGCCAAATTTAGTTACAATAGCCATGGCATCATTGTATCTTTCTCGCATATTGCGAGGAGATCCCTGGAAAGAAGATGATAAAATGATGGCTTTGCCAGCTGGCAGCTCTCTGGTTGTAGCAACCTCAGCGACATAATCCATTAATCCACAATACTGTTCTACACGTACTTTATCTTGTTGATATTTGATGAAGTTTAAATCATTTGCCTCAACTGGCAAATAGGAATCAATGATCCATTGTTGTGTCAGTTTTCCACCACATAAAATGGGATTGAATCCATCTCGAATGGCAATTTGAGCGACTTTAAATTCAAGCATGGAAATATTGTTTCTCACACGTACTTTTGAATTTGGGTAACTGAAGAGTTAATTTGGATTGCCAACCTGCTTCCCCATGTGGAAAAAATATGGGATATGTCACTGGATCCAAATTGGTACTTATATTAATGAAAGGTTGTTCCTCATTTCTTGGAAATATTCTAATATCTTTCTGAAATGGTGGTTCTCCCTCGTCATTTTGAAAGACCATTGCAACCTCATTTGATGTTGGCAAGTTATACTGCTGTTTATCAGTATAGCGATCTCTTTTAAGCACCATATTGACCTTTGGGATTGGCAATTGATGTATTTCTGCATGAATTTGTTGTTCCTTTTCTACTTCAATATTTATACATAAAGACCAGTATAAAGTGGGGATATAAATTATTAAAGACATTTTTTAAACTTGCAAAAGTAAATATCTAAGTATATATATTGTATGTACCAACAGGAGAGGAAAAGTGTAAAAATATATTGAAAACACAGAAGAAAAAGAACACCTATATATCCACACCTGTATACCATCCCGAGTTATAATGAGCAGTAATGAGCAGAGTTATTTAAGTGAACTGACAAAAAAATATGCAGTAAAAGTTCATAGTTTATTCACAAAATCAATCTACAATGCATATTCTAAAAACATTTAAAAAGTAGGGCAAGGACAATCACTGGTTATATGCATTATCTCAGTATCTTATTATCTGTACAATACTTAAAACACCAATGGACAAATTTTTAAGTAAATCACCTGATCTAAATTTGGTGGTAGCGGAGCCCACCATTTACTGCTTTTATACTAGTCTAAATACACTGTCTAGGAATTAAAATTTAAAAGGGAAAGTTTCTACTTCAGCCAATTTTTTGTAGGCTTGAGAGTATGAGTTTTGAGCCATAATTTTATCAATCTCTATAAAAAAAATGGGTAAGCATTTGTTGGGAATTGTTGTCTTTCTGGGAGTCTTACCTTGCCTTTTTGACAGCAACTAACGGACTCGCCATCTCTAGGTCTTTCCTGTTTGAAATGATAAGCCCCACAAAACTGACAGACAATATTCATATCACCACAATTATGAACCTCTACTGTTAAAGATTTAAGTAAAAGACAATTGTGAGAACATATATCAATATGAGTCGGTAAATCCTCATTAGAAATCTTATCTGATTGTTCATCAACACTTTCTAATGCTTTTGTTTTTTAGTTGCCTTTTTAGGGATGGATTTTAGTTTCTCAGCTGATAGTCTTTTGCTTTCATGTATTTTGCATTCTTTTTGTCGTCGAATTTCCTTCTGCTCCGGCGTCTGATGCTCTGCCCATGTTTTTTGATGTTCTCTAATTTGTCGTCTTTTCTTTTCCTGTTTCTTGTCACTATCTGCCATATTAAACTGTAAATAAAAATATAATATTATTATTTTTTATAGTTATTGTAATATATTTTTTTAAACCACATATTTTTATTTTCATCTATCCTGTTTTGTGTGCATCACTGTTTCCATTATGAGGTTAACTTGAGAAGGTTGGAGTTAGCAACATAGGGCCTCATTCAATGTCAATGTTTGCAATTGCATAAGGATGTCTATAAGCAGTGAGTACCGTATATATTTGGTGTTTCAGTTTTCAGCTAGTGAAGAGCTTATTTTTTGATAGAAGTTCATTTAGTAGAAAGTTAAAGAAATATGCTATGTGCTTATAAAAATCTCTATTCAATTGGTCGATTTGCAATTGAATGAGAGTGTTAGTTAGGTTGCAGTGTATTTTGTGAAAGTGGCTAATGAAAGATGATAGTTCCTTCGATTTTCCATGGGTCTCATTCAATTGCGATTTTGTCAATTGAATAGGGCTCTATATAAGCACAGAGCATATTTTTTGTATAGAAGTTTTTAGTTATTGAAGACCTTGCTTTTGGATAGAAGTTCAGTAATTGAAATGTTTTTCCTAAAATTATGTTTTGTAGTTATATAGAGGCCTATTTAATGGTGCAAATCGCAATAGAATGAGGCCCCTTGTGTTTTATCTTAATTTTTGTGTGCTACTGTTGTCATTACGTGTTTAGGGTATGGAGTTGGGCTTAAACGTTTGTGCAGTAAAAAGTGTATGTATATATCTTTAAAGTGTGTGTATGTTAATCTTTTTTTTTTGTAATTTTGTGTACCATATAGTTTGCATTAGCTCTATTTTTTTTTTTGTTGCTCTTCTGTTTTGCATGTGGCAATGTTGTTATTAGTATTTTCCGGTTATGGGGTTAGACTTATATTGTTAGTTAGGTTGGTATATGTTTGCAGAAAGTCAAGAAAAAAGAAGGATCGGTCCTTCTATTTGATATGTGTAAATATCAGTATTTTATTAGTTGTTTAACATGTAATACTATACCTCTTTGCTTGAAATCTGTTGTGTTGATGCAGAGAGTCTTCATGCAGTGTCTGTTGAGACTGAAAGAGAGAAATGCAAAAGTTGCATTAAAATGTAAGTAATTACCGTATATACTCGAGTATAAGCCGACCCGAGTATAAGCCAAGGCACCTATTTTATCACAAAATACTGGGTAAAATGAGTGACTCGAGTATAAGCCGAGGGTGGGAAATGTGCTGCCCCTTGTGTCCCTCTTGTGCCCTCTGTGTCCCCCCTCTCTCTCCCGTGTCTCTTCTCCCCTCTCACTTCCCTGTGTCTCTTCCCCCCTCTCCCTTCCGTGTCTCTTCCCCCCTTCCTTATCACCCTCCTCAACCCCCCTCCTCATTCTCAACCTCCCTCCTCAACCCCACTCCTCATCCTCGACCTCCCTCCTCATCCTTCCTCCTCATCCTCAATTAATGAGTCAATCCAAATTTTAATATGTATATATGCAAAAAAATGTAATTGTGCGATTATACTGTGGATCGTATGTCAACAGAATTCAACTATTCAGAAAAGGTGCCAACTTAATAAGGCCTTAAAGAACACAAGCAATAGGCTCCAATGCTAAATCAAATAATAATGGGCAATCTTGTGCCCAGTTGTAATATGAATCAAATTATGTGATACCATTAACAAGGATAACAGCAATAATACTAGTATAAATCCCCTCCAATGCTAAAAAATAACCATTAAAATCATATAGTGAATTAAACGAATTGTCCCAAATAATGGTATCACGTGCCATATATGCATTAATAGCTAAGAAACAAGCTGGTTTTATCTTGAACTACCATTAATACTTTACAAAGAAATAATGACCACTGTAGATGCTCTTCATGGTGTGAAAGAGCACAAGATTGTATGTTAAAACGGTCTATTTTTTTAAGTACAATAATAACAGCTAAAAAAATCTAAAGTTTTAAATCTCTGTTTACATGCATGTACATCCTGCCCACTAGTTGTTAGATGCATAATGACACACTGCCGGCTTGCGATGTGAAGACCCTTAGACACTAACCAGTAAATCCATAGCTTTCTTGTTTAAGTGAGACCAGTATGTCATGTCTGCACATATAGATGTTGTAGGGGTTACATTTTGCTAGGATCACGGCAAAGAGCTGCTCCAGATCAGAGCACCCACTGAGCAGGAAGACCTTCATTGCTCAAGTTCCAGAAAGTCAAGAGAGCTGAAACCTGAATTTTCTTCCAGTATGAAAAATGTAATCTGTTCCCTTCAAACTATAAGCAGTCTAACAGCCTTACCACTTGACTGGCTGAGATACCACTGCAACCTGATTGGTTGTAGTAATATGTCAGCAGTCAGTGACACATGTAAGCACAGATTTTATTTTATTGTATTTCTCAATGAAATATACACGTATTTCAAAAATGGAAAAAGTATTTAAACATGCTTAAGATTTTTTACAGTGATGTGGAATTAAGTGGCCCTTAACTCTCTTACATGTCTCAATACTTACATGTCTCAATCAAATGAACAGATGTGCTTTTTCCTATATAACACCTCAGTAAACAGTATTTCCACTGTAGTTAAGGATTATGGGTTGTGACATGCAAAATGAGGCTCAAAACATATTACATTTTTGCCTCAAGCCCACTTAACATGGGAATCTCTTTTGGACTATGGGCACTGCTCAGGCAGAACTAGGAACATAGTTAGCCTTGCCAGAACCTACTCACAAACTACAGTTTTACCCTTATACGGGTCTCATCAGTGTGAGGTTGGTTCTGGCAATTGTGAAATGAGGCTGGAGAAAAAGACTTATCAGACACTAAATATGTTATGCTCATTGGAAAGGTGATTTAAAAACCCTCCCCAATGCCACAATAATTAGAGGAAGGAAAGAACTAGTCATAGGCCCATATTCAATTGAGCAGTTGTCAGTTACTGGAACCCGTAATGCAGCCTGTAAACTAATTTACTATTCAATTGGTGTCTTTTCAACCGCGAACGATTTGCGGGTTAGAAGCTCAAAATCCCTGCAATTTTTAAAATCGGAACTCCGACCCATCTAAGCCTTTGATCTTTCAAGCCCATAAATGTTACAATTGCAAATCGCTATTCAACTGCTACAATTCCTCAAGCCCGCAAATGTTCTCAAATTTCAAGTCCGCACACTGCAATTGAATATGGACCCTATAATTCAATACAGTTACATAACCTGATTTAAATGGACTAATAATGGTAATCATTTTAAGATAATTTGCTTATATCAATGTAAACTATTTCTATTCAGGAGAGATGTAGGTCTATAAGAATTAGCATTTTCAGGATATTTGTCTTTTTTAAACATCAAACAAATAGCTGAAACAAGGAAATTCTAACTAGGATTTTTTTTTTCCTTTTCCAAATATATATTAAAAATATGTTCTACAATTATATGTTCATTCAAAATCTTATAATATTCAGATGGAAGCCCATCTGGGCCTGGTGACTTAAACCTTTTAACATTTTGAATAGCAGTTTTTACTTCAACTAAAGTAATCTCTGCATCACATTTCCACATATATTGGCTAGAAATCCGAGGCAAATTGTTCTTATCCCAAAATGATTGTTCAGCATTTTGGTCCACATCTGTAGATCCACAAAGCTTTTGGCCTACTTAGTAGCTTTAGTAAATAAAGGCCCAATGTTATTTCCAAATCTTAGAAACTTACTTTGATAATAATTAATCATAAATTGCTCTATTTCAGTTAGTAACTAATCTTATCAAAATAATTATTCTTAGTATCTATATTATTTTTTTTCTTATATTGCAGATAAGGAACTGGTTTTGGGCTATTTGAAGAAATAAGCTTGGCTTGTTGTCCTTTCTTCTGTTGCATGTGTTTGTTTGCGTGGCTCACTTGGGTTTGACTATCCTTGACCTCATGGACCGCAACACACCATGCTGATCCACTTGGTATTTATGGCAGAGATACTGGAGTGAGTTACCCGTTCCTTCTCAGGTGGGCCACAGCATATAGCTCATGGTATTCCTAGGTGGTGTGACCTCTTAGTTCCCTGACTAGAAACAAACCTAGGTTTCAGCGGTGAAAGCACCAAATCCAAACTAGTGGACCACCATGGAACCCGCTTCTGTTGTACCTATCAGCTCCTGAATCTAGGATTTCTTTAAGTATTGATTTTCAGTATATGATCGGTGTATTTCCCGGAGCTGAGCAACATCCATGTCCAACCTACTTAAATGAGCAGATGAATTGACCTTACCCACATTTCAAGATATTAGATCCGCTCTACCTTAGGGGCCAGACCAAATACAACAACAACCATCTTCTTATATAAACAGATTACGAAAATTATTACATATACTCTTTCAATTTATAAAGCATTGCAAAAAAAATTAGAATCACATTTCTCTAAAGACCTAGATCTAATATCAAAAGAGTACACAACAATTAATTCCTAAATTTGTCAGATACAATTTAAAATTTCTCAAAGGAAAACATAATAACTCAGCTTCAAAATTGGAAAGAAACTGCAGGCCACAAAATCTAACACATACACAAATGGTGAGACCAACATTAATTTACTTCTGTTGTTTAGGTGATTTCTGCGTGCAAGTAAGTCTTTCATACCTGAGCAATTCAATCTTCTATAAGCCTGCAGGCTCTTTATTTTGTCCTAGAAATCCAGATATTGTGACATTTTCTTTCCTGAAGCATCGCATTTTTCAGGGCCAATCCCAGGGGCGTAGGAATGGGGGGAAGAGGGGGACAAATCCCCCCAGATTAAATGAATAGGGGACACAAAAAATAACGTATTATACTTAATCATGCATTATCTGCTTTGGCCGCTAGATGAAAGATATATATATATAAAAGGTTTTGAGGGGCACTGAGGCAATGGGGCCCCCCAGAGCAGGACCCTAGTGCATTGCACTGGACGAACCAGCGGTAGATATGCCCTGCTGTCCCTGCTTCCTGTCCTGGAAGCAGAGTTGAATTATCCCCCCAGATTTTTGAGGGTCATATGCTCATGGCCAATCCTATGGACACATTCAACTTTCAATGGAATATATTATTTATCCAAGTGTAAAAGTTTTAGTCAAATAGAAGAAGCACAATTATAAACTTCCATATTTTTAAGTGTTATTCTGTTACCCTGACCATACAGTTATTATCTTGCTGTGAATGATTTACAAAATCATCAATCTTAAACTGTAACACTTCAAGTTGTTGTAAGAGAAACTATGTGTTATTTGCATGATCAATCTGAACGTCCTCCACAGATGATATACATTGCACAGTTACATTCATTTAATTAAGCAACACTTTAATTTCTTCCTTATGGGAGTTTAAAGAATCTTGCATGTTCTCCAGGGGTGCAATACATTTTCTGATAACTGCTTCACAATTGTATTAATCACACACTGTTCTTTCTCTGACTCTTGTAAACCATCAGATGTTGAATTATGCAAAACATTAGTGGGAGATTTAGTCTCCTGTGTTTTTGAAGACTTTGAGTCCTATTAGAAGCCTGTAAGTGACTCTAACCCGTAATTTTATCTGAGAGTTTTTTTTATCTAAATGTTTAGATGAATTCATTACCTCAAGCCCGCAATTTACGTCTTACAGCCTCCACGTGTAAACACTGCCTTTTTAAGTAGGAAATCAGTAGGATCTGACAATATTTAATCAAGCCCATAATTTACTTCTCAGACACAGCCAATAGTAAATGAGACCGTCATCATGATGTCAATAAAACATGGAAGTTGGACGCAACCTGCTTTCGGAGGCTACCAATTAATGAACGCCAACAAGTACCGTATATACTCGAGTATAAGCCGACCTGAGTATAAGCCGAGGCACCCATTTTACCACAAAATACTGGGTAAAATGAGTGACTCGAGTATAAGCCGAGGGTGGGAAATGTGCTGCCCCCTGTGTCCCTCTTGTGCCCTCTGTGTCCCCCTCTCTCTCCATGTCTCTTCTCCCCTCTCCCTTCTCTGTGTCTCTTCTCCCCTCTACCTTCCCTGTGTCTCTTACAACCTCTCTCTTCCCTGTGTCTCTTCCCCCTCCCTTATCACCCTCCTGGACCCCACTCCTCAACCTCCCTCCTCATCCTCAACCTCCCTCCTCATCCTCAACCTCCCTCCTCAACCTCCCTCCTCATCCTCAACCTCCCTCCTCATCCTTAACCCACTCCTCAACCTCCCTCCTTATCCTCCCTCCTCAACCCCCCATCCTGAACCCCCCACCTCAATCCCCCATCCTCATCCTCTGTCCTCAACCCCCATCCTCAACCCCCCTCCTCAACCTCAACCCCCCTCCTTACTCGAGTATAAGCCGAGGGGGCCCTTTTTTGCCTTAAAAAAAGGGCTGAAAGACTCGGCTTATACTCGAGTATATACGGTAATATTTACAGATTGGACATGCAATCAAGCAATCTAGCACTAATATATATATATTTTTTTTTTTAACAAGTACTTTTTATTAGGCAATGGTAAATTACATTACGAACATTAAGCATTCATATCCGTTAGATACATCTTTCACATATATAACTTCATCTTGTACTTTGTATCTACAAAACTGGCTCATAATCTTGAAGTATCAAATTATTATTATTTTTATAGTACACTCCCCGGAAAGCTATCTGCCAAAGCCTATTATTTTGTTTGTTAATTAAATAAATTGTAGTTTCTCAAACTTAGAATATTGGTACAATCCAAATCTCAACTGGAGAAGGGAACAAAAAAAAACAAAAAGGTTAAAAAATAAATTAAAAAAAGGAAAATAATAATAATAGATAAAAACATAAATCATAGAATAGTTCCTTCACAGATTAACCAGGTTGAAAAAATAATGTCAAGCATTTCTTACCTCCATCCGCCTCCTCCAGGGCCGCCTACTCACCCCCATCGAACCTATTACTTAACGGCTCGTATTGGATTCTAGCAAGATACTATCGGATTCCATTAACCATGGAGCCCATACATCCATAAACCTAGGAATTGAGTCTTCCAGTAGGTGGGTTATTCATTCATTAATTAAAATAAAATGTATATTATTCTTCACTGCCTGTAGGCTCAAGTTTGAGGATTTCCACTGCCGAGCAATATGGCTTTTTGTGGCCAGCATCAGGAACTGCAGTAACCGATTTTGATGGGATGTTAGAAGCGAGCTGGAGAGGCCCAGGAGGCAGGCCTCGATGGATTTGTGCATTTTGACTTTAAAATTTTTCGAGGCCAGCTCAAATACTTCTGACCAAAGCCCCCTCACCGCAGGGCACACCCACCATATATGTAAAAATGTACCCGAGTCTCTACAACCTCTGAAGCACTTAGCATCTTGGGTCAGCCCCCACTTAAAGAGTTTAGTTGATGTGTGATAAATTCTATGCAGGACCTTTATCGATGTCTCCAGCACGCTCTAGTTTAATGATCCTCTAGTTAGGCTGCGCCAGCTCTGTTCCCAGAATGTTTGGTCTAGAGTGTATCCCAGATCTTCTTCCCATAGTTGTACATATTTTATTTTTTGTGACCTCGGAGTCTCATGAAATGTATTATATAATAAACTTATAATATTGCTTGATAGTGGAAGATCCCTACAAATTCTAACTAGCCAATTGGTTTCCAGGGCTCCTAAAGAATTTATAGTGGAGCTTACGAAATGTTGTATCCTGCAGTAGGTGTAATGCTCTATTAAAGGTAAGTTATATTTGTTTCTCATGTGTTCATAGGTGGCTATTGCCCCCTCCTGATACCAAGCCCCAAAAGTCAATAATTCCCTGGAATTCCACCAATGTTTAGATGTTGGGGATAGCTGTATTGTCAGAAGTGGGTTAGGTATAATAGGGGAGATGCTAGCTAACTTTGGGGCCACATTATGATGTCGGTTCGCCCATGTCCATATCACCAATGAGTGTTTGGTCATTGGGTTCTTCATTTTCCCCAGTATATTATTTGGCTTGGGAAGCCATATAATGGAGTCCCATGAGTATGGGGGATTTTTAAATTTTCTATAAAAACCCACAGGGGTTGAAATTGAGAGGAGTGCGCTAGGGCGATAAACGAGAGCTGTGCCGCCTTATAATACAATTTAAAGTTGGGGCATGAAAGCCCCCCTTTAGTTTTAGTTTTATACATGGTAGATTTGGAAATCCTTGCGGTTCCATATGAATTTAAAGATTTGAAACCTCTTGAGATCCCTATAAACAATTGGGATCAAAAGTGTGAGGAATAAGTATAAAAGCCGGGGGAGAATATTCATTTTAACCGAATGTATCCTGCCTAGCCATGAAATTCTACTTTTCGACCATCTCTGTAGATCTAATATCAACTCTTTGTACAAGGGTAAATAATTTGTTTTATATAGATCTGTTACTTTACTGGTGATGGACACCCCTAAGTATTTAATATGTGAATTAGGCCAGGAAAAATCAAAGTTTTGTTTAAGATATTGAGTCCCTGTCTGAGTGAGTGCTATACCTAACGCTTCCAACTTTGCTACATTTATTGTGAGTCCCGAGAGGTTTCCAAAGTGGGTGAGAATTCGCAGTAGCTCCGGGATGGAGGAGGCATGGCTTGTGAGTGAGCCTAAGAAGTCATCCGCAAAGAGCATTTGATGTGATGGTGACCTATCTGGATGCCCTTAATCTTTGGATTTGCTCGTATAGACTGCTCTAGCGGCTCTATTGCTAAGGCGAAAAGTAAGGGTGAGAGAGGGCATCCCTGTTTGGTTCCCCTTTGTACCTCAATTTGTGCCATGGTGTCGCCTGGTAATTTCAACCCTGCCTTGGGAGATCTATAGTAGGTCTCAATCAGGTCCATAAATTTCCACCCAAAACTAAATAATAATAATACCACTTTGAGATAAGGCCATTCTACGGTATCGAAAGCCTTTTCTATATCTAAGGCCACTAAACAGGTTGGGGTGCCGTTTTGGGACGCCCATGAAATCAAATCTAGAGTGCGCCTGATGTTATCCCCTGTTTGCCTTTAAGGGACAAATCCCACCTGGTCTTTATGAATGAGTCTGGGAAGAAATTGGGAGATTCTATTAGCCATCAGCTTTGCTAACATTTTTATATTCCCATTTAGAAGCGATATTGGGCGGTAATTCTTCTTTTTTCTAGGGGGCCCCGACCTTCCTTGGGGAAGAATATCAAATCCGCCTGGTTTAGTTCCTGGGGCATTTTATGGCCTTCTAGGATTTGATTAAAAAGATTTGTTAGATGAGGGGCCAGAGTGTCTATATATTTCTTATAGTATAAGTTGGTAAATCCATCCGGGTTCGCGGCCTTCCCACCCTTCAGGACGATAATAGTCTTTCTGACCTCTGATTCCCCAACCCGAGTTAAGGAGCTCTGCTTCCACCAGAGACAGAGTGGGCAGATCACATGAATCTAGGAATGCAAGTTTCTGTTGCTCTTGCTGATGTTGGTGTGGCCAGATGAAAATATTTTCTGGAAAAATTCCAGAAAGGTTTTTTGTATCAGATTAGTGCTGGCCATGACCTCACCAGCAGAGGTTCTAATTCTATAAATTTTTGACTGCAAAATCTTGTTTCTAAGTTTCTTGGCTAGTCCTTTCTCAGGGACTCCTCCCTCAATTTGGATTGTCTTTTGAGTCCGCTTGCGATTTTAATAAGAGAGCCCCTTATGAAGGCCATGTGAGCCACCCATGTCCATCCCATGTCAGACACCGGGGTGATATTGGTCAAAAAGAATAGCTCAAGATCATCAGCTATTTGTTTTCCCACTATTGGGTTTGATAAGATGTTTTCATTGAGTCTCCAGCTCTAGGGTGGTCTGCTCTTCTGGCCCATATCTATGGAGACGCTAACCTGTGAGTGGTCAGACCACGGGCACGTATGGATCTCTGCCTTGTCTATATTATCTGAGAGTGATGAGTCTATTAGGATGGTGTCTATTCGGGAATATGTGCCATGTACTGGCGAATAGAAGGTGTACCCCCTCTCACCCTTATGCAGCAATATCCATGCGTCTAGAAGATGCAGGTCATTAAGTAATGAGTTAATGTGTTTCAAATTGTTTGAGTATTTGAGAAGGTTTATAAATTATTTATGTGGGGTGGTTGTTTGTGAGTAGAATGATACTAGGGACAGTATTGCACCACACAATGTACCTGTCAACACTATAAAATTACCCCCTGGGTCTATCTTCCGATGTTCAATGATAAATGGAAAATATTTATGTAGCAAAATTGCAACCCTCCCTTTTTTAGTAGGTTGGGTGGAAGCGACAAAAAATGTATATGCACTATGTCGATATTTAGGGAGTCTGTTGTGCGCGAAATGTGTTTCCTGTAGGAAAATCACATCTGGATGTAGGGGTTTATAGGACAAGAAGTTCTTGTGCCTCTTAAACTGGGAGTTAAAACCCCAGACATTATGTGATACAAAGACAAAAGAGGTGTCTGTCATTGAAAGGAAGATGCTGTGCCTATCCCAGACAGTATCTCTGTTGCCCCATACCGCCCCTTGTATTTGATTTTGATGGCTTGCAGAGTTGGCCCTGGAGAAAGCAGAGGAACTGCTTCGTAAAGCCTGGTGTTTGGAACTAAGAAAGTGCGGGAGAAAAAACATAACATAAGTAACCAAAACATGGTAACATATAAACTTTGACTTTTCCTCAGCCCGTTACTTAAGGCACTTTTGTGCCAGGGGTGGAAAATGAAAATTCCCGTTTGCCTACCAATCCCCTCTACTGAGGAAGAAATATCCGATAAACTATCAGTTATAGACATCAAAGGTCTACCACATACTACCCCATCGTAGAGTCTACATCTAAAGACCTGAACCCCAATTAGCCCTCTATCTAAGAGCCTATAAAAAGGTTCTCTACCTATTGGATCCTGCAATCCCTTAATTCTTTTATTCCTGTCCCTTGAAATGTAAACTATAATACAAACATCATAACCTTATAATATATTGAGTAGGGCATAAAGTACCCTGTTTAAGTGGACTTAGTGACCTATCTATAGATCGATGTTGTGCCCGTTTTGATCTATGCCACTTAGTCTCTTTATCCAAAAGTTCTTAGCTCCCATGCTTTAAACCCAAGGTTGCATCCATGAGTTGTAAGAGGCATGGTCCTAGTGTCCAGAGCGTCCATCAGTTCTATTGCCCCAGTAGCACCATATTTATACCCCGTAGAGACCCATCTAACCATTGTTTAAGCATTCCACTATGCCATATTTGCTCCACAGTCCCATAGTGTTTGTCCAGTTTAGATCTTTACTGAGGATCCTGGAGACGAAGTAGCGGATCCTAAAGTTTGATCTTGTTGCTTGCTTTGTCGTCTGGACCGTTGGACTTCTGTCCTTTGTCTTGCCGGTCTAGGAGGCAAATGTATTCCTTGAGGAGTTTCCAGAGTGTCCTCTCTGGGCAAGAGATTTAAATCTGAAAGGACTGCGTTGCACTCGGTTAGAGTGTGAACTATGTGATTCGTCGCCCCCACTTGAAATGATAGGCTGAAGGGGAATTCCCACTTGTACCTAATACTATTTGGATCAAGATTAACAAGGCTGGTTTTAGTTGTTTCCATTTTAGAAAAGTGGAGGGAGCCAGGTCAGCATATATCTGTATCTGGGCGCCATCAGGGCCGGCAATGGACTGCGTCTTTCGTGATGGTGCCAAGATCAAGTCTCTTGTCCCTTGACAAATAAATTTTGCTATGACATCTTTTGGCTGCTCCATTGAGTTTGGACTCCCTAGGGCCCTATGCACCCTTTCAATCTCCCAGGAGTCCTGAGGGTGGTAAGGCAACAGATTATGGATAATCGCATTCAAATATAGTTTCAGATCTCCCACTGTTTTTGGTATCCCTCTGAATCTTATATTATTGCTGGAACTGTTTTCTAGGTCTTCCAATTTATTTTCTAGCTACGCAATATGTGCACAGTTCTGGGTTATGTCCAGACGGTCTTTCTGCTGGGCATCTAAAAATCTGATCGGTTACTGTTTCCAGTAAGTGGGTAAGATGCCCAAGGTCTTGCAAATCCTGCCTGATTTCCTTAAAAGCCTTGTTAAAATGAGATCCAAGTAGGTTATTGAAATCTGAAAGCGAAATGTCTGACAATTTCATAGGCTGTTTTGTGTGAGAGGTATCTTCTTCCATATCTGAGCCTTCTGATGGGCCCACTGTGGAAGTATGCAAGGAGGCATGGGCTTGTTGTTGTGCTTTAAAATGATCTTGGATGCTCTTTGAGGGTAGATTCCATTTTGATTTAACCATGTTGGAGTCCAGATCTGTAAATCAATCCAGCAATTTTTAAAAGTGTGATTTAAAGATTGTGATCCCTCCAAAATATTTCAATAATATCAAGTAGCCTTTCCAAAAGTGGGGTGTGCCCTCCAGCCCAAGCCTATCAATTCGCAGCATCAGGGGGGTCAATCGGCCGGATCCAGAGACTCATGTGGGGGTTATAGATTAGGGAGCTCCATTTTCAGGGGCATATTGCCATATCTGGGTTGTATCTTCTCGCATCTGGCCTGCAAGGGAAGCTCGTGAGTGTATATATCTATCCAGCTCCCTTTTTCTTTTTACTGATAAACTTCAGCTAATCTTCCAGTCTTAGCGGTGCAGGATTAAATGCAATGTTCCTGTCCTCTTGCTATTTTCCAGCACTTCTCTTATTTATTGTTAGGTTGTTTATATAGTAGAGTGTATATTTGACCTTAATGTAGTTTGGAAATCTTGGGAAAGCCTGCCACTGTGTTCTCTGTGCCTGCTTGTTTGGCCTAAGACATTAAAATGTCCCTTAACACTAATATTTTTTAATTGCATATTTGTGGGGTTGAGACTGATCTGCAATTAATTTTATTGTTTTTCCATGGCTTGCCATGCTTTTAAAGTACAGTAGTGTCTGATTATTTGCTGTTACGGCTCTAATATGTGTTTGTAAAAAGCCCTGTTTAGTATTTATAATATTTTTGACAGAAGCTTGATACTTTTTTCAGTTGTGGGTTAGACTTAATTTGCAAGCTATACCAACTGGTCTAATAGAATATCCATTTTGTGTAACTTTAATTATTTAGCACTGGTAAATCTTGAGCTGTGGTAAAACCAATGGAGTTCTAAGCCGGAATTTGCATCTTTGGCTGGCCTGTAGTGATTGGGGGCGGGTAACTCGTAATCGTATTGTGAGTAGCTAATAGAATATGTGGAAAGAGTGTACTTACGTGTGTATAATGTTATGATGTGGGCAATAGAATAGGGCCCTTTGTTTCTAATTTTTATTCACATGGCCTGTACTCATGTTACCACTTCCCGGTCTAGCCTGAAACAAATATTTATCCATAAGAATAACCAGATACAATTCCAAAATACTGTAGGTTATATGTATGATAATATGCTCACTGGGGATGGTAGATTACACTGGTTTCTCTGATTTTCTATTACAAAGTATCTTGAATAATGAATCAAGTTTGAACCAGCATAACATTAGTAGCTAATCCCACATTTTAAAAATATAATAATGCCTAAAAATAATATCCACAAAAGAAATTCTGGAGAAAAAATAATATGTACAGTATAACAGCACAAAAAGATTTCTCCAACATACACTTATTTCAGGGTCCTGTAGGGCTATATGATTTACAAGCTAGAGTGCAATGATCAGCTCATATTTAATCCAGAGAAATACAGAGGCAAATCAAACTCATGGTATAAAAAAATAAAAGGCTTAGATGCGTTGTCAGTAAAAGCCTCCTGGCGCAACTCTCACAAAAATGAAAGTATGAGCATTCGTAATCTCACAGCATGTGACATAACCAGCATCCTCTTGAGTTTTCCAGTGAGGAGATCCACATTTTCCAAAAGCAACATAAATTTTATTTAAGATAGGTGAATATATATGTTATTTAGCAGTGCTTTTAAAATAAGTATTGGAGCTAAGTATATGGATATAGTGGTTAAAAATGCTGGTTAATGGGTTTTCTATGTCTAAGTCATGGATATGAATCCATTGACTTCCATCACTTTAGCCCATTACACTATGCTTCAGGTTGATACTTTAGGAACTAAAATCATAAAAGTAGCTATATAACACTTTTTGGCATACTGGCTGTAAACCTGCTTCTAATTAATATTCATTACCAATGCACGGTGCAAGGCCAAGCACAGAAATAACATACAGGATCCCCTGATCATAGCTCCATGGATTTAGCATTCATTTTAAAAAGGAAACCACTTTTTCTACATGTTTATTCATCCTCTGTGTAACTGGTGACTCCAGTGGCACTTAAAGCTAAGTTTTGTCAGGTAGATAGGATAGACAAACAATTTGGTTCTTATCTGCTATCAAATCTATGTTTCTATGTTTTTATATGTCAAGTGATGTCATATATTGTTTAGGTTATAGTTATATCTTCTACAGTCATAGTTTCACTGTGTATATAGTTGCCATCATTACCTCAGATAAAGTGCTAAATGTCCTCGCTATTATCACCCAGAGGCCAAAGAGTGGTTTAAACTTTAAAGCACAAGTTTGAAACTTGGAATAAACTCTTAATACTGCATCAGTGCTTGGCAAATGTTTTTTAACATATGGTTGTCCATATGCTTTTCTCCTGATTTATTCTTTTTCTGGGGGTTCATAAAAGGGCATTCTCCAAGGACGTCATTAATTAGAGGTATATTGTAAAAGGATATATTGCAGGGAGTTTTCCTTTAACGCAACACAGCTGCTTTCATTGTGGCGTCACTTGAACTCTGCCCCTGGGTGTGGATTATAACCACCAGTTTCCAAAAAACTGTGTGCATCCAGTTTTATATTCTAGATTTGGAAAAGTAAATCATATATGTGTATATCAAGACTTATCCAGTCATGACAGTTAAAGGAGAACCACACCCTGGGTAGGACCAAGAAATCACTTCAATGGTTTGATCATCATATATTTAAAGCCAGAGTTTAGAAAGCAAGTTACACCTCAATTTAAGCTTATTTTATATTAAATATCCCTCTTGAAGAAGATTGACGATCTACGTAAAAGTTGTGAAACTTTTGCAAGTTACTCCTCCATGTTTGTGGAGAGCGGAAGCCTCCATTTAAAGTTTTTTTTATTTTTTATCAAGACACTCATTATGCTGAGCTAATTGGATCAAAAGTTCATGAGCCTGCTCAAGAGCAAATTAAAATGAAGTTTAGTTTTTTTATATAGGCAAACATTTCTCTTAAAGGATAATATTCCCAGTGTATCTCATAGACGCCAAAACTAACTTAGCATCTCAGGAGGCTCAAAGTGCTTTCTTTAGTACTTCGGTGCCCATTTTCTATGGGAAAACTGCCACTGCATCCTCAGTAAAGCAATTTATAGCTCTAGAGATGCTTAATGAATTATGGCTAAATTCATGAATGTTTGTCCAGTGCATTTTCTAACCCAAGACGGATTTTTCTGCTACACTCAGTGGGGTATTTTAGTGAGATTATATCTCCCCATTGTGTTAATTATGAAAGGTCTAAACACTGTTTGCTGATACTAAGCTCTACGTGAATGGTTCACCTCAGTAAGGCAAATGAATACAAAACAAAATGTGTTTTTAAATTCAATAAGGATTTGACCAGACATGTGTAGTGTGACAAGACAGAAGTCTCCTGTGGGTTTGTGCACAGGTTTCAACCATTTTAATACAAGAACACATGACACCAGAGCTATATATTTTCCAGGCTTTAATAAACTTCCTGTGAACATATTAATAACAAAACAAATCAAAGAAAATAATAGGCCTAGCTTTCTCTAAAGCCCTACCTAAAAGAGTAAGCTGTTCTTTACTATAACTCATGGTGGAGAATAATCAAAATTATTCAAAAGTCCATATAGTCACTGGCCTGCATATTCTACCAGACTTTCAGATGCTCCACAACTTTTTAAAGTGGTCATAGGCTGCAGGCTGCTGTCTCTCTCTGTCTCCCTTCTGCAACAACTTAACATAAGCCAGTCTATTAGCTGCCCCTCCCCTACTCCAGGAGTTGTCTTAAATTGGGGACCCCTTCTCAGGGCCTTGATCCTGGTGCATTGAGCCACCATAGATGACATACCGGCCATTGGAAAATGGGTAGGGGAATTATATTGCCACTTTGGAAATGTGGGTGGTGGGGTGAATAGCCCTAAGAGGGCCATAGTGTACCACCGTGCTTCATGTGGTCTTATGGCATATGCCTCTGCCTTATCCCATGTAATATTAATGTGTTATGTTAAAATAATTAATGTATACATATAGTACAGTCATGAGTGTAATGTGTGAGTATAGTATATCATGGATATAATGTGTGCATATGGTTACTGTCATGGCATCTTGCTTGTATGGTGTAGAATTGATGCAGTCACATATGGGACAAGGGGTTGAGTTCTACAGGAATTTATATGGATTTACGTAAAGGAGGTTTAGTTACAAGGTGGGGTTTTAGCCATAGAGGGGGATGGTGTTGCTTTTGTGATTTTTATTCAATGCAAAACAAACAAATAAAGGGTTGTTGACTTCTGAGACATATAGAAATGGCATGGTCTCCTGTGGGCTGTAATACTGATCCTATCTCCACCCTGTCACTACCACAGGAAAGTTACTGAGACTCCTGGATGTGCTGATTCCTGATGGAGAGACCCTGCCTGATACAAAAGCCAGATATCAGGGTTCTGGTGCCGAGATTTCCAAGAACCCAAAGGTCCTCTATAGCATGTGGCCCTGGGCAGTAATAGCTACTACCCCCGGATAGTCACAATACACAGGTGCAGCTAATTAAATTTGCAGAAAGGTCAACTCATTAAGTACTCTTGAAGGAACAGAGCTTTACAAAGTCACATAAACTCCTTGTTTGACTTTGTCACAGTGATCATGGCTACTATAAGATAAATATTTAAAGGCAACAAGTCCATTGATACCCTTTCTAATGTTATATTAATTGCAGGTATTGAAAATGTAGATTTTGGATCTATGCATTTAGCAGCCTTCTATCAAAGGTTTTATCAAGTGTAGTGTGAACAAATACAATGTTATAGTTTTATTGACGATGATGTAAACTCGGTCTGAGGTGGAGAATATTGAGGAATAGAAGATTGATGTTGTATAAGAGAATTCAGAAAGGAGAGCCACGGATTGGAGCAGAGACCTAGATTACTGAATGAAAATAAAAGGTAAACTTAGGCTCATGAGTAGATGGGAAACGCAAACTTATAAGTGGTGGAGACAACAGAGACTTGCTAGTGGAATTGGAATTGAGGTGGAGGTAAATGCATGGATTGTTAAAGGTCTTTAGGCAACTTCTGTTTTTTTAATGTAAATGTTTTAATCTGGTGACTTAATTTTATCCTCCTAAAGTCATACCTACAGGGGAAGGGCTTCACACTACCCGTGTCTCATGTTCAATAATATGAAATACTATGTGCCTGCCTGCAGCATCACTCCATTGGTAATGTGAAGCAACTACCCTGGGCGTGTGGCCATTGGTCACAGCTGCGAGGATACAATTAAAGTCACCAAGTTAAAACATTTACATAAAACAAAACAGAAGTTGCCTAAAGATTCCCTTTAACAATCCATGTTTTTACCTTAGGTCTCAGCTGTGAAACTTGGCTTCCTACATAAAATAAAACTGGTATATAAAACAAAACAAAATGCCTATAGAGTTCTTTTAAATGATATGGAGGAACAACTCATGGAGTAGAGGGGTCATTACAAAATCCTAAAATAATGTATTCTGCATCACCATATAGAAATGCTATTCTTTTATTGCAGCATAATAATCATTGAAGACTCAAAGGCACTAGGAGCCCTATGCTAATTGGATTCATAATAACATAGTTACATAGTAATTGATGCTGCAAAAATACTTTTAGCCCATCAAGTTCAACCTTTTAAGATCTCTTCTGATCTGCAATATGCAGATTAGTTAATTGATCCAGAGGAAGGCAAACAGATAAAAAAAGAAATGCAGTTAAGTAAAAACATGACCTGTGCAAGCTGACCTGGTACGCTCCAAAAACCCACCCCCCAACCAAAGATCCCAATAACAGACACATAAACTGGAATGGGTAAAATCAGGCCACAGCTTTATTAACATAACATGTGATACAAAACCACGGGAAGCTGCACACCTTCCCAAGGACGGAGCTCCTCACAGCCCCAGAGGCCCCATGGAACCCCGTGCCCAATCGACCTCTGGCCTCGGCATAAACCGTATACCTTACCCGCTAATAAGCTCCGCCCTAAGGTTATGCCGCACCCCCGCCCACAGCTGTGACAAATGAACAACAATACATAAATACATGACAAGAAACAACTATCACAGGGGAGGGAGGGAGCTTGATAAATTCCCCTCACAGTGACCCTTAACCGCGGGAACTAGCCCCTATAAGTGTCCTCTCTAGCCACGCCTACCTATGAAGCAGCCAATCGCTCCCCTTGGCAGACAGCCAGGTCAAAAGCCCCTCTGCTCCCAGGCAGTCACCCGGGGCTCCCATGACCTGTGCAAGCTGACCTGGTACGCTCCAAAAACCCACCCCCCAACCAAAGATCCCAATAACAGACACATAAACTGGAATGGGTAAAATCAGGCCACAGCTTTATTAACATAACATGTGATACAAAACCACGGGAAGCTGCAGACCTTCCCAAGGACGGAGCTCCTCACAGCCCCAGAGGTCCCATGGAACCCCGTGCCCAATCGACCTCTGGCCTCGGCATAAACCGTATACCTTACCCGCTAATAAGCTCCGCCCTAAGGTGATGCCGCACCCCCGCCACCCGCAAGCCCACCGGGCTCAGCACCGCCAAAACTAACCAAGGCCTGAACAATACCCTCCTTTAACGTGTAAATAAAAAGAGACGTGCCTATCTCGTTAAGGTGAACGCCATCCCACGAGTAAAAAACATGTGCCCCCGGGGTTTCAAAATCCAGATGCCTAATGACATGACCCCCAACTTTCCGAACATATGAAGACATAATCTTATTTATTCTGAGCCTAGCTTTATTCAATTTTACTGGATCCTTAGCCCCCCTCCATTTTAGTCTGGGTGTAATCTGGGACCAGATGATATATAAATCCGGAAACAATTCCTTGAATCTAGCCAAATCCCTCTTCATCTTCCTGATTAACTCTTTCATAGCCATATATCCCAAGTCGTTACCCCCCTCATGTATGAGCAATATGTCTGGGGGCGAGGAAACTCTGGCCCACCCGACTACCTTCTCTAAAACCTGCTCCCATCTCACGCCCCTAATGCCAAACCATTTTATTAACAAGGCTTCCTCAGGGAAACCCAACTGGCGGCCCCGATCTGTGATAGCTGCTGCCCTTCTGGCCCAATATATGAAGGAATGCCCCACAATCCTTAGCTGCAAAGGAGTCCCTGCAATGAAACAAGAAATTATAAGTCCTGCAGATAAACATATAAAAAAAAAAAAAAAATCTACCTACTGCATTGTGCTGTACCCTGGAGCCTAGTGATGTTGATTCATAAACACAAGTTCCACAAGTCTTCATCAAATACTGTAGGTTCTACCCTAGCTAAAGGCGCCAGACTCCGAAACTTGTCCCAATCAAATCTGGACAAAGCGTCCGCCACCACATTCTTAACCCCTGCGATGTGTGAGGCCCTAACCATAATGTTCAACTGAAGACATTTTAATACCAATTGCCTCAGCAGCCTAACTACTGGAGGCGAAGAGGCAGTAGTAGAGTTAATTGCCTGTACTACACTCATATTATCTGTGTGAAACACCACATGGTGATGTCTCAACATGTCCCCCCATAGCCACAATGCTACCACTATAGGGAACAATTCCAATAAGGTTAAGTTCCTAGTCCAACCCTGTTCATGCCACCTAGCTGGCCAAGCCTGCGCACACCAATGACCTCTAAAATAAGCCCCAAAACCCAGAGAACCTGCCGCATCCGTGAATAATTGCAGAACTTCATTAACAGTTGGTTCTGTTAAAATCATGCTCCGGCCATTAAAGTTTTTTAAAAAAGCGTACCAAATGCGTAGGTCCTCTTTGTGCTCCGCCGAGACTCTTAAATGATGATGCGGAAGGCACCCTCCCCTGGTAACTAAAGACAACCTTCTGGAAAAAATCCTCCCCATAGGAATTATACGGCAAGCAAAATTAAGCTTACCCAGTAACGACTGCATAACCCTCAAGGTAACCTTCTTTGCCAACAAAACCTTACCTACAGTGTTACAAAGATCCACCACCTTATCCAGCGGAAGCCTACATTCCATGTGCATTGTGTCTACTTCAATACCCAAGAAACTCAACACTTGGCAAGGCCCTTCTGACTTAACGGCCAGCGGAATGCCAAACTCCTCTGCTAAATCTTTGAAACCCTGCATTAATCTAAGACAATCTGCTGAATCTGCCGAACCCACGAACAAGAAATCGTCAAGATAATGAACAACCGAATGTAACCCAGTCTTAATACAAAGAACCCAATGTAAAAACGTACTAAACTGTTCAAAAAAGGAACAAGAAATACTGCATCCCATAGGCAAACACAAATCTACAAAGAACTTCCCCAAAATAGAACAACCCAACAACTGCTGAGAAACGGGGTGAATGGGAAGCAAGCGAAAAGCCGACTTGATATCTACCTTAGCTAGCAGAGCCCCTCTGCCCGCTTGACGCACCAACCTCACAGCTTGTTTTACTGATGCATATGAGACCGATGACAGCTCTTGATCAATCCCATCATTTACCGAGTGGCCCTTGGGATAGGACAAATGATGAATAAGTCTGAAAGTACCAGGCTCCTTTTCTGGAACCAACCGCAATGGGGAGATCCTTAGATTGTCCAACGGGACCATATCAAATGGACCAGCCATTCTACCCTTCTCTACCTCGTCCAAGAGAATGCTGAATACTAATACTGGATTGTCCCTAGCCGACTTTAAATTAACAGGATGCCTACTACCGGCCCCAGCCAAAGATGGTATAGTAAAACCTACAGCAAAACCCTCCCATAGAAAAAAGGCATCCTCAGCGCTAAGAACTCTAGTGGCGTATAACCTTAGCCAAAACTCCATCCTTTCCAGGCGCACTGGGCTCCACCCCTTTTGCAACAGAATCCCCTGTTTTTTGTGTTTTAGCTCGCCTGAAGCAACGAAAAAGCGGGTGACTACTACCACATTCCGAACATTCATGTTTGAATTTACATGCTGAACCCCAGGAGCATGATCCTTCATTAAAAGCGAAACAAAACCCTTTCTTCGCTTGGCTAACCACAACCGACTTGGGACCTAAAACAAAAGATGGGCGAAGAGGAGTAACAATTTTTAACCAACTGCCCATATCCCTGTCATCCCACTGCATAGAAGGCCTAGCAGCTAGCTTCTGACGAAATTTCTCATCATAAGCCCACCACGCCTGCCCTCCATAGGTTCTATGAATCCCCTCGATTTCATCTAGATAACAGAAAAGAGCCGAACACAACTCAGGGTTTTTCTCTCCCACTATACTAGCAAATATCACATAGGCCTGTAACCAATTACTGAAAGTCTTAGGGATCTTTCTATATCTACGCTTACGCTCCTCCTCTTTCTTAGCATCCTCTTTTTTCTCATCTAGCTTAATTTCTATGAAACTGTCCAACGGAAGTACTGAAAACATCTCTAAACTCCCGTTTCCATATTTTCTCCCTCAATTCTTTCGACACGTGCTCCCCTATTGGGCCAATGGAACACAGTGCTGATTTACTCCGCACTGGGTCTGCCACTCTGATAACAGGCTCAACCCCAACTACCCGGGGTGGGACCTCATCTGACGAACCCGCAACCCCTGCCTCTTCCAGAAGCCTAGAACCAACCTGTCCCTCCCCACTACAACTACCAGGAACTACCTGACCAACGGGTAAATTACTCCCAGGCCTATCTGTACCCAGCCATGCAAACTCCGGCCCAGCCTGCTTAGTCCCCTCTAGCTGAGCCATTAAGCTACGTAAATTAGACAAAAAAGTGACTAGACTACTTTGCATGTGTTGTGTGTTGTGTAAAGCCTCACCAGTATGCCTCATATCTGCTGCCGATGCTGAGGCTGTAAACCCTGATGCGCCGACTGCTCCTCTCTGCTCCTTTTCCAGATTAGTGGCGGGAAGTCGTCTGTTCCTGCTTCTTGATGACTCTTTTCTAGATGCCTCTTGTACCCTCCGGTCCTCCCCAGAGGGCAGTCTATGATCCTTACATCCTCTTGTTTCCGTGCTCCTGCAAAGATAAGGAGAGCGCCTATCCCTCTCCCCCCTGTTATATTCACCATGTCGATCTGCCCGGTAAGGTGACCTTTTCCTGGATCTAGACCTTCCTTTCGGAGAGGTCGTGAACCTATTCCTGCGAGCCGGTGACAAAGATCTTCTGCTTCTGTAATTATAAGATACATTTTCCCATCTCTCCTTGCCACTCCTGTTCCAGTGCCTCTCGCCTGCGGTGTGCCTTACTGCCCTTGGACCTGAATATATGTAACGTAAAGATGATGTAGTTGACCGCAAAGCCTCCTGCTGACTGCCCCCCGGGCTCCTCTCTTCTTGTAGACCAACCGGCATGTCCTCTACCCCATGCCTTGGCTGTAACCTGCTCCTGTTAGATGTGCCCTCACCCGGGTCCCCACAAGTAGAGAGTGGACAAAAATTTGCAGCTACTGCTGCAACAGGCTCCCTCCATCCTTCCTGCTGTACTTCCTGACTTGTGTCACTAATGTGGCCTTCCAACTGCAAACTATCTTCTTGTTCCTCCTCACTTATTTCTTCTATATTCAAGCTCATGCCTTCTGTAACGGCTACCCCGGTAGTGAGAGGGTACCAGCCGTTGGTGACGTTCTTTTCCCTGGCAAGCTGCTGTGTAAAAGTGAAGTTGGTATAATCCCATCCAAGAGTTCCAGAGGGAAAGTCAGGTTCAGCATTAAATATCCATATAGAAGCACTGCGCAGTCTCAGAAGCCCAGACCACCCATATTGGACGACACTTTCTTGGGAGTCAAAGAATACTGTCTTTATTTTGTTATATGCAGAAATATATATACACCTCTTTCCACAGGTAATACACATGCCCATATTTGGCCACACAATAGGTGTGGTCACACCTCCCAGGGACTAGCCGGCTACTTTTGATACAATCAGACACTGATTAGATCATCCTTCCCTTTGTTCCATCTTCACAATGTGAACACTTCACACAATGGACCTCTCATGCGTATGTAGAGTCTCTGTAATAGGATTATCTATTAGCTGTAATATTCCGATCCAATATATTCTGTAGAACATAAAACAACATATCTACAGTACAGCAATGTGATCATATTTTAACCAAGAATTAAATAACCATAAAACAGGGTAAAACAGTGATGGGTTCCGTTACACACCTCCCCCGTGACCATAAGCCGGCATACACGGTCTGATCCCAACGGATCGGCCTGGGGATGTCCGGACAAAACGATTTGTTGGTCACTTCTATAGTTTGACAACCCATCAGCATTACTGCAATTCACATTTACTCACATTTCAAGAACCAAATAAACGCACACTTCATACAGCATTCACAGCAATAAACATTTCAAGGAGAGGGAAAATACATTTTACAAACTGGTTTCAGACAATTAAATAATGAGGCAGAAAAGCATCAGCCTTCCAAATGAACTGAAGTCCTTTAGCAAAACCGTCCCAAGTTGCAGAGTATATTCCTCCCCCAGCTCGTGGTCGGGCCCCTATTGTACAGGGTCCACTGTTCTCCCCCTGTACACCCACCCAAAAAAATCCAGGATCCCATCCCAACAGTCCAGGATCCCAGTGTCCAAAAGGTGGGCCACAATCTCTGTCCCATAGAAACCCCTTTCCATATAAAACGTTCCCGCTCATCCCCTCTATCATCGGCTAATGCTCGGTACTTTTGGAGGGTGGGGTCCTGTCTAGTTTCCCTCACAAGCTCTTCGGGGGTGTCCCACGATATGGGTCTCTCTGTGGCGGTAGTGCTAAGTGTCTGCTTGTGGCTTACCTGGGTCTCCCAACCTGTTGTAGGAACGTTCTCGGTACGGGTCTGTGAGCGGGTGGTCATGGGACAAGCAGCAGCAGTCGTGGGTAAAAAGGCTGAGGCTAGAGGGCCAATATCGTTGCCCAGCACAACCTCAGCAGGTAAATTATCCATGATGCCTACTGTGGTCTTTCCCGACCCGACTCCCCAATCCAAGTGTACCCGGGCGGTGGGTAAGCGAAAAACTGCCCCCCCTGCGACACGAACAGCAACGGTACGATTAGATACATGTTCTGGTTTCACGAGATGTTTCTGCACCAAAGTGATGGTAGCGCCAGTGTCTCTTAAGCCTTGTGCTATCTGTCCATTCACACGCACCTCTTGGCGGTGATGCTGGCGGTTATCCGGGGAGGCAGCCTGTACGGGGTTGGCCTCATACAAGATTCCCAAACACTCCTCAGGGCTCCCTTTGATTTTCAGGCAGTGAGCAGCAGAGGGACGTGATGGCGGGGTCTCTGTGTGGGGTGTTGTGCGCCTCCATTTGTTATTGGCTGATCTCAAAGGGCAATAACGGGCAATATGCCCTGTGTTGCTGCAGCGATGGCACGTCATTTTGTTAGAATCCCGGGGTTGGTGGTTAGACCCCTGAGGCCGTGGCGGTCCTGGGGGTACTGGGGCCCGAAATTCTGTGCGTGCAGCGGGTATTGAAGTGCGTGGCTCTGCTCTAGACGTTGGTCGTGTGGACCCTTGGCTCACCTTTCTGGACTCTGCGTATTCGTCCGCTAGCCGTGCTGCCTCGGTTAAGTTAGCAGGGCGACGATCTCTCACCCAATCCTGTATGTCTGCCGCCAGATTTTGGAAGAAATGTTCCATCAGGAATAGCTGTAGTACTTCCTCTCCTGTGTTGGCATTGCACCCTCGCACCCAATGTGATGCCACCCTTTGTATATTGCTGGCCCATTCCATGTGGGAGTCTGAAGCCTTCTTTTTAGACTCCCTGAAGCGACGGCGATATGTTTCCGGGGTGACTGCATATCTGGTGAGCAGTGCAGCCTTCACCCGGCGATACTGCGCAATATCTTCCTCAGTAAGCGCCCGAAAAGCCTCATTTGCTTTTCCTGATAGCTTTCCAGCCAAAATAGTGACCCATTGGTCTGGTGGTATTTGGTGTAGTGAGCACTGCCTCTCGAAGTTAGCCAAATATCCATCAATTTCTTCCTCACTTTCCACAAACGCTTTGAAGGCAGTGAAGGGTATTTTCTGCCTTGTAGCAGCGGGTGGGGGAGTATGAACTGTATGTGCCAGGGGTTGTCTAGCTCTTGCCAGTTCAAGTTCGTGCCCCCTCCTATTTTGTATCTCCGTTCTCGCTTCCCGGAACAGCTGATCTATTAGCTCCACGGATGTTGCTGGGTACATGGATAATCTCCGCTGAACCAGGTTTGTAATTTCCTCCTCCTCGCTGACAGGGGTAGGTTGGTCCACGACCTCCATGGTTCGATCCATCTCGTCTAGCTCCAGTAGGTCAGCTATCAGCTCTCTCCGTGGTCGGTTGTTGGCACTCCTTCCTCTGGTTTCCAAGAGATCCTTTAGTGTGGGTCTTTTCAGTTTAGCGTACTGGGATTCCATTCAGCACTTGCGTTGGGGATGAAATGGACCATCCCACCGCTGCCACCAATGTAACGGCTACCCTGGTAGTGAGAGGGTACCAGCCGTTTGAGACGTCCTTTTCCCTGGCAAGCTGCTGTGTAAAAATGAAGTTGGTATAATCCCATCCAAGAGTTCCAGAGGGAAAGTCAGGTTCAGCATTAAATATCCATATAGAAGCACTGCGCAGTCTCAAGCCCAGACCACCCATATTGGACGACACTTTCTTGGGAGTCAAAGAATACTGTCTTTATTTTGTTATATGCAGAAATATATATACACCTCTTTCCACAGGTAATACACATGCCCATATTTGGCCACACAATAGAGACAATAGGTGTGGTCACACCTCCCAGGGACTAGCCGGCTACTTTTGATACAATCAGACACTGATTAGATCATCCTTCCCTTTGTTCCATCTTCACAATGTGAACACTTCACACAATGGACCTCTCATGCGTATGTAGAGTCTCTGTAATAGGATTAGCCTAGTAGCTGTAATATTCCGATCCAATATATTCTGTAGAACATAAAACAACATATCTACAGTACAGCAATGTGATCATATTTTAACCAAGAATTAAATAACCATAAAACAGGGTAAAACAGTGATGGGTTCCGTTACACCTTCTTCTCTCCTGTCTTCCCTTTGTTCCTGACTTCCTTCTGCTTCTTGCCATGCTTCTGGCTGCCCCCTGTACTGTACTCCTGTTCTCTTCTTACTTTTTGTTGTTTCCCCTGCTGTGCCTCTCTCTAGGCTGTGTGCCCTTGTCTGGTCCATTATTGGACTCTCTGCAGCCTCATCTTGGCTGATCTGTGTGCTCCTGCCCCTGGCTCGTGGCCCCCGTTGCGCTGCCCTTTGCTTCCTGGCTCCTGCTGCCCCTCTGCCTGCTTTTGACGCTGCTCGCGTCATTATTTTCTTCCCCTTTTGTTGAGACCTACTTTCAGACACCTCAGCGACCCCTTGCTCACCTTCCGACGTGTCTTTCATCAGGTCCTCTTTACCGCGCCGGGACTTCTTACGCGCAGGGATCCGTTCTTCTGCTGCTGTTTCTACTACACGCTCCACCGACGTTGCTGCCGCAGCCGGTCCCTGCCGCCTCACCAGCAGATGAGCTTGATCCGACGCTGCAGAGGAGGGTCGCGCCAGAGGATGGCAAGTATCTTCTTGCTCTTCTGCCCGTTTTGCTCGTCTTGGGGGGTTCCGCTGCCGCTCTGCTGCTTCCTGAGGGACCTCCTGACAGCAGGCATCCATCCTGCGCTAACGATCCTCTTCCTCACCAGCTGGCTTCCTCCTTTCTTCTTGGGGGTCTGCATAGATGGGCTTAACCTTTCTGGGGGCCTTGTACTCCGGACCGGACGACTCTGCCCCAGCGCAGCTCTCGCATCAACCTGCTCCTGCCTTCCTGGTGGCGCCTCTTCCTGTAAGCTGGCCACCAAGGCTTGTAGCCAATCAAGGCCATGTGCTGCTACTTGGGCCTTGAGCTGTGCCATCAGTGGGTCCAATAAAGGGGACGCCATGTGTGAGCTTGATAAATTCCCCTCACAGTGACCCTTAACCGCGGGAACTAGCCCCTATAAGTGTCCTCTCTAGCCACGCCTACCTATGAAGCAGCCAATCGCTCCCCTTGGCAGACAGCCAGGTCAAAAGCCCCTCTGCTCCCAGGCAGTCACCCGGGGCTCCCATTACTTGCAGGACCTCCATTTCATATATCCTAGAGTTACATTGTTTTTTATCAAGCCCTCCATTTTTTGAAATGTGTTAATATTGTTTTGCCTTGGTCACAATGTATGTATAGCACTACGAAATATGTTGGCGAGTTACAAATAAACAAAAATAATAATAATAATGAGATGCCTGTAAGGAACCCAATGGCATTGGGTTATAATGCAAGTGCCACGGCTAGGTTACTTGTTAGATGCCATGGGGGTGCTTACAGGATTCCTGTGGCATAGGGGTTAATTTACAGTGCCACGGGCGATCGTTAGGGAACCACATGGTAGAAGTTAAGTACCCCCTTATCCTCCATGGCACAGGGTAATATTTAGGTGCCATGGGGGACTCAAAGACCCCCATGGTTATTGATATTAGTGAGGATTGGGCTTAGTGGGGGAGGGAACCCCTGGGGTTCCCCCATTTAATTAATGGGCTCAAAGGAATAAGGTGTACTGGAGGGGGGTCCATGAGATGTATGGTTGATGTTTAGTGTGTTGGGGGGAGTTACTAACCCTAAGTTATTTTGATATAAGAAATCAATCAATATCCGAATCAGTTGAGGTGTTATAGTGATTATGGTGTCATATTTTACGTTTGAATAATTTTCAGAGGCATTTTTATGCCTCTACGTTTGGGCTGTAGTACACATAGGATTGGATAGGGAAAAGTCTAATGCACAGTAAATAACTAGCATGAAGCAACGGTATATTTGATTGGAGGAAAATTTTAATGTGACAGATAACCCTAACTTGCCAATGCAGCTCATTTTAGTCTATCCAGTCCTGCCTTTAAGCAGTGCTGATTTTTTGCTGGATTTGGTTCGATAGGTTGGCAACTTACATGTCAAGTTGACACTTAATTCCCAACGTATCCAATTGTAATGTGGCCCTAAACTAAATTTCATTTAATCTAATTAGAACAAATAATATTACAGCTCTTGATAAAGTCACAAAAACACATTAAGCGAAGCCTGGTCCAAAAGCTGTACAATCTAGACCCAGTTAGAGTTATCTGGATCCCTTTTGTGACCCATTACCTCTAACGGACCTACCTTCTTGTCGGACCAAGCAGGAGACTCACAGAGGAGACGATTATATAATTGGCTCCATAGACAGGCACGGATAGAGTATATACCGTAATTGGCTTCCAGATAACAAGCAAAGACATGCTCTGAGTATTGCCATGTGTGGTTTTAACTCAATCCCCATATAAGAGCATATTTACTTTTAAATGTACAATAAATATTTATATATATTGTGTATTTTTCCTTTTTTTACATGTTCTCCAAGTTCAGTTGTGGATCCAGCGCTCACATCCGATTACAAGATTTTTTGTATAAAGCCTGTAACCTGACCCATTGGATTTGTGATTGACCGTTTCTTTATAAAGGAAATCAGCCTGGGCAAATAAACCTCAAAAGGTGAGGTTACTTAGATGTAGCTGCCTTTAAAATAATGTGATTTTGTCTGGTTTGGAGAATAAATATTTTTGAAATTCTATTCACTTTTAAATATCTTAAATCTACACTAGTTCAGTTTCCAACAAACCCAAAAAAAACTAACACAGCTGGTACTTAAAAATACATTGCAAAAATATTAAAAATGACATCTGATTTATTTTTTTTAAGTTGTTCTTTTAAATTAAAGCTGAAGCCACGGCAGTTTAGCAGTCAGTTGATGTCTTTCTACTTGTAGCAATAGGTATTTTCTTGGATCTTAGGAAGCACACTCAGGTGAAGAGTCAAATAGGGACATTCACCACAGTACAGTGAAAAATGTATATGCTTAAAAACTTTGAGGCTCACTAATAGCATAATTAAACATGGAAAATTTTGTAAAGCTAGTTTCTGATTAGAAAAAAATAAGTTTTCATGCCTGTGCGCTATACAGTTAGAAGTCGTTATAGTTATATTTAGAGGCCAGTCGATATGGAAGGCTGTGAGGGCCCTGCTCTTGAGAGCTTACAATCTAGTGAGGATGGGGACACTGGAGGGCCAAAAAGGATAGGTTGGAGCAGTGAGAGACAGCTAGGTGTCAGCTAGGTGAAGTAATTCAATTAAATTGTCATATAAAAATTGCACTTCATTAACTTACAAGAAGCTGCCACAGAGGAGGGACATCACACAACCACTGCTTTATGCTGCTTAGACACACAGCATGTCACTGTCTGTTTGCAACAGGTTGTGCCCTCTAGACATGGACTTAGGTCACAGATGTGAATCCTGGCACCCTACATGACAGAGAACAGGAACAAAGGGGAAGGTCTAGAAAATGAAAATCTGTTTGGCTGGGCTTCTTAAATACAAGCAAAGTGTGTATATTTTATATGATATTACATTGGGGAGAATTAACTGAATTAAGTATAATTATGGTAAAATTAGCATTAGCTAATGAAGCACAAAGTATTCTGTTTCCAAAAAAGCTCTTTATTCTTCACATGGTAAAATAAAACAGAACATCCAGTACCAAAAATCAATTACGATAAAAAGGCACCAACGTGTTTTGTTAGTCTATAGCAGGGGTGTCCAAACTTGGTCCTGGAGGGCCGCAGCCAGGCCTGGATTTGAATATATCATTTTTGTGCACAGGTGAGTCAATCAGGATGACTGAAGAAGTGATTGGCTCACCTGTGCACACCAGGGATATCATCAAATTCAGGGATGTACAGTATGTGGCCCTCCAGGACTGAGTTTGGACATCACTGGTCTATAGCTATCTTCATCATGCTATCACTTTGCAAATATAAAACAAAGTGTTTCTAAATATATAATGAGTGAGACTACAGTATTACCTACCTATATGATGCAATATATTATGTCCCACACTATGCTTATATGTCAAAACATCAGGACCTAAACTAAAAAAAAAAGATATCCAAACTTCTGAAACAATGTCACTGATAAAAAAGTGGAAACTTAGAGGTTCTTGCTGTGACCTTATGAGTGAGCTCAGGGATTATGCATGAACAAAAGTATACTACATTTAATTATGCGTATTTAAAGCATATTGAATAAAAAATAATCTATATTAAAAAAAATGTTATAGATTGTATGTGCGTATCATACAAGAGATCTGTCTGAAGTTCATTCTAGTCGATTCCCATAATTCAGCATTGCTCCCTCATTCTGATATAAGAGATCACACTCCATGTTGAGGATTTTTTTAGATATGTTTCATTATTGTTCTCATTAATTCCTTAAACAAAAAATCCATCTGATTTCTTATCTGAGAAGTTTGGTCTTCTTATCTCCATTATGAATACCTGTGGTGCTGATCTCATTTCAAAACCGCATCTTAAGATGGAGATTGTACTGATGTTTTCCCCAAAATGTCCTATTACATTTGTCTTTAGTTTTCCCCTCTCTTTATGTAAGATGATATTGCCTCATCTGCCCAATGGGAAAGTAGCAGTGACATCTGCCAGTACTCTCAGCTTTACTAAACAGAAGTTCATTACTTACAAGGACCTACCTGAGAAAGTAACAGGCAACAGATGGGAAGAAAGCAAAATGGAGCTACTAAGTAAATAATAATTGCATATAAAAATATAAAGGCTATGATTATTTTATTTTTTTAACATTTTATCTGTTCTGTTATTAAAGACATATCTAAGTTTCCTGGACTATGAATGCATCTGATAGAGGAGAATCAGCAGTGTATGAAAAAAAAAAATTCATGACAAAAAACACACAAAATAAACATTACTAAACTTAGCCAAAAGTTTACTAAATCTCTTGAGTTTCCTAGCAGTAGATTTTGAGAGTTAACACCCCTGAATATCCGGCTAAAATTAGCATAAAATTCATAATTCGTTTTGGCCAATTGTTTCAATCTGTAATGCCGTTTGTGCAGCAAGGCATCATTATTATTATTTTATTATTAACTTTTTTTTGTAACGCGCTGACATATTCCGAAGCGCTGTACAGGGGAAGAGAACAGGGAAAAATACAATATTAACAACTGAGGAATATGGTGGGCCCTGTTTTAAACTTAGAATCTTTGTAGAAAGTGTTTTTTGTTCAAAGCACCCTACAAGATAGGAAACTCCCTACTTGGAATTTGTAGTCTAGTTTTAACCCTGCACAAGGAAGCACCTCAGACATTGCTATGTGGACTTGTGCACTGTTCTTCTGTTGGCTTGAAGGTTAATATAGAGTTAAAAAACGTACCAAAATGCAGTGTTTCTATTGGGAGGTACACTGTAAGCAGCTCTGGGGGTGTGGAAAACAAAATGTATTTTTAAATAAAATAAATCTGTATGTGTATAGAATGACTCCATCTAATCACATATATAGTTGTGAGCGTACGGGCCGTTGCTCACGCTTGCGGGCTCGCGAAGCGAGGGCCCGCATTTGCGGTGGTGGGAGCATCCCAACGTCCCCGCAAATGCGGATCCTCGCGAAGCGAGGGTCCGCATTTGCGGAGGTGGAGGCTCAACGTCGGCTGTGTTAACACACACACGACTGTTTAAACAAAATAAACCCAACTTCCCAGACAACAAAAAACCCAACAACGTCCCCGCAAATGCGGATCCTCGCGAAGCGAGGGTCCGCATTTGCGGTGGTGGGAGCATCCCAACGTCGGCTGTGTTAACACACACATACACGACTTTTTAACAAAATAAAACTCGAAGGCCCCTCACACCCGCTTACACCCAGACACACACAAGCAAGACTTAACAAAAAACAGTAAAAAAGGCCCTTCACACGCTCTTAACACACATACGCACGACTTAGAAACAAATACACTGCGTCGTACACGTAAAAGCTAACTGCGTATATCGCAAAAAAATACGGCAACATCGCAACAAAATGCGGCCGAATCGGAAAGAAATACGGCCGCGAAAGACCCATTACAAACGCTGCGCATCAAAACATCACAAACACAAGAAATAAACACAACGAACACATAAAAAGCTTACTTACAGCAAGGGGAGGCATCCGGCACCTCCAAAAGTTCATTTACACGTCCATTTAAGTTAAAAAAATGACTTTAAACGTCCGAAAATCGGCTAAGCGACAGAAAAAATGGCCACCAAACAAAACGAAAACGAGGCTTCAGACGTAACTACACTGCAGTAACTCGGAAAAATTAAACACATACTATACGGAACGTACCACAGTCATAGTTAAACACCATTTTGAACACTACTACGCACAAAATGGCGGATGGAACGCAAATTGTAAGCTGGAACGCAAATAGCGCATGCGTATTGCGTTATAACGTTCTGAGGCACTTGAAAGTTTAAAAAAATACTGCCTACTTTCCAGAAATTTCTACAAGGTTATAAATACTGCCTACTTTCCAGAAATTTCTACATTTCTACTCAGGTGATGAACAGAGTGACTTCAGAGTTAACTGCTGCTCTTACTTCAGAAGAGAATTGTTTCCTAATTTACTACTTTACATTGTGCAAATTACAACTGAGAGGTAAGCTATAATATATTACATTTTATTATAAAGACACCACAAAAAAAAAAAAGAACTATGAAAATGTCATTTATGTAGTGACATGTCACATGCACATTTATGTCTATCATGTATAGTCACATGTCACCCACACATTTATGTGTGTAGGCCCACAAAAAAATAAGGTTCATTTAACAAAAAAAATAAAATAAATTAAATATCAAAAAGGGGTTTATGTATAGTGACATGTGACACGCACATTTATGTGTATTGCACCTGCAACAAAATGATCTTAAAACAAACTAATTAAACAACTACATTTAAATGACATTAGAAAAAAAAAATTGTAATATTAAAATATGAGTCATGTATACTGATATGTGACACGCACATATATGTGTATCATCTACAGTCACATGTCACACACACATTTATGTGTGTTGGCAAAAACAAAAAATAAGGTTAATTTAACAATTAAAATATCATTCATGTATAGTGATATGTCACACGCACAGAAAAAAATTACATTGAACTCTAAAAATGTGCTTCATGTATGTGACATATGTGTGTAGCCCCCCCAAAAAAATAATGTTAATTGAAAATAATTACAGAAGTATATTTAAATGACATTAATTTAGTGCAATTCAATATATTACCTAAAACTCAATCTTTCTACTTCTTTTAATATTTAAACAGACTGTGCATCAACAGCGTCACTCAACAATTTGTACCATGCATTGTGAAGCACAATCCCTTTTAAAGAACACCAACAAAGAAGAACAGGTAAGATAGAACAATACATTACATGCTGAAAAGGCCATGCTTTGCTAAATCAAAAATAAGAAATATACAATTAACCATTTCACTTTCTTTTTCAAACAGACACTACAAGAAGACCGGCGGATTAAGATTGCCAGGAGGGGACCCTCTGTCATTCGACACTTCAATCAAGGTAAAGTATTAAGTATAAAAAAAGAAACAAACTATGAGCCTCATTCAATTGCTAGTTGGCCAATTGAATAGGGCTCTATATAAGCACATAACATATTTTTTATACAGAACTTTTTAGTTACTGAACTTCTATCCAAAATCAAGGTCTTCACTAACTAAAAACTTCGGTCAAAAAATAAAAATCACCAAGAGAACATTTTACAAAACTAAACATCTTTTAATATCACAATACAACTTTCACATATATATATTAATAACTAAACAACTTTCCTAACATACACATCTCATTGCCGTCATTTTTTGACGGGCAAGTCGCTAGTCTGATATAAGCAGCATGTGAGAGATTAGAAAAAGGTAAAAACAAGGAGACTTAGATATACCTTTAACAAAAACAGAATAAACACAGTGGTCATTAAATCATTTTTTACAGGGTTGAGAATAACCAGTGGTTAGTCTATTACCTAGAGCAGTGGTGGGCAAGAGACACTTCCCATGCAGCCCTCAGCCTGGTTTATATAGTTAAAGAGCAATACATAGTTCCTTCTATTGCAATAGCAACTTACTGTGTCTCGCACTCTAAAACACATTATATATACTGTACCTCTATTACCAATTAATCCATTTCTACCTCACCCACAGTGAATTTACCATTTCAAATAGCTAAAAACAATTGTGCAGCCTTTTTATGGACACAGGGGTCATATATGTGGTAATTAAAGTGAACTGGTTGCCTATTTCTGACCCGGTGTGTAGTTGTTGCTAGTAGTTAAAGGGCCAGTTAATTCAGCACAATTTGGAGGACCATGAAGGCAAGTTGAAATACTTTTAGAATTTTTAAAATATGTGGATTTTTGATGAAGATATCTAATCTTAAAAAAAAAATTATGATTTTCTGTCTGTTTACTTTTTTTCAAACTGCCTGCTCTCTAACTCACTGCTCAGGCAGAGTGTAGTTCCTCCTCCTAAGTGACTTCCACCAATCAGGTTGCAGCGGTGTGTATCTCAATGGAAATTATTTTGACTGACAGGGGGTATGTGCCTACACATCAGTGATATCATGCATTTAGGCTGGATGTTGCTTAGTAGAAGTTCCCTTATCTCAGGAAACCTGTGAATATCAGCAGCATTTGTGTTAAAGAAGTGATTTTTGCAGGGACAACACGCTCTCAAAGTAAGGAACAATTAAAATAGCACTAGATCAAACTATGTGCACATTTATAGTGCCTTGCAAAAGTATTCACCCCCTTGACTTTTTACCTATTTTGTTAAATTACACCCTTAAGTTCAATGTTTTGTTAATCTAAATTGTATGTGATGGATCAGAACACAATAGTCTAAGTTGGTGAAGTGAAATGAGAAAAATATATACATCAAACTATTTTTTTACAAATAGAAAACAGAAAATTGGCATGTGCGTATGTATTCACCCTGAAGTGCATAAAAAGCTCTGGTGCAACCAATTACCTTCAGAATTCACATAATTAGTGAAATGATGTCCACCTGTGTGCAATCTAAGTGTCACATGATCTGTCATTACATATACACACCTTTTTTTAAAGGCCCAGAGGCTGCAACACCTAAGCAAGAGGCAACCCTAACCAAACACTGCCATGAAGACCAAGGAACTCTCCAAACAAGTAAGGGACAATGTTGTTGAGAAGTAGAAGTCAGGGTTATGTTATAAAATATCCAAATCTTTGATGGTCCCCAGGAGCACCATCAAATCTATCATAACTAAATGGAAAGAACATGGCACAACAGCAAACCAAGAGACGGCCGCCCACCAAAACTCACGGACAAGGCAAGGATGGCATTAATCAGAGAGGTAGCACAGAGACCTAAGGTAACCCTGGAGGAGCTGCAGAGTTCCTCAGCAGAGACTGGTGTATCTGTACATAGGACGACAATAAGCCATACTATCCATAGAGTTGCCAGAAGAAAGCCAATTCTTTCAGCAAAAAAATAAATTGCACGTTTTGAGTTCGCGAAAAGGCATGTGGGAGACTCGCAAAATGTATGGAGGAAGGTGCTCTGGTCTGATGAGACTAAAATTGAACTTTTTGGCCATCAATGAAAACGCTATGTCTGGCGCAAACCCAACACATCACCCAAAGAACACCATCCCCCACAGTGAAACATGGTGGTGGCAGCATCATGCTATGGGGATGTTTTTCAGCAGCCGGGACTGGGAAACTGGTCAGAGTTGAGGGAAAGATGGATGGTGCTAAATACAGGGATATTCTTGAGCAAAACCTGTACCACTCTGTGCGTGATTTGAGGCTAGGACGGAGGTTCCCCTTCTAGCAGGACAATGACCCCAAACACACTGCTAAAGCAACACTTGAGTGGTTTAAGTGGAAACATGTAAATGTGTTGGAATGGCCTAGTCACAGCCCAGACCTCAATCCAATAGAAAATCTGTGGTCAGACTTAAAGATTGCTGTTCACAAGCACAAACCATCCAACTTGAAGGAGCTGGATCAGTTATGCAAGGAGGAATGGGTAAAAATCCCAGTGGTAAGATGTGGCAAGCTCATAGAGACTTTTCCAAAGCGACTTTGAGCTGTGATTGCCGCAAAAGGTGGCTCTACAAAGTATTGACTTTAGGGGGGTGAATAGTTATGCACATTGACTTTTTCTGTTATTTTGTCCTATTTGTTGCTTGCGTCACAATAAGAAAAAAACATCTTCAAAGTTGTGGGCATGTTCTGTAAATGAAATGATGCAAATCTTCAAACAATCCATGTTAATTCCAGGTTGTGAGGCAACAAAACACACACATACTTTTGCAAGGCACTGTACTTTCATGAGCTTTAATAAGGCCCAATCTAGTCTTTTGCCATTGTGATGGGTTGTATTTAATTTGTAAAACATTTTGTCCATTATCAAGCCAAATTCTTCAAAAGATTATATTGTACTATATTGTATATAGGAGTCTTCTATTACCACTTACATTAAAAATGCTTTAAAAAATCTTATATTAAACTCATAAATATAACCTAATACTATCCATGTATACTCATTAATCATTTGCCTCAATAAACCAATGTAGTCATATATTTAATTTAATTACACTTGAACATAGCTACATTTTACAGAGGAACCTACTACCAGTGCAGCAGGTGCAAAATAACAGGGCCTACAACTAGTAGGGGTCCTGTGCTACCAGCAGTAGAAGTTTGGAGTAATTTATTAAAGGAGAAGGTAATCTAGTGGTAATCTAATTAGCTACATACATTTTGGCTGTTTATTGGCCCCTACAAGCATCTACCTTGTATAGAGAAGTTGGAAATTACTTTTCACCAGGGCCCTCTATCCACTTGCACCAGCCACTGTTTGAATTCCCAGGAAGATTCTCTCTGGACAATGGAAATGCGGCATCTAAAACTGCCAACGTTTACATCAGTATTAATGGAATGATCATTAGTTTACAAAGACTCCCCCTCCTGAGACAGAAGCTGCAAGAAGCAGTCCAGTATAGAAAATGGCAGCATGCAGTCAAGGATGGTAACATATAAAAGGGAAGTTAAAGGCTGGGCTTTATTTTATTTTTTAATTTTCTAAAATATATTAATATTAAAAATATAAAAATTGACCACTGTGCTCTTTTAATTTGAAAATATACATTTGCTTTCATTATAAGAAAGAAGGGAGGGGGGGAAAGCGCAATAGATACTCCTAGTGCAGATGACTTTGTGCCTCTTCGTAGAATTAGACAATGTACTTTTACAGAGTTGTCTCTCACCTTTGGTGACCTTCAGAATGTGAGGTACTTAAAAGCTGGATGAGATTCTCTCTCACAGGTAGGTGTCAGAAGGATGTTTTAAGACCTCTTCATGGTTTTCGGAGTGCACCCCAATATACAGTGTGTTTCTATGATCTATGAGATGTACTTGAAATTACCTCTGTGAGGTGTCAGGTATACTGGCAAAAATGCTCCAATTTCTGTATATCTCTATATAAGAGTATGCACCAATGATTCTATATATATGTGTATATGTTCATGTGTGTCTATGTGATCTAAATCCAAGTCTAGTGGAAAGATACACACACACACTCAATTCCTTGTATATAAATTTACATACATACACATTTTTAGGGTACTTTCCCACTGATAAACATTGAGACCTAGTGTCTTTTATGACATCACGGTTTATATTGTGGTTTTTACCAAAGTTGTACCTATATTTTTTAGGATATTTTGTCCAATTCCTACACTGGCCAGTATGTTTTTTATGGCATGATAAAAGTGTATCTTTTCAAGGAATTGAGTGTGTGTGTCAGATAAGAGTGCTAGGAATATAACAACAAGACCCATCCAAGATCCCGTAGAAATAGTGTGGAAATATACTAACATCCACATATTATCCACATCAACATATTATCTACAGAAACTGAGGGAGAATTATCTCGGACTGACATTATCTGAGTAAACTAAGCGCTAAAGCCCAAATTGGGAATACAAAAAGCCCAATATGTTACCCATCCTTGCTTTCATTATGCCTCCAAGAATATTGTTGATTAATTACAGAAGATTAATCAGAGTGACTGAGCCACTGAGTAACTCATGTGCTCATATATATATATATATATATATATACATATCCTTATAATCTGACCTGTTAGAGGGCCCTGGAGATTGGATTTGTCATCCCTGTTCTGCATTAGGTTGCATAGATGTTATAATTCAGGCCATCAATTCATAAAATGACATTTTGACAATTTCTCAGGAATATGTAGCCACTAACTGATAATTATTTGAACATTTCCCCGAAATACAGAATTCATGACTATTTTTTTTCAATGCTTAATATATTTTTGCTTTAGAAATTCTCATGTTTTGTTAACATAAGGACTGTATCAGCTCTTCCTTTTAGTATAATACACTTACGGCTGCAAGAAATGCTAGGGAACCGATTCATGTAGGATGGGACTCGGCATGTGACACTTGTATACTGTGTCCAACAAGACAACCAAACCTTCCCTTAACCGACCCCCGAAATTCCCTAATAACATGAGCTATATGTTTTAATTATTATTATTATAATTATCTTTGTTGCTAGCCACTCACCTGTCAAAATTGACGGTGTAATATTTGCAATCCTGGCAATGCTGTTGTGGCAAAGCCTGGCAATGCGAGCCTCGCTAAGCATAGCTTCTCTCTCTCCTTCCTTCTGTGTCCTCTCCCTCTTCTCTCCTTCTCTCTCCTCTCTGCGAGCCTCGCAATAAGTGCCTTCGGCACCCATTGAAGGCCTCGCGATGAGCGCCCTTGGCACCCATTGTAGGCCTCCCGTCACAAATGATGGGATAATATTTGACTTTACTCCCTCCGTGTCTCTTCCCCCACTCCCTCCCCTGTGTATTTCCCCCCTCCACTGTGTCTCTTCCCCGTCTATCTTCCCCACCCCCCTCCCCTGTGTCTCTTCCCTTCCTCTCCCTCCCCTGTGTCTCTTCCTGCCCTCCCCCCTTCTCCACCCCTTCTGCGGGCTTCTCAATGAGTGCCTTTGGCGCTCTTTGCTTTGCTCTTACGGCTTTGCTGCTCATTACAAGCCTCGGCATGTCGTATGCACATGAGCGACCCTGCAACTTTGCGGGACTCTCCCTCCTCCTTCCCCCTCTCCCTTCTGCGGCCATTACGGGCTTTTGGCGCTCATTGCATGGCTCTCCCCCCATCTACCTTGTGGGCCTATTGCGGGCCTCGCAATGAGCGGCTGCCCTGCTTATTGCAGGCCTTGGCATGCGCTATGCAACTTTGTGAGCGTTACACACAAACTTGCAATTACTACAACTATATATATGATTATCCACTGTCTGAAGACTTCCTTTGTTAAAGAGATTTCTCTTGGCAACAGGTTTTTACTGTGGTGGCAGCCTATGCATCATTGTTCGTTCTCTGACCATTAGACCTGACTCTCTCCTAGGCCCCCACGCTCCCCTTACACACGTTATATCTGTGGAGACACTCAATGGGAGGCTGATAATCTAGTTTTTGAAAAAAAAAAATATATTGAATATTGTTATAATAAATAAATAATTTGCATGAATTTTTTCAGTCATTCAGTCGTGAGTCTCTGTAACTCTGTGGACCTCAGCACAACTGGCACATTTTGTGTCTGGTTGTGCTAACTCATAAAGCAAAGATAATGGAGTGGGTTGTCAGTTCTTCTCCAGTGGACCACAATATGCCTCACCTCAGTGCTATGACCTAAGCATCTTGGGTGATCCTACATGGTATTAATCACAGCTTCAGTGAGATGCACAAGACCCTTCACCATGACAAGATATTGATCCAGAAGGGGTTTTCATTATTTAGCAGTGCCTCATTAAAATGGCTTTCTCTTCTTTCTAGGTCACATTTATAGTATGAGTTTATGAGGAAGAGTTTGGTGAAAGACTTCAGCTGTTCTGCACTATATATTCTCTCAATTGAAGGTCTCCCCCTTAAACTGGAGGTCTGGCCAAATTACCACAACAGTATACAGACTGCTTGGGACTTGATATTAATACACCTGAATAATAAAGGACCACTGTATGAAAGTATTTTAAAGGCACACAGGCTATGTCAGCAATATGGCAAAGAGTGAAAATGTAGCATATTATTGAAACAAATCAAGATCTGATCAAGCAGCAATGTCCTCCTTTGTTGCTGAGCCACTCTAGAAGACTTCTATGTAAACTATGGAGGGAAGTTAATGCACACTGTCCCCCCAGGCTCAGTGCACAGCCATGCACATCCTCATAATTTACATGGAAACTTCCTAGTGTGACTAAACAGCAAAGGAGGACTGTAGTGCTTGATCAGACCTGCAAATTGTCCTGTGGAATAAAAAAATATGAAAAAAATATGTGAATTTAAGTTTTCTGTAATAATATGTTCAATTCTCATACTTTATCATACTGGCTACTTTAAAAAAATAATCATATAGTGGTACTTTAAGATCTACATATCATATTGTGACTCATATTTATGATAATTCAAATGACAGTGAACACCTGTGTCTAGTTGTGCTGTTTATTCACTACTACCAGTATGAATATTTTAAGATGATGCTCTCGCTCTGTACATGTATGCACTAGCCATGCACCAATATTTAGGTATAATACATTATGCTATATTCAAAAAATGGTACAATTAGTTGGTTTGATAATGGGCAAAAAGTGTGTGTATATATTTTTATATATATATATATATATATATATATATATATATATATATATATATATTACATTTGTGTTCACATTTGAATGTCTAAAACAAGTTAAAAAAACTTGCTTCCTGCTCAGAATTCCGATAAATACAGTTATCACACTGTACTCTGGGAAGATGTGCCCACAAATGCTTTATTCTTCTATCCATAACCATTTTAAACATGGCTTCCTTTAAGCTTATGCCTGCTGCATTACACAGCTTTTATGCAAAGCCAAGGTTGGATTATACATAACTGGGAATCCTACCCACGGACAGCCATTTCAAGGTTACTGCCTATCATCAGCTTGTTTTTGGTTAAATTTATTAACTATTATATGCAATTATACTGTAAAGGGAGCCTCCATTACAGTATGATTATCTATGTTGGTACTAAGGATTCATATAACCTTTTGTTAGCTTCTATTGAACTCTTGGACTTTATAGTGCAAGCCCTCTTAATAAAATTTTAATATCCAGGTGCCTTTGACTTTAATAATCATATTATTACTTTTTTCTAACATACTACTGCTATCAAATATTAAAGCAGCACCTTAGCACTTGGATGGAAAAAAAATTCAAACAGAGGGCCACAGACTCATCGGAAAAATCAATTTGCTTATGGAAAACGACTCTTCATTAAATATTACATCTTGTGCCATTTTCTAAATATAGCTCTTGTGAAGTGTCCATCGGCCAGTGAGCCGGTCCAATGCTGTTGTATAGTTCTGTTGCCTCTTGGAATATGAGGGTGCAATGATGTCAGATATATGGATCCAAACCTTACTGAGGTTCACACTAAATCAAGCAAAGGTCTACACCTGTTCCTCACCACAGCTTTAAATGGTGACACATAGGATGTTTTAGTAAGGCATTCTCCTAAAAAATAACTTACAAGCAGTAGACTCTCAGTTAACCAGAACTCAAGCAACCAGAAAACAAAATAATACTGTACTTTAAATAAAAAATAAAATTTACAGGGCTCAACAAATGCCGGGTTGTCGTGCCACAAAATGCTTACAGGCACCTAGATATCATCCATCTCTGCAATTCAGTTTTACCTGGAAGCAGATAGGCATGAGTGACTGTGCCAGGGCAGTGTTGGCGTTACATTCCCCGGGTCAGCACCGCACCCTTCAGCCGAATGTACCTGTGTGTAAGTGAGGAGTGAAAGCTGCTGCTGCTAGGAGAGCCAGCAAAGCGAGGCGAGCGCTTGAGGCACGCGGGACTTAGGCTGCAATGAGCGCCAAAGGCGCTCATTGCAGGGGTGGACACGCAGGACTTAGCTGGCACTCATCCCGAGACACCCGGGACTTAGCTGCAATGAGGCCTCATTGCAAGGCCCCTGGACTTGCAACTGACGCAAAATTACAGGCTGTATGACTTAGGACCCGAAGCACGTAGATGGACTGCGGGGCTCACAAAAATACGACTTTAACGACCGAACCACCAAACTGGAAAAGCCTGCAAAAACACACAAATATGACTCAAATTAACTTACACACTCACACACAGCACAGGGGGGGGGGGGAGCCAGGGAGCCTGTGAGTGAAGTTCCAAGTTAGTTTGAGGCATATTTTGTCTTTTTTAACGATCAAAAACCACAAAAGAGGGAAAAAATTATGAAACAGGATGAAAACGAGGCTCAGCAAGGCCGGGCACGAAGAACTTAAATAATACACAACGCCAAAGACAGTAACATTTAGACGAACAACACCAGGCACGCGGGACTTGGAAAATACACAACGGCGAACCCAGTAACACACACCAACAACGCCAGGCACGCGGGACTTGGAAAATACACAACGGTGAACCCAGTAACACACACCAACAACGCCAGGCACGCGGGACTTAGAAAATACACAACGGCGAACCCAGTAACACACACCAACAACGCCAGGCACGCAGGACTTAGAAAATACACAACGGCGAACCCAGTAACACACACCAACAATGCCAGGCACGCAGGATATAGAAAATACACAACGGCGAACCCAGTAACACACACCAACAACGCCAGGCACGCAGGACTTAGAAAATACACAACGGCGAACCCAGTAACACACACCAACAATGCCAGGCACGCAGGATATAGAAAATACACAATGGCCATCCCTGAAGGTGCAGTGTCTAATTTAGGGGGAAATTGTCCTAGCAGCCTTAGTAAAGCATTTGCAAAGCTTAGTGAATCTACCCCACTGTGACATTTTAGATGCTGAAGGATGACATGCCGGAGAATCTACATTCCTATGTTATTCTGTGTGGCATAAGTTTAGTACTATGATTTAATATCTCCAAGAATTTTCCTACACATCATCTTTAGCTTTGTTGTTGTTCAGTCAATGTACAACTTTCTGTGACCATATGGAAACCAGGCACATCCTTCTAAGCTTCCTCAAGCTCATGTTCATTGCTTCAGTGACCTCATCTATCCATTTCCACCTCTACCACCCCCTTCTTTGTGTGCATTCAATTTTTCCCAGCATCAGAGTATCATGTCTCCTCAATATATATATTCAGCCTCATGTTCATACCTTCCAGTGTACAGTTTGTCTTTATTTCTTGTAGTATTGACTGATTGGATCTTCTTGCAGTCCAATTCTATTGAACTTAGCCACCTTATGGTCAAGCTATCACAGCTGTATGTTGCTAGTATCCTGTCTCCTCAATATATATATTCAGCCTCGTGTTCGTACCTTCCAGTGAACAGTTTGTCTTGATTTCCTGTAGTATTGACTGATTGGATCTTCTTGCAGTCCAATTCTACTGAACTTAGCCACCTTATGGTCAAGCTCTCACAGCTCTATGTTGCTATTGGGAATACTATCTCCAAGATCATCTTTAGTTGTATTATTGACTATAGAAGGTTTGGGTGTGGCTGCATTATTATGCATCCCACGAGCCTGTATACAAATAAGGTTTGTGTACTTGTTATACCCCATTAATTCATTAGCTTTATACTATAACATATGGTGCAATGTATAAATGCTGATTGGAGCCTGTGATAATGAGTATACAGATACACCGCCTATATTACATATCCCAAGACCTGTTATTGAAAGTTATGTGATGAATAATAAACCTCGAAATTCAGCATCATTAATATAGTTTCCGTAGTGTGTAACGCTGGCTACGCATGTGCGCTGCGGAAACTATATCCAACAATGCTCATGCGCTGAGGGGGGGGGAGAGATACAGGGGATGGAGGGAGGAGGGGAACGAGACACGTGGAGGGAGGAGGGGAAGAGATACAGTGGAGAGAGGGAGGAGGAGAAAGATACATAGGGGAGGGAGGGAGTAAGAGACATGGGGAGGGAAGGGGGGAGACACTATGAGAGACACGAGAAAGAGACTCAGGGGAGGGAGTAGGGGAAAGAGACACAGTAGAGGGAGGAGTGGAAGAGATACAGTGGAGAGAGGGGGGAGGGGAAAGAGACATGAAGAAGGAGGGAGGAATAGACACTGGGGGAAGAGACACGGGGGAGGGAGCGGGGAAGAGACATGGGAGGGGGAAAGAGACACAGGGGAGGGAGGGAGGAGGGGGAAGAGACACGAGGAGGTAGGGGAAGGGAGGGAAAGAGACACAGGGGAGAGGGAGGGGAGAAGAGACTTGGGGAAAGAAGAAGGGACACGGAGGGATGGGGAAAGAGACACAGGGGAGGGGAGGGAAGAGGAGGGAAAGAGGCACAAGGGAGGGAGAAGGGAAGAGACACAGGGGAGGTAGGGGGAAAGAGGAACAGGGGAGGGAGGGGGAGGGACACAAGGGATGTAGGGGGAAGGAGAAAGAAACACAGGGAAGGGAGGGGGAAGAGACACAGGGGAGGGAGAGAGGGGAAAATACATAAAATATTATACCGTAATTTATGACGGGCAAACAACTAGTTAATTATATATCAAACCAATCAAAAATGATCCCCTTTATCTTACACTGTGATTTAGAGGAAGTGTAACCAATGTCTCATGGAGAACCTCTTAACAATGATTACTTACCTGGTCTAGATTCATTTCTAGTCTCAGTTTAATGTAACTTATCTACACTATTGACCACTTATTATTCTTAGAAAAAAATATTTTTTAAATGTTACAATATGATCTTTCAAATGTTAATATCATTTTTTGCTTTAAGTAGGTAATAAATGTGGGATTTAAAGACTCAATAAAATACATGTCAAAGGCTTTCTTACATTTTTCCTTTTTTTCTGTTTGCTTTCCTCTGGATCAATTATTAATTAACAAGAAACAATTAACAAATAATCCGCATATTGCAGATCAGAGGAGATCTAAAAAGGTTAATCTTTATGGACTGAAAGTCTTTTTTCAACCTTTAATTGGTATGGAACTAAACTATGTAACATTGTATTAAAAATAAATATAGTATAGGAACAAATAATTGTTTGAGATTATGTACACAGTATGGACTTGGTGGACCAGTGGTTAGGATTCAGTGCTTTCACCACTGTGACCTGGGTTCAATTCCAGCCAAGGACCCAAGGGGTCAAAGACGCTCAGCGCGGGGCTCGCAATGAGTGCCGAAGGTACAGCATTCCCAGCCTTAACATTTTATGCCCGTCATTTTTGACGGGCAAGTAGCTAGTTAAATATAAAACAAAAAAATAAAGCAACACAGAACTAGATAAAAACAACATGTTTCACCTGGCTTTGCCTTAATAATGAATTAAAACAATTTATAAAATGTCCCAGTAAGTCATTTATCTTTGTTTGTTTAACTAATTTTACGTTCAAATCGATAGTTTTAAAACACAGGAAACACATTGTCCGTCTTATCTCTAAGTGTTGTAAGACGTCAAAAAGTGAAGAACACCTGTCTCCTTGTTATAGACTATACCATATAGATGGCAGATAAGATGCAATAAGGTCTCGCTACCTTGTTGTGGTGAAGGGGTTTGTGTACTTCAATGAAGCTGTGCGCTATACCATGTGGGGTCACCCAAGATGGGCAAGTCATAGCAGAGAGGTCAGATAAACCCACGGTCCACTAAAGAAGTAACTGGCATCACACTCCAGTATGTTTCCATCAAAATCTTATGGATTGGCACAACCTGACACAAGATGTGCCTGGTGTGCTGCGGTGCATAGGGTCATGGTAGGTTGAACTCGACTGAACGACAAAACAATTCTTCTACCTAAAAAGCATGACTTAATGCATTCATGACGGGTTCCCTGGTGGCCCAGTGGTTAGGATGCAGGTGCTTTCACCAACAGCATCCAGTGTTCAAATCCAGCCAAAGAACCAAGTGGTCACACTGGTCAGTACTTGGATGGGGGAATACCAGGAGCTCTATGCTGTGGCCCAATAGAGAAGGAAATGGCAACCCACTACAGTATTTCTACCATGAAAACCAAGTGGATCAGCATGGTGTGTTGTCCATGAGATCCTGGAGAGTTGGACATGACTGAGGGGCTCCATTTAATAAATTCTCAGGATACAATTATATTTACCCAGGCATGGTTAAATTCCTTAATTGTGTTTGAGTCTACCACTTGCGCTGGACGGCTGTCCCTCTTATCTACCGCTGTTTTTATAAAGTAGACTTTCTCACATTACGGCTAAATCTTCTACCTTCCAGCTTCAACTCATGACCTCTTATTCTTGCATTCCTCTTGAGACACTTCTCTACTGAATTATATTAACTCCTTTGATATTTTTGAAGGTTTCTATCATATTCCCCGCTCTAATCCAGTGGTTCCCAACCTTCTCCTCAAGACTCACCAGACAGGCCATGATTTAGGTGAAACACTGGTGAAGCAATTTGAGGCGCCTCAGGCTGTTGAATACTAGTTGCCTCACCTTTGTTCACACAGTGTTTCACTTAAATCATGGCCTCTCTGGTGGGTCTTGAGGAGGAGCTTAGGAACCACTGCTCTAATCTATACATATTCTTCTTAGAATGTTAAAAAATAACCATAATACAGCCTTTAATTCCATTTTGGTTTATGTTAATCAACTTCCTAAAGGTGGAATAGACTAAAAGCAGAGGAAGCATCTATCAGCTTTGTGGTATGTCGCAGGACACCTTAAAATAAAGTGTATTTTCAGTTGCCACTAGAGGGCACTGTAGCACTGTCTGTCTGCCATCTGGCGCCGCTTTCTCGCACTCAAAAAACGAAACAATTTCCATTTCTCTGCTAAACCTGAAACTTGGTAGGAAAAAGCGCACCCAGCGCCCCTGCCCTCTCCAGCCTTACCCCACAATGGACTATTTATATGTTTGTGTAACATATGATGTCATATTTAAACCTTTTAGCCATGTGCATCACATATGCGAGTTCACATGCAGATGTTTGCGCCGCGCTGCTGATGTAATGTCAAGAAATTTCATGTTATATTTAAAATGACACCTGCAAAAATAATCTTCAATTTGTAATTTAAATACTGTAATACTCAATTATGTGAATTGACAGGAAGTGTCCCAGCGGTCCTGGAAAATAATATTCTTTTATTCGCTTGCTTTTGATACATTTTGAAGTCAGCGTAATGGAAGTTAGGAGAGCGCGAGGCATTATGTATGGAAGCATGTAGCTGGGGATATAAATGAAGGGGCTGGGTTTAAATATATATATATATATATGCAGCATTATCGGCAATTTAAAATCTTAAACCATTTTAATAGCAAATCTCAGTCATTTGAGATAAACAACAGAACAATATAACGGACAGAAAAACCTTTATAAATTTAAAAAAATATATACAAACAGTAAATTTTTTACTTTAATATGCAATTTATTCTTTACTGTATGTTTTTATTTTTCCTGAGTCCGCTACTTGCAGCTTTTGACTCAACAGAGATTCTCCTTGTAAACTAATTAGATTACATTTACTGAATGAGGACTGGCAGTTGTAGATGCCACGTTCTCATCGTGCAGATACAACCTTGTATATTTAAATGCTCCTCCCATCCCAGGAAGTAGAAAGCTTGAAACTAAAATGGTAAGGACCACAGTAGCGTAATTGTCTATAAAAATATTAATAATAATATTTTTTTACAATCTAAAGTGTAGTTCTTCAAAAGGGTATATTTAAAATGTTTGACCACAGTTATCCTTTAATGTTAGCAGACTCTGCTTGTGTTATGGGGCGTCCATATTTGACTGTTTTCCAGGAACCCATGATGTAGGATTTGAGTTGCATTTCCATTGAAGCAAACTTTCATAAGAACTAGAGCTCTTATCTGCATCCAAGCTGCCATCTAGTCAAATTCTTCATCAGAGCATAGTATAAATATGGTATTTCAGTGGTCCTTTGAGTAAACAACTTTCCTTTCAAGTCATGGAGTTGCCTGTCATACTGAGATATCACATTGCATACAAATGGAGAGCAAGTTTTAGCCCATCAGTATCAGTTTGTATTCATTAGTGATTAGTGACTTTTCAAGAAAGCTGGTCCAAAGTTTGCAAATAGGTTCTGTTGAATAATATTGTAATTGGAGACACCTAACCCGTCTAGTGAGAATAATCATTAGCTCTGACCATGCACCTAAAGCCGAGAGGACACCCAGCTACAGATGTGTCCGGGGAAAGGAAGGTCCGATGCTGCAAAGAACAATTTAGCATTGGAACCTGGAACATCAGAACCATGAACCAAGGCAAACTAGATGGGGTCAAGCATGAGATGACAAGGTTAAACATCAATATCCTGGGAATTGGTTAACCTTAAATGGACTGGAATGGGACATTTCACACCGGACAACCACCAGATCATCTACTGTGGTCAAGGATCCTGCAGAAGAAATGGAGTAGCCATCCTAGACAATCAAAGAGTGGCCAAAGCAGTGAAAGCAGTGCTCGGTTACAACCCAATAAATGACAGAATATTTTCAATTCAAATTCAAGGCAAGCCATTTAACATCACTGTGATCCAAGTCTATGCTCCAACCACGGATGCTGAAGAGGCTGAAGTTGTCCAGTTCTACAAAGACATTAAACACGTCATAGATATAACACCAAGAAAAGATGTTACTATCATCATAGGAGATTGGAATGCTAAAGTAGGGAACCAAATGACACCTGGAATAACTGGCAAGTTTGGCCTTGGAGTACAAAATGAAGCAGGTCAGAGATTAGTAGAATTCCGACATGATAATTCTCTGGTCGTAGCAAACACCATCTTCCAACAGCCTCCGACACGACTCTACACATGGACATCACCAGATGGACAATATAGAAATCAGATTGACTATATACTTTGCAGCCAAAGATGGAGAAGCTCTATACAGTCAGCAATAACAAGACCTGGAGCCGACTGTGGATCAGACCATGAGCTTCTTATTGCAAAGTTCAGAATTAAACTGAAGAAAAGAGGGAAAACCATCAAACCAAGGAGATACAAAATAAATAATATCCCTTGTGAATATGCAGTAGAAGTAAAGAATAGATTTAAGGAACCAGACATGGAAGATAGAGTGCCTGAAGAACTTTGGACCCAAGTTTGCAACATTATCCAGGAAACAGCAACAAAGAATATCCCTTAAAGAAAGAGAATTAAGAAGTCAAACTGACTGTCTGATGAGGCTTTGAAAGTAGCCCAGGAAAGAAGAAAAGCGAAAGGTAGTGGAGATAAGAAAAGATTTGTCCAACAGAATGCAGAATTCCAGAGGATTGCAAGACGGGACAAGGAGACTTTCTACAATGAGTGATGTAAAGAGAAAGAAGAAGATAACAGAATGGGTAAATCAAGAGATCTTTTCAAGAAAATTGGGAACCTTTCATGCAAAAGTGGGTGTGATAAAAGACAAAAATGGTAGGGACTTAACAGAAGAAGATAAAGAAGAGGTGGCAGAAATACACTGAAGATCTATACAGGAACAATCTTAACAGCAGTGATGACTTCTCCAATGAGCTGGAGCCAGACATCTTGGAGAGCAAGCTTGAACAAGCCAGGAAAAAGTAAAGATATTATACTATCAACAAAGGTCCGCATAGTTAGAACTATTGTATTCCCAGTAGAAATTACGCCTTTGAATTGTGGTGTTGGAGAAGACTGCTTAGAGTCTCTTGGACTGCAAGAAGAGCCAATAAATCAGTACTACAGGAAATCCAGACAAACTGTTCACTAGAAGGTTTGATCATGAGGCTGAAGCTCGAATATTTTAGCCATATAATAAGACGTCAGGATTCCCTAGAGAAGACTCTGATGCTGGGAAAGATTAAAGGCACACAGAGAAGGTGATGGCAGAGGGGGAGATGGATAGATGATGTAATTGAAGCAAGGAACATGATCTTGATGGAGCTCAGAGGGGCAGTGACTGACAAATGTACCTGGCGTGCTGTGGTCCATAGGGTCATGGAGAGTCAAAAACAACTGAATGGCTAAACAACAACAAAAAATAATAATAATATGTACTGTTATATACTTTGTTTTTATTAAGAAGTAGTCTCTGTATGGGTCTGCCCCTGCAGTGTATGCAGACACAGACTCTGTAGGGCTGGATGTGCAGTGTAATGTCCTTGTTAAAGTACAAAATGTTGGTTTAAAATAAATAATTAGAGCCTTTTTTTACTATTCGATTTTGTTTAAATGATGACAGACATTGTATAATTGCTCCTAAAAGGATTAGAAACATGGGGCAGTGTGAAGAACCCTACTTTATAGAAAGAGTAGTAGATACATTAATAGCCTTGAGTGGAGTTGGTAGGGTCAAACACAGTTAAGGAATTCAATTCGCTGGGATAAGCATGCGGCTATCCTGAGGATTCATTAATCTGTTTGGGTAGATGGAATGGGCAGTGTAAATGCATGTTATCTGCACTGACATGTTTCCATGTATAATATTTAGCAATCATACAATTTTCTGGTTGCACGGGTGTAAGAAATCATCTCTAAAGTGTCAAATGAGTTCAGGAGGAAGTATCTTCCAGAATAGACCCATTTAAGAACAAGAGGTCATGGTGTGAAACTGGTAAAACACTTAGGGGTAACGTGCAAAATACTATTTTACAGAAAGTGTAGTCTTTAAGCGGAACAGCCTTCCAGTTGCAGTGGTAGGGTATAATGTAGTTATTATTAGTATTTCTTTTATTTTTAAAGTACCACCATATTCTGTATTGCTTAATACAGGGGATACAGAGAATACAAAAGAAAAGCATAGCAAGAGTATTAATACTAGCACAGAAGGTGTAAGAGCTTGCAATCTAATCGGGGTAAAGGAATATGGAAGGATACTAAATGTTACTAGGTATATAATATACATGTGCATCCAGCTATTTTATGTGCTTTATTTTATTAAGAAGTATAGACCCTGTATAGGTCTGCCCACTGCAGATTATGCAGATTCAGACTCTGTGGGGCTGGATGTGCAGTGTGGTGTTCTAGCCTAGCGGGGATCACGTCTCAACAGCACTTTGTAGAATGTTACTGAGAGATGGTCACTGATTGGTTAGTATAAGACAAAGCACAGCAAGTACAGCAGAGTCTGAGTATTTGTGAGTTGCAGAGGGCAGACCCATGTTTTTTAGGCAGTAACAACATAGCTTACAAGCAATTCTTAATAAAATAAAGTACATAAAGGTAAATGGATACACAGATATATTATATACCTAGAGAAATGCTTCTACATCCCTTTAATGGTATGTGGAAGAAACAGGGAGGGCGTTGTTGGTGGGATCCATGCACATGAGGTGTCCACTCAGGTGTGTAGGAGCCAAAATAATTCTGGGGGGATACAGCTCATTGTATACACCGGCCATAAAATAGCTTATATGTACATATATAAGAACATAGGAAAATATGGGGGGATTTGTCCCCCAACCCCCCAGTTCCTACACCCATGTGTCCACTGTCTTATTTGAATAGCTGATATTAGTGAACAAGTTGGTGGCCTAGTCTGATTAGGTAGGTTGTCGGAGAGTGTTTAATAATGTAAGGAGTAGGGAAGAGTATGACAGAATGGGGGAGGGAATTCCTCAAAGTGGGGCCAACACAGAAGATGTCTAGGAGATGGAGAGATACACGGACAGAGCAGAGGGAGCAGTTAGGGGAGTATCTGGAGATTAGATATGATATGTAAGATGATATGATATGTAAGATGATGCAGTGTTGTTAAGGGTTTTGTAGATTGTTGTCAGTCCTATCCTGTTATGCTGGCGCAGCACAAGGCAGCAGCAGTGGCGGTGAGCATCCACTAGATGGCGCTGCCGATATTCCAGTGCCATATCATAGAGTCAAGCCTTAGGTAAACTGTTAGGGTGAGGGCTAGGGTTAGGGTTGGGGTCATGGTTCGTTCAAGGTTTAAGCTAACATTATAAGCTTAGAACTTCTCTCACATATCGGCAGCGCCATCTAGCGTTTGGTGGCCGCACTGCAGCGGCGCACCTGCCCCGACAACATAACAGGATAGCTCCCTGTTGTCAATTAAGGAATTCAAGCTTGATTTAATAAGTATTTCTGATTCGTAATTAAGCTAAACTTTTCGAAAGATAGAATAGACGGACTAGATGAGCCTTTTTTGTTCTTATCTATCAGCAAATCTATGTTTCAATGTTTAAACCACAAACAATTAGCACTACTGGAGAGGAAATACCAGTCCACTGGTACATCAGCCAAGCTAATTAGTTTATCTGGAAATCCTGGACTATCAGCCTAGTATTTCGGGGAAGTATAGCACCTGTGTGGTGTGGTTATCAGGTGCAGACACTGCCTGTCATGTCCTGACAAATACCCTATTAAATATGGGCTTAACATCACACAGAATACTTGAGAGGGTCTCTTTGACGTACCCCCAGAGGCTATATAGGGCTGTCTGGGACTAAATATAGCAGGACGCTTACAATACTTAATTGTTTATATATCCTTATCTATGTTATAAGGGAAATCTCTATTGGATTTGTATACTTTATACAGAAAAATATATATTTTCTTGAAACATTTATTTACTTCAATAATATACAATAATAAATAATGATAGCAATTTACAAATGATAAATATATTTATTTTAGAAAGTACAAGAAATTCTTAAAGTGACACAGCAGAGTTTCCAGACATAGTATAGTTTAAATGATGGGTATCAGTTTAATGTTATTAAAAATTGCATTTTGCTATAGCAAACGTAACTTGCAGTTTTAACCTGTCAGTCAACAGGTAAAATACCTACGAGTACACTGCATAGCTCTTACTAATTACCAATGCTTGCCAGTAATTGCTGATTACCCCATTGGACTCTCAATTGTCTTCAGTGTAAGCAATGTGCGGAACAAAATGAGTGGTTATGCTCATACCCCATTATGTAGTTTATCTAAACAGCTTAATTACTGATAGTACTTGTTATTACCTATATTATATTATTGAAGTCAAATACAGGGATTACTTGTGCTGAAAATGCAAGAACTTATCTGCAATGACATGATCAATTGGACTTGGATATGGCAGGTTCCCTGTGTTTAAAATTAAAATAAACTATCTAAGTGTTTGTTTGCAGATCTAAACATCACAGGTCCTTTTCTGTTATGAGGTTGCAGCGCAACCTGCCGCTTACAATGCCGTACTACGCAGAGCTTATGCAGTTTTACAGTGGATTGCTCTAGGGAAGAGAGGTTAGGGGTTAGAGGTTAGGGGTAGGGTTTAGGCTTAGGGGTTAGAGTTTAGGGATATGGGTTAGGGTTTGAGTTACGGTTAGGGGTTAGGTTTAGGCTTAGGGGTAAGGCTTAGAGTTAGGCTTAGAATTAGGGTTAGGGGTTAGGGTTAGGCTTCAGCCATCACTATTTTATTTTTACTGTCCACATTGCAAACAATGTGCCTACTGATGCTCTAATACACTAGTAGCGCATTCCTGACACTAGGTGGTACTGTGGGGCAGCCTTCAGGCGTGGTCACAGTGCTGAGAGCGATGTGGCGTCGTCATAAAAGGAAAGATCCTCATCATTGTATTAACAAGTGCTCAAAAGATCTTGTTTTTACTTGCAGAATCCTTCCAAATAGTCATTACAAAGGTCTGCCCTCAGCAGCTCATACACACACTGTACTTGATGTACTAGCCAATAAAAGACTGTTTCTCAACAGCACATTTTTAAATACTGCTGAAAGACAATCTGTGATTGGTTAGTACATTTAGTACTACAGAGACGCTATGTGCATGAGTTATAGATTGTTTGGATGGTTCCAGTGAGTAAATAAACAGCTGCAAACAAACAGGTAGTTTATTTTAATATTAAAACATGCACCTTTAAATGGTAATTATTAATTAAAAGTATATCTAAGTTTCCTTGTTTTTACCTTTTTCTAATCTAACACCTGCTGCTTATATCAGACACACACACTGCAGTCACTCTATACACATACAGATTTAATGTATTTAAAAATAAAACTTGTTTTCCACACCCCCCTAGCTGATTACATAGGCATAGTGTACCTACCAATAGAAACACTGAATTTCGGGTACATATTTTAACTCTTTACTAACCTTCAAGCCAGCAGCAGCTCAATGCAGAGATCTACAGATCAGTGTCTGACTCCTCCTGCTTCAGAGGACTACACATCTCTTTATTCCTTCCTGCACAGGGTGCTATTACAGTGTATTAAAATGTATTACCTGCCTGTGATTGGCCAAAACGAATTATTAATGTTATGCTAATTTCAGCAGAGATATCCAGGGGTGTTAACTAACAAAAGCAACTGCTTGCAAACCAAAGAGATTTAACAAACATCATGGTGAATTTTTTTAATGTTTATTTAAAAAAATAAAAAAAACACTAAGTCAGAGGCGCTCATCAGAGAACGAACCAACCTTAATATGTTAGTTCTATGGCCATGATAAGCCACTCTGAGAGCAGCCTCTTTTAGCTCTCTTGTGCCCTTCACAGGGAGAAATATCCTGTAATATATCAGTCTGGTCCCACTCAGAAAAGTGACCCAGTCCCGAAATACCAGGCAATATCACCCTGAACAGGAGAAACAGCAAACCCCAGACGTGTTTCGGCCTTTAAGGGCCTCGTCAGTGAGATGCAGCTGAACTCCCTAAGGCACAGTGAGCAAGGGGTCCACGTCTGGATTCCCCTATTACCCTTAAGGAGACTAAACCCTAAGGGTAATTTGCATAAAATAAAAAAACACTAAGGCCCTCATTCAATTGCAATTTGGCCAATTGAATAGGGCTCTAAATAAGCACATAGCATACTTTTTTTAAAGAAGTTGTTAGTGAAAACCTTGCTTTTGGATTGATGCTTACTAACTAAAAACTTCTTTAAAAAAAATATGTTATGTGCTTATTTAGAGCCCTATTCAATTGGCCAAATTGCAATTGAATGAGGGCCTAAGTCAGAGGCGCTCATCAGAGAACGAACCAACCTTAATAGATTAGTTCTATGGCCATGATAAGCCACTCACATGTTTATTTTAGTATTTTTTTCATGCAAAAAAAAATGTTTTCATACACTACTGATTCTCCTCTATCAGATTCATTCATAATTCATCAAACCTAGATATGCCTTTAACAATTACCTTACATGGCTCAGAGGTGATCTAAAAAGGTTGAACTTGATTCAACCTCAATTACTATGGCCCTCATTCAATTGCAATTTGGCCAATTGAATAGGGCTCTAAAAAAGCACATAACATATATTTTTTAAAGAAATTTTTAGTTAGTAAGCATCTACACAAAAGCAAGGTCTTCACTAACTAAAAACTTATTTAAAAAATATATGCTATGTGCTTATTTAGAGCCCTATTCAATTGGCCAAATCGCAATTGAATGAGGGCCTATGTAACTAACATTGCGCAGGACATCAGCATATAGAGCCACCCATTAGTATTTATGCCACACAAAGTCCATAGAGCATTAGACAAAATATATCTAGTTTAGAAAAAAATAGCTAATTCAATTTACAGTGCTTTTTTATGTGATAGGGTCATTTTAATTGTTTACTCATTTTCAGCCAACTCTTCAAGTACGATATAAACCATTAAATTGTACGTGTCACTTTTGGAAAAATCTCACTTTTACCCCCTGCCACTGCAACTTGAAACCCTACCAAAAAATGCTAATTGGTTTCCTGCCGTGCTTAATGGATGGACAATATTTCAGCCATTCGTTCATGTCTGTGCCATAGTGAGCAGAATATAACACACACGTCGTTACTAAATGTGGGTATCACTTATCAGCGTTGGCAATAAGCTACCCGTAACACCCAGTGCTGAAATAATGGCACTGCTATGGAAGTAATGGCGATTCTGTAGTGAGACCGCTGGTGCAACCAGGTGAGAAGAGAGCGAGGGCTGAGTGCTTCCTCTGTCAAACGCTGGTTTTCCTGTTATAAACCCCAATTTCCTGGAAATTCTCAGTCAGGAACTTAATTTGTCTGTTATAAATCCTCTCAAAGGTGTAAATGAAAGCTGTTGAAAATAATAGGATTATTCACAAATGGAGTACTAAAAATAAAAGTGCATGTGTCTGTGTATGTATTCTTTTATTCTGTAACTTTAATATGTAATATAAACAATATATTTGCAAGTGTATTTTGCCTAAATAAAAAATTTAATAAATATATATATATATATATATATATATACATATAAATATACACTTTAATAGTTAGTAGATGTGAGTAACGCCTGCGTGATGTGTACTGCGCTGGCATTACTCACATCCTTTGTGAGCATTCACGTGGCATCCACACATATGCGAATGCGCGAGAGAGAGGGAGCGAGAGAGAGGGAGGGACAGAGACTGAAGGATGAGGAAAGAAGAGAGAGAGAGAGGGAGGAGGGAAGGGGAGATAGGGAGGGAGAGAGGGAGGAAAGGAGGAGGGAGGAAGAGACACAGCACACAGAGAGAGAGACCGCACACACAGAGAGAGAGACAGTGCACAGATAGAGAGACAGAGGGTTCACAGATAGAGAGAGGGCGCATGGATAGGGCACACAGAGAGATAGGACACAAAGAGAGAGACAGAGGCCACACAGAGAGACAGCACAGACAATTGAACATAACATATGACACCGTCATTTATGATGGGCAAGTTACTAGTATATATATATATATATATATATATATATATATATATATTATGTATATATTGTTTATTGTTTAGTCATTCTGCCACGTCCGCATCTGAGTGACCCTTTGGAGCACAGCACGCCAGGCACAGCTATTGGTATGTCTCTGGTTGTGCTTATCCATAAGGTTTTCTTGGCAAAGATACTGAGTTGCCAATCCCTTCTCCAGTGGACCAAGATTTATCTGACCTGTCCCTGTTATGACCTGCCCATCTTGGGTGACCCTACATGGTATAGCTCACAGCTTCATTGAAGTACACAAGCCCCTTCACCACAACAAGGTAGCAATCCAGAAGGGTTTCTACACCTTGGTAATGGAAATATAATAGTGAACTGATGATACTAAAAATATCTACAACAATCATAAATAAATTAATTGATTAAATGCACAAATTAAACTCCAGATGACAGTAAGACATGGGCATAAATCCATGTTAGATATTATCTTCATTTTAACAGGCTCTGGTTATGTCTGGGGCCTCCATATAGAAAGTTTCCTCTTTGCTCAGTTGAGCAGTTGCTAGTAGCTTGAGTGTGAATTAGTTTATTTTCTAAATAAGTAGAGGGAAGGGTTGGGAGGAGGTAACAGGTAGGAGGATTTGTTATATAAGTGGATCGTCCTTTCCGAGATTATATGAACAGGGGACAGAAAAAATAGCAAAATTAAACTTAATCATCCATTACCAGATTTGGCCACTAGACAGTTCAATGTGTCTTTTCCATGAAAGTTTTGTTATCTACATATATCATGTTTAATTATATTGGGGTAGGGCAAGTGTGGCCCAGGGCATTGAGAATATAAACATAAAAATAACATTTTTGAGGATCACTGCAGCACTGAAGGGCCCCAGTGAATTGGTAGTAGGTCCACCCTTGCTACCTGTCCTGGGGGTAGAGTTGAATTGCACCACTAAGGGCCATAGGTTTTTTTCCTCTTTAAACTTTATCTCCAACCTGTGATCTGTTTGTAAAATACAATTATTCTCTCAGTAAAATTCACACGTGTCTATCAATGCTGTTACAGGTAAGGAAATGGCTGAGAATATTTAAGCAAAGAGCTCTAAAAATGATGTGTTGTTAAATACTCCATATCCTGGGCCCTATTATATTAACATTATCACTAGAGCCATAAACTACTGCGATAATAGAAATGCAGTAGGGACGTATGGGATTATTTTCTCAGCTCCTGCACAATGTTGTTAGCGGTGGTTTTCCTCAAAAGATGACACATGTCAAAATGAACCTCTAAATATTTAAGATTAAGGATGTGAATGAAAGAGTAGCTGCTGTGAACTACTGTTTGGATACCAGTTATATGATATATTTAGCAGAAAAAGCTGTCACAGATACTGCATTGCAAAGCTAACAATAGCATATATATATTTGAAATATTTATTGGAAACTTCATTGTTTCCTGGTATGTCTTATATAATCTGACAAGGTTTACTTAAAGGGATGTGGAAGGTTCCTGGACTAGTTAGAGATGGATGTGCCGTTTAGTGTCATAGCCTATCAGGAACCAAGGGCCCTATGTAAATCCCCAATATCACAGTTTACCCTTGTTTTAGACCAAAGTAAATCCTGCTAGCTATGTTAATCACCCATAACGAAAGCATGATGAAAGATTGCTCTATTAGACTTTCACACCAAAACTTGATGCTAATAAGATTTTACGGATCACTCATAAACAAGGGGCGGTGACGTAACTGTACCAAAGACCACTAGCAAATGGTTTAAAAACCATCAATGAGTGCCGCAGCAGTTAAAGAGACATTATAGCACAAAAAAGCTGATGAAATAATGATGACATTTCATCATTTTTTAACACTTGGTAGAAGTTGCGTTGGTGAGGGTGTTTACATTACTAGAGAGCTATTGGCGAAGTGAATGATGCATCTGTGTCTGCTTCTGGGCCACTGAGAGGAGCATTGTGTCTATTTCAGTCTTATACAATTATCATTACAAAGGCTCTCTGTTACCTCATTCCACACCCCTTGTTCCATTGATGGCCAAAACAAACATCTGCATGATGTAACAAACAGAAAATGGATTCCTGTACTTCAAAACTTTTTTTCTTAAACTGCAGTGGTGCTTTAAGTAAGGTTCTTACTAATAGTTGTTTCAAGTTGAAAGGTTGCTTATGTATTTGAAGAGTTGAAGAGTTTGGATATTTTATAAAGAACTCCCAGGAGGTTGTTTGTCACCACTAAGGGAACCCCATTTGTGGCTCCTTGTACTCTTGGAATAAGGGTGGCCATGTAACCATGTAACCATGGCTATGTATTCTTGGTTGATAAGGGCTCTCCTAAGGTTATATGGTGGTTTAGTGGTTAGGACTCAGTACTTCAACTGCTGTCAACCTGTGTTCGATTCCAAGTCAGGGAACCAAGAGGTCACACCACCCTAAAGCTGAGCAGGCTTGGGTCTGGTCAGTACTGGAGTAATTGGAGACTATCTAGGAAAAGCTGTATCCTTTGGCATAATGGAGAAGGAACTGGTAACCCACTCTAGAATCTTTTCCATCGATTAGCATGGATATACAGATGTTCTGTTAAGGACCAGGTGGTCATGGAGAGTCAGAAAAGTCTGGACAATGCAAAAAACCCAAAAACAAAGGTTCCATAGAGTCTTATCACTAACAACTCTGTAAGATAATATGAGGAAGTGAAGAATATCACCTTATTATTATTATAGTTTATTTATAACGCCGACATATTCCATAAATTTGGTTCAGACAGTGATAAATACAGATTAACATTTAGCAAAGGAAGGAGGGCCCTGTCTTTGAGCTAGGAATCCAATGTCCACGGTGAATTCCCAAAGTACTTAGGATAGAAACTCGAAGACTTACAATCTAAGGGATAGTGAGTGGTAAAAGAGGGAGAGAGAGGTAATAAGTGTGTTAGGGTAGAAGGTGATACACTTCTTTAAAGAGATGCATTTTAAGTGAGGTTTTAAATGTTTTGAGGCAAGAGGATAATCTGGTGGAGCGACCTTGCAAGTTAGACTAAGCTTGCCTTGCTGATCTCTGTTTATATTCTTATGCCATGTACAATTTAGTGTTTATTTGCCACTAAATTGAAGATTTTCTGTGTATGTCCAAGTCCTTGCACCCGCTTTTGAACTATATATTAGAGTCATGTTATTATAAACCACACCTGGTAAGCCAAGCATTTTTTTTTCTGCATGCACTCTTCCTACTAATTTAAACAAGGATAGGTTACTGTATGTGGGTCTTCAATTTGAGCTATATAGAGTACCGTGAAAAAGTATTTGCCCCGTCCTCATTTCCTCATTTTCACAGTGAATGTTTTAAGATCGCAAGACAAACTAATATTAGCTAGAGGTAACTTGAGTCAAAAATTGCACTTTTTTACTTCTTTCATTTATTCAACAAATAAAGTTATCTAAAAACCATATATCCAGTGTGAAAATGTAATTGCCCCCTTACATTTAATATCTGGTTGCACCACCGTTAACTGCATTGACTACAACCAAACGCTTCATATAATTCAATATCAGTCCATTGCATCATTGTGGAGGAACTTTAGCTCACTCTTCCTCACAGAACTGCTGTACTTTAGAATCACTGATAGGTTTACTCTCATGAACTAAGCAAAAAGAGTAGAGGTGCTCATCTGAGAATGAGCAATACCTAGTATGTTTGCTTTATAGCGCTGGTTAACTCACAGAGCAACTTTTTTTAGCCAACTTGTGCCCCCCACAGGGTGAAATATCCTGTATTATTTCAGTCCGGTCCCACTCAAAAGAGTGATCCAGCCATGGAATACCTTGCAATTCTATACTGAACTGGAGAAACAGCAAACCCCAGATATATGTTTCGGCCTCTGTGGGCCTCGTTGGTGAGGTGCAGCTGCAATCCCTCAGTCACAACATCTTCCCCCATCACTCTTAAGGTGGGAAAATCTAAACAAAAAGAGTACTCTTATGAACTGCCCATTTCATATCCTACCACGGTATCTCTATTGGGTTTAGGTCCAGACTTTATCTTGGTCATCCAAATTTAAATTTTACTCATTTTCAGTTATTCTATAGTGGACTTACTTTAGAGTTTTGACGTTGCTGCTATTGATATACTATTTTGCAGAGTAAATATATATGAAGACATTGATCTGGAAACATAGGCTACACAATATTGTATAGGAATTGAGAGAGGACCTTCACACCATTCTGCATATAGATGTTTGTTAATGGTCTCTGTTCCACTTGTGTCTGTTTTCCTAGAGATGAATAAACAGTGCACATCTTTGTAATGAGATCTAGAAAATATTGCAGGGGTTACTGATTATAATTTCCTTCAATCTGGTATCAAATGAAAAAACTGTTCCACAACTCTTAAGAGCTCTGCTCGAGGAAACAAACACCTCACTTACTGTAAATATTAAGGGTGCAAATTTACAATATAAAATGTATATATTATTATTATTAACTTTTATTTGTTATGCACCAACAAACAAGGAGAATGCAGTAAAAAGCCTGCAGGAGCTTTTTTTCCTTAACTTCTACACTAATGTAAATATTTCACTCCCCCATTACAGCACTCAGCTCAGATCCGTAATTCTTGCTCTGTTGCAGCAACAGATATCTGTGCAGGCAGCAGCCAAACCAAGCTTTACAGACAAAACAGCCCGAGGAGCCAATAGGAAATGTGAACTTCGTAAATCTTATGAGTGGGAAGTGCAGGAACAACTGCCCGTAACAAGCTACAGGAAGGGAACAAATATATATATATGTATATATATATATATATATATATATATATATATATATATATATATATATATAGTAATTGTTTTTTTATTTACTGTATTATTATATTTTGATGTTAAAAAAATGTATTTATAAGGCTCAATAAAGAAAAATGTGTTTATTTTGTGTTAAAATATGATATATTTATAGGCAATGCATTAGAGTGTTTGTTGCTAGCCAACGTGGTTTTGTGACATGTATTAACCCCTTGAGTACTGGGTTGTGTGTTACCCTAGATTTTATATCAGAAAACGTGCCTAATACTAACATATCATATTTTTTAATTACACATTTGTTGATATTGGATTGTTAAGTGTCAAATAATGTTGAAATAACATCATTCTGTAGTGTTTTTGTGCTATACTGTCCCTTGAAATGCTTCTGGGAGACTCATCAAATGTTTTCAAAGCATTTGTGAGTGGTCTTTTGTACTCGTAAATCTTTGTTCTATTTTTTCAATTACAGCGGGACTGCCCGGATTTTCGAGTGATCCGTAAAATCTTATTAGCATAGGGTTTGGGGTGTCAGAATTGTCAGGTAGTAACTTGTAATTTGTTGTCAGTTCAAAGCTCAATTGAGATTTTTGCCTTGCTTTTTATCTGTGTCAATGACCCGTAGCAGTGTGCTCGCAATGGTTCAGGGATGGGTGATTAGCATAGCTAGGTAGGATTTACTCTGTAGTTAGGCACTCGTAATGGCATTTTCTGAGATTTACATGAGGCCCACATTCTGTAGCGCTGTACAGGGTATAAGAAGAAGGAAAAATACAATATTAATAAACTGTAGAGGATGGGGGTCCCTGTTTTGAGCTTAAAATTGTTGTAGAAAGTGCAAGATTAAAAACTTGCTAATTACAATCTAAAGGGAATGGGAAAGGCACTAATCCCAGCTCCCACACATATCTTCAACCTTTCCCTTAACACTGGCACATTTCCATCATCTCTAAAACATGCCATAATTACACACACTCTCAAGAAACCCTCATCCGATTCTGACGTTGCATCCAACTATCGCCCTATCTCTCTACTTCCCCTGGCTTCCAAACTGCTGGAGCGGCTCGTCTATAACCGCCTTACCAGTTTCATCTCCTCTAACTCTCTTCTGGACACTTTCCAATCCGGCTTTCGGCCCCAACACTCGACTGAGACAGCCCTCATAAAAGGCACCAATGACCTGCTCACCCCCAAGTCTAAAGGACACTTTTCTATTTTGCTTCTCCTGGATCTCTCTGCCGCCTTTGACACAGTTGACCATTCAATTCTACTCCACATTCTCTCCTCCCTTGGCATTCGAGACACTGCTCTCTTGTGGTTCTCATCATACCTCCAAGAACGATCATTTAGCGTCTCCTTCTCCGGCACATCTTCTTCTCCTCACCCCCTGTCTATTGGAGTACCCCAAGGATCAGTCCTAGGCCCCCTCCTCTTCTCCATCTCCACATCCTCACTCGGCACCCTAATAAACTCTTTTGGGTTCCAGTACCATCTCTATGCAGATGACACCCAAATCTATCTCTCAGCACCAGATCTATCCCCCTCTCTTCTAGCACACGTCTCTGGCTGCCTCTCTAGTATATCCTCTTGGATGTCCGCCCACCATCTGAAACTCAACATGTCTAAGACTGAACTCTTAATCTTCCCACCCTCTACTACAGCTTCAATTCCTCACATCTCTCTCTCTGTCAACAACGCCATCATCACTCCCACCTCCCAAGCCCGTTGTCTCGGGGTTCTACTGGACCCTGCCCTCTCTTTCATCCCACACATACAGTCTCTAACCAAATCCTGTCTTTTCCATCTAAAAAACATATCCAAAATACGCCATTACCTTACACAAGACACTACTAAGATTCTAATACACTCTCTCATCATTTCTCGTCTTGACTATTGCAACTCGCTCCTTGTTGGCCTGCCAATCACTCGCCTCTCCCCACTTCAATCCATAATAAATGCCTCCGCCAGACTCATCTTCAGTACACATCGTTCAGTGTCAGCAGCTCCTCTTTGTCAATCACTTCACTGGCTTCCCTTAGCCTGCAGAATAAAGTTTAAAATCTTGACCCTAACTTATAAAGCCCTCAACAACAGCACACCCCCATACATCTCTGCTCTCATCTCCAAATACTCCCCCTCACGCCCTCTTCGTTCTGCTAACAACCTTCTTCTTTCTACCACTCTTGTCACCTCCTCCCACTCCCGCCTCCAGGACTTTTCTCGCGCTGCCCCTATTCTCTGGAACTCCCTACCTCGCTTCACCAGACTATCCTCTTGCCTTAAATCCTTCAAAACATCAATAAAAACGCACCTCTTTAAAGAAGCCTATAACCTTCCCCCCTCACATGCTCAGCACTACTCTCTCCTTACTGTACCACATACAAACTTTAACCTTTAGATTGCAAGTCTGCGAGTTTCAATCCTGCGTCGGTGCTTTAGAGAAACCGCTATGGACACCGGATTCCAAGCTCAAAGACAGGGCCATCCACTCTTTGCAATGTATGAATCTTTAACTTGTCATTGCCTGTAACTTAATTTATGTATAGCGTTACGGAATATGTTGGCGCGTTACAAATAAACGATAATAATAATAATAAAAGGCAGAGATCTGGGGAAGAGCAGATAAGGAATAGCAAGGAAGGTCAGGAAGAATGTGAAAGTTTGCTTAGGTTGGAAGGTATGCAAAGTTAGAAAGGTTAAATAATATTTAATATGTATAATTAAATATTGCTTGTATATCAAACATTTTCTATTACTTTGTTCTGTTGAATATTGTAATAAAATATAATATATTTTTGGAGAATGTGTTCCGTGTTTAAAAAGTTGGAAAAAAATCGGAGCAAAAGTGGAAAAAATTATGTTTTTTTATAGTACGTCATTAACAAAACCAATTAAGTGATTTAGTGTTAAACTTATATATATATGTAGGTATAAAGGTAACAAATATATACATATTTACCTTGTTTTCATGACCAGTGCAGGCCAACTATGACAAGTGCAAAATTATTTTTTTAACTAGCTGGGCCCGAAAGGACTATTGCAGTTCAAGAAACAAAGGCACTTGTTTGTCAAGTATGTACTAAACTAAGAATATTTATCACTACACTATATGCCACACTTCGAGAATTATTTATGTAAAGTCAACCTAATTTACCTTTTAATGGCCATGATATAAAAAGAAAAATTATTAAGTAAATGAACATGGAATTTTTCCTGTTTTAATATTCAAATAAAATACTCGGTTTCCACTTACTCAAACCTTCAAAACAGTCCTGGTCATGTCTGCCCCCACAGCTCATGCATACAATGCTTCTATTGGTAAGATATGTACAGCCACCTACAGACTATTTCTTAACAGATTTTTTTTAAATGCTTCCATACCCCGTTAAATGCAATAATGCTGCTGGGAAAACACCATTTAGTTTCCAGTGATCTGCTTCCTGAGGTGGGAAGAGACATCTAATGTAGAGAGGAAGCCTCTATCTGCACAATAGGAACTTGGCAAATACAACTACCATTACTCTCATTAGGAATTAATACATTGCTCATTAGTTTACAAGGACAGATGCTGTTCAGACAGAAAGTTCAAGAAGCAGCCTGGTACAGATTTTAAGGACTGTGTTTATTATTTTTATTTTACAAACCCTTTTTGTCCATTATCATAATTAGTTATTGAAAAAAAAAACACACATTTGATTTGATCACAGGTGCCCTTTAAAGGAACACTGCAGAATGGGAGATGTTTGTGAACTATGTGACAAAGAAGAACATTACTAGCTGTGGGCATAAAAGCATTTGTCATTAAAACCTAAATTTTAGAAGACATGTGCAAGAAGGAATCCATGTTTGTGTGTTCCACACTTCCGGATGGGTTGGATTCTGAGTCAGTGTTTTCTCCTATTTTCTATTATATATTATGAAGTTAAAAAAAAAGAAGAGAGAGTGGCTTTTGTTGTCTCACTGGTAGATTCAGATCAGGTTTCAGAATTAGAATCCCCTAATATGCTTAATAGAAGGCATGCTTGCAATCCTTGCTCTGCCTGATCTGTTGCTCGTGCCTTCAAAACCAAGTATGACTATCATGGCAGCTTTTATGCATTCGCTTAGGCTGTGGAAAAAAAAAAAAATATTTGAAAGTGTATTTATGTTCACGGCTTACGCACTTGCTGATGTTAGTTTGTTGCAGACATGTGAAAGTAATCCTTTAAGTTTGTATATCTATTAATAGAGAAGGTGTTGGTGTAGTGGTAAGGGTTCTGTTTTATCTAGATTGTAAGCTCTGGGTGTAACAGAAGACAGGTCCCTACTCTGAAACTATCTGCAGACCCATTTGTATCAGGTATGTATTGCCCTGTACCTGTATTTGTATTTCTACTTGACCTAAGCATAGTCAATAAGGATTCCCATTAATGCAACCCTGCAATAAAGACACTACACACTGAGTTTGGGGTAAAACGGCCACAGCTACTTGAACACATACTTAAATGTTTTAACAAATAACTTAATAAATAAATAACTTAACAACTAATAACATAACCAATCACGACTCACCACCAAAATGGCTAAGGGAACCCCGAGCCCCCTTAATGCTCCCACCGCAATCCCTTATCCTGCTGTATAACCCACTATCGGCAAGCACCCCCGCCAACCCACCAGCTGTGACAAACCCTCCTCCCAATTGAACTAATACCTCATCCCTAAAAAATAAGGGTAGATGGGAGGAAGTATGATACAGACTGAAGATCAAATGCCTAAAATGGGGGGGGGGGGCAGAGCTGTGCAATTTATTTTTTTAATTTAAATTTAATTTGATATAGAGCATTTCTACTGAAGCTCCAAGAGGTGGCAGTGTGGAAGGGTTCTGTGAAGTGGATGCTGAGAGGGGTTGGGTGCTGTGTGAGGATGGATCTTGAGAGGGACTGGGTGCTATGTAGAGATAGTATATTTAAATATATGTGTGCTTCACGTAGGCAGGAGGTAAGGGAAGAGGAGCAGCTATGAAAGGGATCTTGAGGTGAGCTATGAGAAAGGGTCTCGGAAAGGGATGCTTTTATGGGAAGGGCTCTTAGGAATGGGGATGTTATGGGATGGGGTCTTGGGGAGGGGGTCTAAGTGAGTTGGTACCTGGGGAGCCCATTGCAAAAACATTCTTACAAATCTCCCCTTGGGGGCCCAACATTTTTTTTTTCCTTAGGAGCCACAGGATTGACTTATCACATATATAGTTGTGAGCATGCGAGCCGTTGCTCACGTTCGCGGGCTCGCACAGCGAGCCCGCAAGAACTGCGTCCCTCGCAAAGCGAGGGACGCAGTTCCCCGCAAATGCGGGTCCTCACGAAGCGAGGGGCCACATTTGCAGTGGTGGAGCATCCCAACGTCCCTGCAAATGCGGATCCTCGCAAAGCGAGGGTCCGCATTTGCGGAGGTGGAGGCTCCAATGTCGGCTGTGTTAACACACACACACATGAGTTTTTAACAAAAAAATATCTCAAAGGCGCCTCACACCCGGTTACACACACACACACCGCGGCCGAGGGCCTCAGTTGCTGGCATGGCAAGCCGAAGGCGCTTTATTCTAGCAACTGAGGCCCTCGCATTTGCGGTGGTGGAGCATCCCAACATCTCTGCATATGCGGGTCCTCGCAAAGCACTTAGGGAATGAGGCAATGAGCGCCGCAGGAGCGCATTGCTGGCGAGTCTCGAGTAGCGCAACGGCGCGCACCTAAAAACAGTAAAAACACACCAAATACTCACAAAAATGACATAAAAAGCTTACCCATAGCAAGGTGGGCACCCAGGACCTCTGAAAGTGAAGTTACACCTCCATTTAAGTCCAAATTCCCGAGTTCAGACCACGAAAATCCCCTAAGCGAGAGAAAAAATGGCCGCCGGAAAAAACGAAAACGAGGCTGACCTCGGAAACCTGCATTAACCTTAGAACCAACCTTAACGTAACAAACACCCACACGCACGAAAAATGCGGAATGGAGCGCACCTAAAAACAGTCAAAACACACCAAATACTCACAAAAACGACATAAAAAGCTTACCCATACCAAGGGGGGGGGGGCACCCAGGACCTCTGAAAGTGAAGTTACACCTCCATTGAAGTCCAAATTCCCGAGTTCAGACACACGAAAATCCCCTAAGCGAGAGAAAAAATGGCCGCCGAAAAAAAAAATTAAAACGAGGCTCAAAGACCCAGGACCGCACAGCCACCTACAACTTACCCAAGAAGGGATCCGAGATAAGCTCGGAAACCCGGATTAACCGCAGGGGATTCAAGATAAGCTCCGAGCCCTGCATTAACCCCACATTAACCATCGTAGTCGGGGTCCCGATTGCACTCAAGGACCATCATGACACTAAGTATTAACACTATACTGCACTATACCACCCCCAATAAAACATTAAAGATCAACTAAACACCCTCTACACTAACTTATTAACATCTACACTACCTACCCCTATTTACCCCCACCACTCTAATTACAGAAAATAAAAAAGCCTAAAAAAAATTCTACATTACATGAAATAAAAAACCTAACTCACAAAAAAAATAAACTACATTACACAAAATAAAAAAACCTAAGTCACAAAAAATAAAAAAAGGAACATTACAGAAAAAAAAAAACTTACAACCCCCCCTCACTACAGAAAAAAAAAATACACACCTGAAAAGGAAATACATATAATACAAATACATATAATACAAATACATACAATTACAATACAATTACATACAATTACAATACAATACAAACCTATCTAATATACATCACACAATTTATCTAAATAAATAGCATAATCTAATATACATGCTATCTATATAATAATACATCCCCAATCTATCTAAATAAATAACATAATCTAATATACACCCTATCTATATAATAATACATCCCCAATCTATCTAAATAAATAACATAATCTAATATACATCCTATCTATATAATAATACATCCCCAATCTATCTAAATAAATAGCATAATCTAATATACATGCTATCTATCTAATAATACATTCCCAATCTATCTAAATAAATAACACAATTTAATATACAATACATCCTATGCTATCTATATAAAACGCATACCCCTAGCTAACATACAATAAATGCTATCTATATATTAACTCATCTAAGTCTAAGCTAAAATAAAATAATTAAGACCACTTACATTTGCAGATGTCCATTAGGATCAGCCACCTACGAAAACAATTTTTAAAAAAATGAGTGCAACACGTTTACAGTTATAAAATAAACATTCTATACATTCAATCCATTCTAAATATTCTACTCACCTTTCCGGCATGTCCCGTCCGGCATTCTTTTAATCCTTCTCCGGCGCGGCAACTGTTAAAAAAACATAACATTAATAGACATACATCAAAATAAAATAAACATAATTTACATTCTACTTACCTCCCTGCGATGTCTCCGGCCTCCTCCGGATCCTCTTCTGCCACGCCATGTATAAAAAAAAATAAAAAAAAAAGTATACTTACATCCGCACTCCCGAACATCCCGGATGCTAATGAGGCTCCAGGAGACTTTTCCGGAAGAAAACAAGCAATGGCACCTTCTGATTGGTTGAAAACGATGTCTATCAAATTCAACCAATCACAAACGGATACACCTTAAAATACCACTCTGATTGGATAATGCACCTATCAATCTTTATTTAAACCAATCACAAGTCGCAGATGCCTTCAGCCAATCACAATGGAATACACCCCCACAGGGTGATTGGTTGGAGCCTCTGCGCATTTTGATTGGTTGCACTGACAATAGCCAATCACAATGGAATACACCCTCACGTACTGATTGGTGAAGGATTTGCGCATTCTCATTGGCTATTCTTAATATCAATCAATATTACAGCCAATGGGAAGGCGCAGATGTCTTCACCAATCAGTACCGGTGGGTATATTCCATTGTGATTGGCTGATGGCAATAAAGCCTTACGATTGGTTCAAATAAAGATCTACAGGTGTGTTATCCAATCACCGTTGTATTTTGGGGTGTATACTTTTTTCTTTGGTTCACAAATGGGGTCTTCTCATTGGCTGAATTTGATAGACAGCCTTTTCAGCCAACCAGAAGCCGCCATTGCCAATTTTATTCTGGAACACTCCATAGGAAGGTCATTAGCGTCGGAGACATCCGCCAGGGCGGATGTGTGTCTCTTTTTTTTTTTTTCTTCATGCGAGGAGGCCGGAGACATCGCGGAAAGGTAAGTATAATGTAGATTGTGTTTATTTAAATTTGGTTTATGTTTACTAATGTAATGTTTTTTTTTTACAGGAGTATCGCCGGACAAGACGCAAAGATGGACGATGGAACATGGAGGACGTGACATGCTGGGACGTGACATTCCGGAACAGGACATGCTGGAAAGGTGAGAATAATATTTAGAATATTTTGAATGTTTAGAATGTTTAGGTATTTCATGTAAACGTGTTGTATTAATTTTTTGAATCTTTTTTACAGTAGGTTGCTGATCTCAAGAAACATCTCAAAGGTAAGTGGTCTTAATTATTTTATTGTAGCTTACAATTAGGGGAGCTATATATATATATATAGATAGCATGTATTGTATATTAGATAGATAGGGGGATGTATCATTAGATACTATTGTATATTAGATAGTGGGATGAATATTACATTATATAGTGGCATGTATATTAGATAGTGGCATGTATATTACATAGTGGCATGTATATTAGATAGAGGGGTATTGTATTTTATTTAATTGTATTGTATTGTATTTTATTTAATTGTATTGTATTATATGAATGTATTATATGTATTTCATTTTCAGGTGTGTAATTTTTTTTAACAATTTGTAGTGAGGGGGGGTTGTAATGTATTTTTTTATTTTCTGTAATGTTCCTTTTTATTTTGTGACTTAGGTTTTTTTTTTGGTTCTGTAATGTACATTTTTTATTTTTGGTGATTTTAGTTTTTCTTATTTTATGTAATGTAGATTTCTGCTTTTTGAGGAATTTAGTTACTTGAGGCACACAGTACACTCACATTGTGTGACAAACAGCATTTCAACACTTTCTTTTATTGACCGTCATTTTTTGATGGGCAAGTCGCTAGTATGAATATATTTGTTACAGTTTTTCTTACTGAATATGTGCATTGCTTTAACTTTTGCTAATAAAGAATTAAAAAATATAGCTATTGACAACTACGGCCGAACAAATAGATTTACTCACTCAAACCACAGCAATCAAGATGTTCATGCACTGGTACCATTTTATAATTACTTTCTTCTTAGTCTTGTTAACCTTTTCAAACCCAACATTTTTGTCTGTTGAAGAAACAGCTCCAGCAATAACCCATGAAATCTGCTCTTCCCTTTCACAGCATGAAATCACTGATCTCACTGAGTGGTGAAACATGGTACTTCCATCAAGCCAGCCCAAATCACTGCCATATGTCGGCGCTGACACTGAGTCATCCCTACTGTGGAGACGTGTGGGAGATCTGAAGAGAAGGACAGCACAAATTAGATTTTATCAGCTCCCACCTACGGACATATTCATTCAAACATACTTTTTATAAAAAAAAGGGGGGATTCAGAAATCAGTAGGGGCTTGGTGGTCTTGTATGTCTTCATACACCCTCTTTATAAAGATATTAAGAATACTGTGCTTGAAAGAGATGAATAATATGTGTTATTAAGCAGAGAAACATAGTGCATTAGTCATATGTCATGTATTAAGCTTTGCGCAGTGTGTTTCATGATGAAAGGTCAAAAGAAAATCCAACCAACATCAAGAACCACTGTACTTGTAAGTAGCGAGTTTCCATTCTTGTAGGGTACTTTGGAATAAAGCACTTTTCACAAGACTTGAAGCTCAAAACAGGGCCCTCCTTTTTCTGCAGTTGTTAATGTTGTATAATGTATATTTCCTCTTCTTATCCCCTGTACATCGCTACTGAATATGTTGGTGTTTTACAATTAAAAAATAATAAAAATAATAATAATACTTTGAAGTATTAAAAATCATAATTTTAGCAGACTCTGCTTGTATCTACGATATTGGAGCGATGCTTGTTGAAAGAGAGGGGTATGCTCTGCCATTTTCTCTATTCAGCATTGGAAGGAAGGAGGAGTAGGATTTGTGGCCTGACTGGAGAGTGAGTTCAACATTTGCCACTCACTCCCAGTCCTGCACATGCTCAGAATTAGGCAGTGCCTCTAAAAAGTATACACCCCCCTGCTAATGCATAGCAAATGATTAGAGGCATGCAGGACACTAGACGAGTCTGCTAAAATTTAGATGTTCTCTATAAATTGATAGCTAATAGTTTAATGGGACTATTTAACCAATTTTTTTGTCTTATATACATTGTTTAACTAGGTTAATTACTTAATTATAAATATCATCCTCCTAATTGTGACATAAAGTTTATACTTCACTGACTAAATTGCCAGTATCATGCTGTTGCATGATACTGGCAACATTACACTGGCAGTCTAAAGGTCCTCGCTCTGGGCCTGGCCTTAGGTCACAGCTGTGAAACATGGCAGCTGCATGATAGAGAACAGGAAGAGAGAGAGCAGTTCCATGAGGTGAAAAACTGTTAATCTGGGAACTTCTTAGGAGTAACTAAAGTGTACATTCTAAATGATAATTACATTGAGGATGATGAAATGAATTAATTAACTGAGTTTCACCATTTAAATGAAACAAAAATATATTTCCTTAAAAGCCCCTTTAAATAAATAGCTTTAAATGTTAGTTAATAGTCAGTTAATGAAGCTTTTCCTAAACAGTAGTTTGTTTTATTTAATTAGAAAAAAAATAAAATAAATATCAACAACAATATTTAAATAAATTCAAGGGACGGGCAGTTACAAAGAGCATTATTTTATAGCAAATTTTATGTCCACCTGTGTGTAATATGTCTCCTGATGTTGGATCAATGAGTCCCCTATAACTAACATGACACATAACACCACAGTACTCATATTTGTATGAGCATACTATCCACATTTGAGCCTAAGCAAACCATAAACTTCACACAGATGGCATTAAATTGGCAAAAAGGCACTACCGGTTCCGTCCCTTTATTTAATAGCTGTTATTGTCATTTGACTACTCCTATACGGCCTTGTTGAATCACCACTAAATTGTCATATTTATATGTTTTGAAGAACTAGACTTCATACCTTGCACAGTCTAACATAAATACGGCCTTTAATGTTTAACTGTTGTATTCAATCCTGCTTTATTGATGATGAACGTTTTCTCCTTGTTCCTGAAATCATGGGAGGATTCGATCTGTATTCACTTCTGTTTAAAATATCTTCTTCAAGTAGCACACTTCACAATAAAACTCAATGGCGGAGTGAGCTCTGAAAAGGATAACACAACTCAAGTTACAAACAGCAGTTTAAGATGGAACCCCCATGACACAATCAGTCATCTAAATATGATGAAATGCGTTTATGTCCTTTCTTCTATAGCTGCTAATGTTGTAATTTTGTTACATACTTACTGGAAGTTGACTGGACTTTCTGTAGCCTTATAATGAGCTAATGTTAGCACAGACATAGCATTAGAGTATGACTAAATGCAGTGGTTATCAAAACAATCCTCAGGGAAATCAAAACAGGTTGGGATTTCCATAAATCTGGGCCTTCTTGGCTAAAATGTTGATGATTCTCACTAAAAGTTAAAGGCATACTTAAGTTTGCTGGATTAGGAATGCATCGGATAGAGAATTAGTAGTGTATGCAAAGAAAATTGCACAAACAAATCCAAAAACAAACATTTAAACATTTACATTGAAGTCAGCAAAATGTCTTGTAATTTTTAGGGTTGACACCCTCCAAATCCAGGCATTAAATTTAAAATGATTTGTTTTGGTCAGGTTAAAATCTGGGGTTCCTGTTTGTGCTGCAAAGCAGCCTGGGATATGTAGAGTATATCTGATATGTGCTATGTATTGCTGCTGACACACAGACAGGAAGCTGCAAGGAGATTGGCTGAGCAAGCAACAGCAGGTAAATAGTAGGTTAATACTGATGCTGCATGCTGATTGGGGGGGGGGGTCATATATCTGTGTAGGCACCCCCTGGAGTTGTCAACATAATCGTTAGAGGGATTTTTAGATATTAATAAAAATAGAAATGTATGAGATGTGCTGCATACATATAGGCTGCCATTTGCCTAAGGACTGCAGAAATATATTAATCCATGAAACTTGTATAAGTCTATTGATTTGCACTAATGTAGGTAGGAGTCTTTTAGCAGCTCATACCTGGCAATAAATTACATACCAAGGCTCAAAGAGAAAGAAGTGTTAAAAGGTGCAATTTGTACATATCCACAACTAGGTGTAAAGATGAAAAGATAATTTGTATATATATATATATATATATATATATATATATATATATATATATATATATATATAATGTTGTATTAAAATATCCAAAAATAATATAATGTAAAAAATATTCAAATTCAGTATTAAAATCTCCAGTTTTCCTCCTGAGAAATGTGTCCAGCCATATTTTGTTATACTCTATCCACATGCACATTTAGTTATGTGTAGTTAACAACATTTTTAGATGGCTAGAAAAAAAATTGCTTATGCCAAAACTAAGTAGTTAATGCCAATACAAAAAAACAAAAACAATGATGAATTATAAGAGTCCTTCCGTCCTTAAAAAAATACATACTATTGGGTTGAGGGTATTTTTGAACAACTTAAGTGTTTTTGCTAAAATTCATCCCACCTATAACACAGTGATCCACTTGTTTAAGCCTTAAAATAAAAAAATAAAAAACAACAGCTGATGCAAATAGCTGCATCTGATTGGATGAGAGTGTTTTGTGTACATGTAAAAATAAATAAGTGGGCTGTGCACTCGGTTATCTAAATTATTATTTTTTTATTAGTGATACACTATATCTATCAGGAGTGGGCTAAGTCCTGGAGGGCCACACACGCCTGGATTTGAAGATATCCTTTCTGTGCATAGGCGAGTCAATCAGGATGACTGAAGAAGTGATGGACTCACCTGTGCGCAGCAGGGATATCATCAAATCCATGTCTGTAATGTGGCCCTCCAGGACCAAACTTGCCCACCCCTGCACTATATAACAATAAGACTAATATCTGTTGTATAAGAAGGGACAGGTCTAAGACCTCCATATTTTAGGCATATTCCCGGCATGCCCCATGACCATGCCAAAACCATGGCGCACATCTGTATTTTACTCACTGCTCCGCATTCATTGCATTTTGTGAAAGTCCTAAATGATGTAAAATCACATTCAAATAAACAGCTGCTTCCGTAGGAAACCTATCCAGTACCTTCCTGATCGCTTCAGCTTTCACTCATCCAGCTTTATTATGACACCTGCCATCAAAATGACAAAAGCAAAATACGCTAATACCAGCTATTAGTACTAATCTGAGCAATCAGGGCAAGTCAACTACTCAAACATTCCTCTCCCTCATGTTCCTTGAAGACTCTCCCCATTATTAGATTGTAAGCCCATATGTAACATATCAGGATCTAACACTAATGGAATATAGCACTGTGTCCCTTTAAGATACATGAAAATTAAGGACATATTAAGTAATTAGTTATACTATGTATTATTTTACTGTAGAGAATGATGAGTCATTATACAAATAACAGTAAATTGCATGTTTAGACATATATCCCAGTGAACACAATTAAATGTCAGAGTACAGACACGCTTCATTGCACTGAATTTTGACTGATTATTATTTGAGAAAAATATGCAGACTGAAGGATATCCTTATTTGTGACCCGTCGTAATCAGCTATGAAAATAGACAATGCTAGTTTGTCATTATATAAGAAATAATTAATATTATACCGCACTATATAATAACATAATATAGTATTATAATATAAATATACATTGTATATGTTTATCCGGGTTGTGAAATGTATTGCTAATGTAGAATTTTACATAAAGCAAGAAAAATACAGTAACAAAGTAATTGAAGGCATTTTTTTTCTTTGCTGCATCTGAAAGTTGGCATTTGATAATGTTAAATAGGTTGTTTCTTTTTTGAAAATGAAGCTCCTGGAGCAGAATAAACTTCATTGAATGTATAACTGTCTTTGGGGGGTTGTCCCTGTCAGCCAATGTGCAGCAATACAGCTGTATGAGTCATAAGTGTCTGTCAATGAGATCTAGAGTTGTGCACGCTCTCTGCTCACAGAGGTATTTACTATGGGCCTCATTCTATTATCGGCCGTAAGGCTGCGATTCCTTGCGAGGGTTCAGTTAACTCGCGATTCTATTATACGGCCCCGCAAGGATCTCCTTTTACGGCCGGCCGCATATCTTGGAACCAGCCGTAATCTGTGAAATATAAAAACTGAAAAATAAATTCAAGCCTGCACTGTACAGCTCTGTAAATGCTAGGGATCATATTGGGGGACATGAGGATTAAAAGGAACCCACTCTCAAGCTTGCACATCTGCCCAAACCCGAGTTCAAATTAACTGTTTATTTTCCGGCTGCGGCGTGGGCGTGTCTGAGGTGCTCCAAGCACTCTGGACTTTTTACATGGATATTTTACGGATATTAAAAATAAAATATTTTACGGATTTGAGTACAGGATAATTATGTGCTATTTTTTCTAACACCTAAAATCCCTTTATAGTCTTCTCAAAGTGCAGGATGGCTTTATTTGAGCTATTTTATGTGCTTAATTGGTGCTAGCGAGACCTTTTTCCTGCAAGTAACTGCGGCTCGTTTTTAGCCTTGCAGAGAGGTTTCCCGGAGCAATTGAATTGCAAATCTCTTGCGGCCGTTTTAGATCAAAGGCTTTCCTCCGGCGCGTGCGGCCGCAAGAGATAGCAAGGCACCGGCCGCAAGCCTGCCGGAATCCCCGGCCGTAAGGGAATAGAATAGCCGAATAGCTTGCGGCCGGTCCTTGCGGCCCCGCAACGGCTGCGGCCGATAATAGAATGAGGGCCTTTGGCATTTCCTGTTAGTTTCCAATATATTTAAACAAATTTTAGTAAATATATTTTTTTAATGGAAAAAACGTATAATTTTTGTAAAGTTTAAAATGTGCTCTCTTAAATGCATGATAGAAAACGTTGCACTCCATGTCCCTTTAAATATATTTGAAACTCAAACATTGTATATTATACTTTAAATTGCATGCAAACCAAAAATATGAAATACTAGCGACTTGCCCGTCAAAAAATGACGGCAATAAGATCGTAAGGCAGGTAATGTTGTTTGTGTGCAAAATAAATTTTGTTGGTGTTTTAAGATCCTTCGGCGCTCATTGCGAGCCTATTTTTGCGTCCTTGTTTTCGGATGTCGTCCGACTTTTTCGGAAAATCTGTAGGTGTTTGCTGGTGTTTGCGTGTTTAGGGTGCTTTAGCCTCGTTTTCGTTTGGCTCTGCGGCCATTTTTTCTCTTGCTTAGGTGATTTTCGGGTGTCTAAACTCTTTTATTTCGAGTTAAATTGATGTGTAATTTCAGTTTTCGAAGTCCTGGGTGCCCCCCTTGTTGTAGGTAAGCTTTTTATGTATTTGTTGTTTGTATTTATTGTGTTTTTCATGTTTTCATGTGAGCGGGTTTCGGGTGTTTTTTTCGAGGTCGTAATGTGTCGTAACACGTCTCGTATTTTTGTGTCGGAAGTGTCCGTTAATTTTGCGAGGTCTGCATCGTTAGCAACAACCCGCATGCTCACAACTATATATGTGATTAATGACAATTAGCTGACAGGGGAAAGCCCAAACAATTTTTTTATGCTCTGGCTGACAGGGACATGTCCTTGTGGTAATTATATATTCACAGCAGGTTTTGTTGAGGACTGGAGCTTCATTTTTATAACAAAGTATATGGCCCTCATTCAATTGCAATTTGGCCAATTGAATAGGGGTCTAAATAAGCACACAACATTTTTTTTCAAAGATGTTTTTAGTTTGTAAACTTTTATCCAAAAACAAGGTTTTCACTAACTAAAAACTTATTTAAAAAAAATATGCTATGTGCTTATTTAGAGCCCTATTCAATTTGCCAAATCGCAATTGAATGAGGGCCTATGTCTTTAGCATCTCCAATGCTTTTCCATCACTTCACTCTTTAGTATGTCTGGCCCAATGTGGTGTAAGATGTTCTATACACCAACTGGAACCACATAAGTTTTTAAAAGAGAATGTAAATTCAAAAGTTATTCTCTACAGTGGAACCTCTATTTTATCAGCTCTATATTTGTCAAATCCAGTATTAATCACATTTATTCAAAAAATGCTCCTATATTCCTAAAAAAATCCAATATTAGTAGAAACATAAAAAAAAAAACAGAAACAGACAACATTGGATAAGTTCTTTGCTAAATTGAGTGCTAATTATTTATCGGTAAAGGGAGAAATAAGACACTGATCACCAGAATTGGAGTTGTGTGTATGTTTCGCTCAGTCGTGCCCGACTCTCCGTGACCTCATGGACCGGAACACACCATGCTGATCCAATTGGTATTCATGGCGGAGAAACTGGAGTGGATTGCCAGTTCCTTCTCCAGTGGACCAAAGCATACACCTCCTGGTATTCCTAAGTGGTCTTCCATCCAAGTACTGACAAGGCCCAACCCTGCTCGGCTTCAGGCTGGTGTGACCTCTTGGTTTTCTGACTGGAATCAAACCCAGGTCACAGATGTAAAAGCACTGAATCCTAGCCACTGGACTCCCAGGGAACAAAGAACATGAGTTACCTACAGCTTTATTAAATTGGGATTCGGCAAATTAAAAAGGGCTCTATTTAAGCACAGAGCATATATTTTTTTACACAATATTTGGGGAAGTGAAGACGTTGCTTTTGGATAGAAGTTCACTAACAAAAAACTTCTGTAAAAAAAAATATGCTGTGTGCTTTTATAGAGCCCTATTCAATTTGCTGAATCGCAATTTGATACGGTTGCTAATGTTTAATGGAAGGTGACTCCCCTTGTAAACAATAATTCTCCACAATAAGCTCCTCTTCAGTTGCCATCATCGCTCCTCAGTAGACGTAAAGTTCTGGTTACATTTTTACTTATTTATGTATCAGATTTGGGGCTGAGTATGGATTATTCCAATTTTAGTTTATTCCTATGGAAAAAATGGATTCTAATTCAGTATCTGTGAGGAATGGGTTAATGACGAATATAGAGGCTCCACCTATTTTGAAGTAATAAATGCAGGAAGCATTGTGTTGAAGAGCTGACAATCTGTTTTCATGTTGCTTCAGCATACAATGTAGGTTTTCAGCTGCTGTGTAAGTGTGAGCAATGTGTGCAGTGTGTAGTGTAAATAGGCTGCGTGCGCGAGGAAAATCCGTTAGTGTAGCTGTGTACTTCCGGATTGTGTAAGTTAGTGTTGAAAAATGGCGCCTAATGTGTGTGTTACGCACCTGTGGCTGATTTTGCGTCCTTGTTATTGGACCTCGGACAGTTTAGGGTCCTGTAGCCTCGTTTTTTTTTTTTTCGGTTGCCATTTTTTCTCTCGCTTAGGGGATTTTCGAGTGTCTAAACTCTTGAATTTCTACTTAAATGGAGGTGTAACTTCACTTTTAGAGGTGCTGGGTGCCTCCCTTGCTGTGGGTAAGCTTTTTATGTGTTTGTTGTGTGTATTTTTTGTGGTTTTAATGTCTTCATGTGCGCGGGTTTCGGGCGCTAAGGTCGTATTTTTGCGAGGTCGTAATATTTTTTTTCTAATTCCCGCGGCTCATATTTGCGGATGCTAAGTCCGGAAATTTTGCGGTCGAGGTGGGAGCCTCCACCTCTGCACCTCCTTGCCAGTAACTCGTTAGCAACAACTTTTGACAACCCGCACTGATGACAACTATATATGTGATTATTAATGGTGCTACGTACAGGGGTTAACATGAATTCTAATCTATAGCCATTAGAGGGGGTGGCTGCATGTCTTTAAATAGGAGTTAATGTTTTGTGATTTGTAGATATTAAGGATGTTTGCTCTGAAATGTAGTTTCAAAATTGGAAAAAATTAGCCAAAATTCACTAAGCTTCATCTGGGTCTGCAAATTGGTTTGCAGGGGCTGTAATGCCAGTTTTTCTTATAAAACTCCACCTCCTCACTAGAAAACTACTTTGTAATCCCTGTGAAGCTTAGGGCATTCGGAGGTGGAGTTTTATGGTTATCGATTAAGGTTAGGAATTTTATAGATTAATATAAACATACATTTGGACCAGATAACAACTATAAGGTCCATCATTTTGGTTTTGCTTAATAAATTCCCAGCATGGTATTATGCTCGTATCAGGCATGCTTTAATTCCTTTACTGTATTTATCCCTAATAGTTCTGCTATAAGGCTCTTCGGATCTATCCTGTTATGTTGTCGGGACAGGTCTGCTGCTGCAGTGCGGCCTCCAACCGCTAGATGGTGCTGCCGATATTTTGCAGCTCTGACGACATGTGAGAGAAGTTCTAAGCTTATAATGTTAGCCTAACCCTTGAACTAACCCTCACCCTAACCCCAACCCGGATCTATCCCTCTTCACCTTCTCATTTCTTCGGCAGCACTGACAGCTGCAGTTACATGAGCCATATGGTAGAGGGCGCTGTCAATTTCCGGGCACCGTCATCTTTGTTGTAAGGCAAAGTACTATTCTCCCCTCCGACGTTGCGCAACTCGACAGCGCTGAGTAGACAGCGAGGCCATCGCTATGTTCTGCGCGGGCACTCAGCCCCCCAGGGCCTCGGGAGCGCCTCTCATAGTTTAAGGCCTCTTCTGTTGGCGCGCCTAATATGAAAATCGGCAGCGCCATCTGTCGATTGGCGGCGGGAGTGCAGCTGTCAAATTTTGCGAAGATGAAGAGAGAAAGGGCCCCCAACTGTAACAGTTTACCTAAGCCTTGACTCTATGATATGGCACCGGAATATCGGCAGCGCCATCTAGCGGATGCTGACTGACACTGCATGCTGCCTTGTGCTGCGCCAGCATAACAGGGTAGGACTGGCTCTTCAACCCTTTCTGTGAAGTAACACACTTAGATCGTCCACACTCCAACATTAAATCAAGATCTCTTGTTCTTTTAATTTCTATATCACTCCATAACTGATATGATCTAATATTAAACCTGTAAATATTGTGTAATCTGTTGGTCAGTATCTTAGTATCTGCTCACCAAACAGCTTCCCAAACAGGACATTTAGTAAGCTTGTCTTTCCCCTATTTATGCAACTCCCTAACTGATTCCAGGTGCTCCCATAAATTAGCTGTCTATACAGTGGCAATGCTCAATCCTGTTATACGCTCAGCAGGGACACTCATACTGGACAATGATAGATTATTCCGTAATCTCTCCACTCTCTCCCTTTGGGACATCATTCCTTCTAGATGGGAGTATAGAAACAAATGGAGAAATTCTGTTTTGTGGTAATTTGGGCAAATTCTAATTATTTGTCCAGTTTAAATAATAGCACTTAGAGTACACTGGAACCTGCAAATCCAGCTAAAATAACAACTCTGTAAAAGGGACACAGACAACTAAAATTAACTAAAGCTGGACACATTTCGAAAACTCCTTATTAATTTAAAATATGTCCTTTAAATGAAGGACATCAGAAAATGTATATAAATATCTTTAAATAATCAACTTATTAAAATGGCTAACCCTGGACTCCAGCTGCACATACACATGTAAGTACTGCCCTTGCAGGAACTATAAAGCTTTAGATTCATTTAATCATGTAACAATCGCTATGCCATTAACAAATATGACTAAGATATGTTTTATTCTTGTTAAAAATATAGGACCTTCCTGTTATCTGCCAGGGTTAGGGCTTTAGGGTTGGGGTTTTAGGGTTAAATTAGGGTTAGGGTTTTATGGTTGTGGTTAGGGGTTATGATTAGGGTTTTAGGGTTAGTGTTTTAGGGTTAGGCTAGGGTTTTAGACTTGGGGTTAGGTGTTACGATTAGGGTTTGAGTTAAGGTTTTATGGTTAGGATTAGGATTTGGGGTTAGGGTTAAGGTTTTATGGTTAAGGGTTAGGATTAGGGTTTTAGGGTCAGATGTTTATGGTTAGGTTAGGGTTAAAGCTTTATGGTTAGGGTTTAGGATTATGTTTTTAAAGTTAGACGTTTAGGGAAATGGTTAGGGGTTAGGATTAGGGTTTTAGGGTTAGGGTTTTATGGTTAGGGTTCGGATTAGGGGTTAGGATTAGGGTTAGAGTTTTAGGGCTTGGTTTACGGTTAGGATAGTGACAGCAGATAAAAGTAAAGATCCAAAATATATATTAACATATACAGTAAACTCCCCGTTATCCGGCACCCTCTTGCCCGATAACTGTAGCTGCCAGTTAATCGGGAGTCCCCGAATTTAAGGATCTAAACGACCTTTAAACCCCCCAAAACCCCTCACAATGCATTTAAAAAAGGCATTCGGACTTAAACTGGGCCATTTAGGGCCCCAAAAAAAGAATTAGAAAAAAAATTAGCAATTTTTTTTGCAGTCTCGAACTGCCGGATAGTGCCGGATAGTGAAGGTTATTTCGGTTTAGCTGGAGTTTTTTGAAAATGGGGAAGTGATGCCAGTGCCGGTTGCTTGAGAGTCCCGGTTAGTTAAGTGACAGATAACCGGGAGTTTACTGTATTCAGAACAAAAAAGCTTTAAAATAAAAATATATGAATATATATATATATATATATATATATATAAACATATATTCAGAAAAAAAACATTTAAAATAAAAATATAAAAAATGTTCATTAAATTTGAAGGGTGTTCAATTATCAGTGTTTCCTTTATTGTCTGTGAGGCTGAAATACAAGCGAGCCCCGTTTTATGAGCTGAACGGCCAAGAATTTACTGGTTTCAACACTCGGCTGAGGAGGAAGGTAGTTTCCCACACATAATTCTTCACAGATGAAGTAGTGAGGGCAGGTGTAGGACTGCTTTATGGATGAGAGCTAAATCCTTCAGCGCTGCTTTTTTTAGATATTGCTTTAGGGCTTAACTTGGAAATATAAAAATACATTTGTAGTGTAAGTAAACTTGAAGTTAAGACAGATCAGGTGTCTTTACTTCTGTTCTCTGATATTAGCTTCACCTTAGGGTATTAGCGTACTTGCCCCTCTTAACAGAGCTCTGAATTGTTTGTGATCATTTCCTAGAATCCCTCACACCTGATGGAAAGTCTCAGCCTTTTGTGGCACAGATGATCTCAGACTTGTGCACCGACTGAAAACAAAAACACAATCTCAAGACAGCCCAAGAAACCTTAATAAGACCTGACAGCACTAATGTCACCTCAGGGGCACCGGCCACGAGGCAATAGGTGAAGGTCAGTAAGCAAAGAAAATATCAGTAGTTCACAGGTTCTTGCTTATACTGCAAATTATGTTGTGTAATTGGGGGAAAAAGTGCTCAGGTCTGGTAGAGACATTATTTGTCAGAGAACATGTTTTGCAAAACATCTGCATGCAGGGATTGTGAAGAATGACCCAGGGGTCCAATCACGTGTGAGACCAATATATTTCATTCTAGTTCCTCTATTTCAATGTGTTTTTATAGTTAAGCTAAAGTGTACTGGCATATTATCTATTTATCTATCTATCTATCTATCTATCTATCTATCTATCTATCTATCTATCTATGTGTCTATCTATCTATCTATCTATCTATCTATCTATCTATCTATCTATCTATACATCTATCTATCTATCTATCTATCTATCTATCTATCTATCTATCTATCTATGTGTCTCTCTATCCATCTATCTATCTATGTGTCTATCTATCTATCTATCTATCTATCTATCTATCTATCTATCTATCTATCTATAAATGTATGTATCTATCTATCTAGCTATCTATAAATGTATCTATCTATCTATCTATCTATCTATCTATCTATCTATCTATCTATCTATCTATTTATCTATGTGTCTATCTATCTATCTATCTATCTATCTATCTATCTATCTATCTATAAACGTATCTATCTATCTCTATGTGTCTATCTATCTATAAATGTATCTATCTATCTATCTATCTATAAATGTATCTATCTATCTATCTATCAATGTATCTATCTATCTATCTATCTATCTATCTATCTATCTATCTATCTATACACGTATCTATCTATCTATCTATCTATCTATCTATCTATCTATCTATAAATCTATCTATCTATCTATCTATCTATCTATCTATCTATCTATCAATGTATCTTTCTATCTATCTATCTATCTATCTATCTATCTATCTATCTATCTATCAATGTATCTTTCTATCTATCTATCTATCTATCTATCTATCTATCTCTCTATCTATGTGTCTATCTATCTATCTATCTATCTATAAACGTATCTGTCTAGATATCTATCTATCTATCGATCTATCTATCTATAAATGTATCTATCTGTATATCTATCTATCTATCTATCTATCTATCTATCTATAAACGTATCTATCTATCTATCAACGTATCTATCTATCTGTCTATCTATCGATCTATCGATCTATCTATTTATCTATCTATCTATCTATCTATCTATAAATGTATCTATCTATCTATCTATCTATCTATGTATCTATCTATGTGTCTATCTATCTATCTATCTATCTATCTACATAGTAATTGAGATCTAAAAAGACTATTACTCCAAGTTTAACTTTAGCTCTCATCTGATCCTTGTAATATGTGAATTAATTGTTGTTAATTGCTAATTCATTAAGAGGAAGGAAAAATCATTGACACATTGCCAAATGTCTCATAAGGAGGACAAATCCTTCCTAACCCCAAATACTGGCAATTGAAATGCGCTGTGGATCAGTAGCATTTTAATTAATTTAACCAGCATAACCAAGTATATATATATATATATATATATATATATATATATATATACACACCAAAACATCATTTAGCTTATGGTGAACATAAAAGTGATGGAAGCCCACCATCGTACTGGGTAAAGTGAATAAATAGTACAAAGTAAAAAAAAGTAAAAAAACTTATTATCATGATTTTCCAACTTATTTTTAGACATTCAAATGTGAACATATATGTGCTATTTATTTACTATATATATATATATATATATATATATATATATATATATATATATATATATATATATATATATATATATAAAAGAGAGAGAGAGAGGCTTGGGAATAAGATATGAATTTGTGTGAATATAAATAAGAAGCACTGGGAACGCTGAGGGACCTTCTTAAAGATCAGGACAAGTAGAAAGTAAACGAGGGCAGGATCCGATCAGTGACTGCATACTAGAACTGTATGATAAGCAGTGATGCCTGGAGACCTCCCATATATACTGATATAACCTTTAACGTACTATATATGTGTATTAACCATTTGTGCTTTTAATGCAATACTTAAATGCAAATATATAAAACTCATAAATTGTGTAGATTTGGTTTAATATATTTGCCCTTTTCTTGAACCATGGCAATTATGTCAATACACTAATTTTAATTCACTAAGTTTTAGAAATGATTATTTTTGTAGGTACAATAATTCTGTAATGAGCATGCAGATGCTGTCTGATGTTCTAAATAGGTGTAGTAATGGTTGAAGACACAGGAGATGACAATAACATCATTGTCTCTTAAGCGATAGTTTAAATGAAATATAATAATGCGTACAGTTTTTTACCACTAAACTCGCAGGTAGCTGTTCCACCTCTGGATCACATCCCATTCCAACACCTCTGAGGTCCTTCAGCTGCGCCTCCTGGATGCTAAATATAACAACATCTTATATTGTGTTTCCTGTTTCCAAAGCACGATCTGCTTATGAGGTCGTTCATTCTGAATCACGTGAAAAACATTTTTTTTAAAGATCTGGATTATGTGCCCCACTTTTCAGAAGCAGATCTTCTAAAATGGAGTATCTAAAAATTATTTATAAGAATAATGGCTAATTAAACCAATGGCCCTAGAGAGACAAGCTTTCACCAAATAGTCAATTTTCCCAGTATTTGGGTGCATGTATAGTCGTTATTAGCACAATTCTGGTTTTATTAAAACTTCAGTATTTTGCAGGTCCAGTTCTGAAACAGCAATTTTCTACAAGCAAGTAAATGGAGCTCTGGCCCACAGTCCACCATTCTGTCCAGAATGCTTAACCCCAGGGACACTATATGACATCTTCTATCTCTCTATTTATGTTTTCTAAACATTTTTCTTCTTCACTTGTCTCCATTTGGTTTGTCTCAGCTCTCTTAAGTACAAATGCAGCATTTACTTAGGTAATACCTCACTTACTCAACATCACTGCAGGCCTTTATGGCTGATCCTGCATGATTTCACGTGCACTTGGTGATTGTGCTGGAGCCCAATTAAAAATTTCAGTTTGGACTGGAAATACACTCTCGCTCAATCGCAGGCTGAAATTACCTGCACCACTTTGTCACAATAGATATATGTAAGTGTGGTGAGGAGTCTACTTTCATCCACTGAGTTCCTTTTGGCTTGTTATGTATGTATCCAGCTCTGAGAAATCAAGCGACACAAAAGTAATAATAATCATATAGCAATGTTTATACTTTGGCTGTTCAATCACACAAGGCCCCACAGAATCGATCGGCTCATCAGAATGTCAAGAGATACATAAGCATAGCGCCTGGCAGAATTTGTTCATGGATGACGTCTACAAAGCCTGATAAGGTCCATATAATTATAGCAAATCATAAACAGAAAGTTATAGTGATTATTATTGCAAATTTTTTGATAAAACAGCAAGCCTCATGAGCCATTATAGGTCGTGACAGCACTTTCTTTGATACAAACTTACAATATATTATCATTCCGTCATAGACTAGCATAACATTTTCATCATTTCATGTAGCTCTGAATCTTAATTGAAGTTAGGGGCAAATCATATTTAAGCATTTAATAATAAAATACTATAAGCGGTAAAACCATCAAAAACCTTTGGTGTTTATTGCACCAAATGGAAAGTGATGTCCCTTACAAGATCTTTGTCAAGGTTAAATTATTTACTTTATAACAAACAATTCACAACAGAGATCTCTAACATCAAACTAAACTCACCTTTCCTCATTAAATTACTACTGCACATTAAAACAAATACTAACATGAATCTACCATAAATCTTCCATTTGGCAAACCCACCAGATATTACTCATTACTTTCGCTCATCCTATTATTCATATATCAAGATAACAACTACTGATATTTAATATATGATGCAAGAACAACTCATGTTGCAAAATCATTCTACCATCATCTCTATTTAGTTGGACACATGATCTATTGTCTTAACTCCAAAATAAGATAATGGTTGTGGACATTCAAGGCACAATATTATGCCAATTATGTACCAAGATAAATTTGCCACTTTTTCTAAAATCTGTAACTTGTAGTTTTTCACATAGGGTTACAATCTTTCTGAACATAATGTGGACGGGAAATGAAAGCTAAAAATACCGTTTTACATATTGCCTTGTAATCAGCTTAGCCAAATATCAATATAATTTCCGTAACTACAAATGTTTTCCTTATTATTTTTAAATGAGCCCAATTTCCTTTTATTTCAGATGAAGAAGATGCAGCTCAATTGGTAGGAAAGTGCTTCCAGTCTGAAGCAAGTGCTATCAAAGGGAAACAAGGATTCTGTCTGTATTGGATCTCTAATTAAAAGCAGCCAGATTTAATGACAACAAATTGCAACGGTTTAGGGCAAAGGGTACTTCATCCCTCATTAACTTCAATTACTGGTTGCAGGTGAAAACAAGAGAGTAGATAAATAAGACTATTCAGAAGCTCTGCCAGCCTAAAGCGATTATGTCCAGTTTAAAACCACATTAACTTAAAGCGGCTTTCCTGTACTCTCCAATCTACAAAGGCTGGAGAAGAAACAATATGGCAAAGTGTTGTTCATATGGCAAGCCAGTGCTGCGAAAGGGCCGATTCACCTAGCATCATAGTAAATATATACATAGTAAACAATTTTTATCGGATCATTGCAGCTATCATCACAGTTTTCAATAAAATTGTCCTTCAAAAATAAGGTCCATAAATCTTATTAAATATTAAAAGGCCACAGTGATGAAAAATGTATATTTTTGAAAACATTGACGACAAGCATAATTATGCAGGGGAAAAAATCATAGAGCTAAAAAGGTGATAATTAAAAAAATAAATAAATAAAAAAATACAGTAGAATCCCGATCATCCGGTACTCAACTAACCGGTACTCTCAAGCAACCGGCACCGGCATCAATTCCCCATTTTAAATAAACTCCTGCTAAACCGACATAACCGGCACTATCCGGAGATCGAGACTGCAAAAAAAAAAAAAAAAGAAATGCTAACTTTTTGCTAAATATTTTTTCTGGGCCCAGTTTAGGTGCTAATGCCTTTTTAAAGGCATGTTGAGGGTTTTAGACCCTTAAATTCGGGGACTCCCGATTAACCGGAAACTACACTTATCCGGCAATAGTGAGTCCCTATAGGTGCCGGATAACGGGGGGTTTACTGTATGTATATATATATATATATATATATATATATATATATATATATATATATATATATATATTAGAGGCTTCTGCACGGGTTGAAATCCAACAAGGTGGAAGCTTTGTATATGTAATCAAAAAATTGTATTTGAATTTTTACAATATCTCAAAAGTTACCCTCAGTTAGAGAGTAAAAATCACGTGGACCTTTCCTGTTATCTCCCACCAGCAGTGGTGGCCAGTAGTCACTAGGTGCCACAACGACGGCTCGCTGAGACTTTCTTTTATTCGTTCAGGTTTAGGTAGTGGCAGATGAGCCGTTTTAAATAAATTTTTAATTGGTAAGTCATTGGTTAATTTCCCATCTGTTTCACTATTTTTTTTAAATAAATAAATATATATATATATATAAAATGCTACTTATTATATACTAGCGACTTGCCCGTCAAAAAATGACGGCAAGATCAAGTTTTTCCCCAAACATTTCTCCCTCCCATGTGTCTTTCCCTCCCCCTCCTGTTTCTCTTTGCCCTCTCTCTCCCTCCCTCCCTTGTCTCTCTTTGCCCCCTCTCTCCCTCCCTTGTCTCTCTTTGCCCCCTCTCTACTTCCCCTGTCTCTCTTTGCCCCCTCTCTTCCTCCCCTGTCTCTCTTTGTCCCCTCTCTTCCTCCCCTGTCTCTCTTTGTCCCCTCTCTCCCTCCCCTGTCTCTCTTTGTCCCCTCTTTCCCTCCCCTGTCTCTCTTTGCCCCCTCTATCCCTCCCCTGTCTCTCTTTGCCCCCTCTCTCCCTCCCCTGTCTCTCTTTGCCCCCTCTCTCCCTCCCCTGTCTCTCTTTGTCCCCTCTCTCCCTCCCCTGTCTCTCTTTGCCCCTCTCTCCCTCCCCTGTCTCTCTTTGCCCCCTCTCTCCCTCCCCTGTCTCTCTTTGCCCCCTCTTTCCCTCCCCTGTCTCTCTTTGCCCCCTCTATCCCTCCCCTGTCTCTCTTTGCCCCATATATACCTCCCCTGTCTCTCTTTGCCCAATCTATCCCTCCCCTGTCTCTCTTTGCCCAATCTATCCCTCCCCTGTCTCTCTTTGCCCAATCAATCCCTCCCCTGTCTCTATTTGCCCCTACTATCCCTCCCCTGTCTCTCTTTGCCTCCACTCTCCCTCCCCTGTCTCCCATTCTCCCCATCGCCCTCCCGTGTCTCTTCCCCCTCTACCTCCCCTGTGTCTCTTTCCCCACTAACTCCCCTGTACCCCCTTTCTCCTCTGTGTTTCTTTGCCCCCTTCTACCTTCCCTGTGTCTCACCTACCTCTCCTGGCTCCCTTCCCCCATCCTGTGACCCCCACTTCATTACCTCCTGGGTTCCCCTGCACATTCCCCTGTACTTGAAAGTGCCTTCTTCTCCCACTGGATCTCTGCAGATGGCTGTCTGTGTGGGGAGCAGCGGTGGGCTCAATCCTCATCTCTGTCCTGTCTGCTTGTTGAGGCAGAGATGTGAAGCAGCTGCGTGGAGCTGCCGAGGAGGGAGCCCTGGGGGAGAAGCCAGCCACAGGCCAACCAGCACAGGCCCAGATCTGAGCCCCCCGGCTCCCTCTCCAGGAAAGGCTCCTCCTTGTACACCCAACGGGGGTAAGTTTATTGCAGGCCTCGCGATCCTCTCCCCCCTCTACATTGCAGCCTTAGGCCTGTGGCTCATGTATCAGATCCCCGCCCCCTGCGGCCTGTCCTCGGAGCCCAGCGCAAGGAAGTAGCTGCGGAAGAACCCAGCTGCAGGCCAGACAGCACAGGCCGGGAGCGGAGGCTCCTCCTTGTACCCCCAACTGTCCTGCCTCCCTGGAGCTGCCTCCTGCAGCACTGATACCTGGAAGTGCTGGCTGGGTGTCTGAGCTTCCCGTGCAGGCGCCTGGGGTGATGTGGGCCGCTGGGGAGCATGGCAGCATCAGTGGCAGGGTCCTGGCAGTGCTGGCTGGGTGTCTGAGCTTCCCTGCAGCCTGGGGTGATGTGGGCCGCTAGGGAGCATCAGTGGGGCAGGGGGTGCCGTGCAGGCGCCTCGGGTGATGTGGGCCACTGGGTAGCGTTGCCCGCTTCGCGAGGGCCGCAGCGTTAGCAACAACCCGCATGCTCACAACTATATATGTGATAATGCTACTGAGAGGGCTCAAACCTGACAAAGCAGAATCTTTCAATATGTAAACAGGGTCAAAAATTAAAATTTTTGTTTTTAGAGGACCTCAAAAAGTCACCCTCAATTAGAAGGCGGAAATCATGTGGAACAGTTATTGGAGGTTTCCTGTTATCTCCCCGCCAGCAGTTAAGTGCGGTTCATAAAAAACACATTGGATATGAATGAATAACTTAACAATGAAAAAAACTTCATGAAACAGCACACTTACTACTACACCAAAACTCTCTGTTTTAGTTAATATATTTAGAATAGACCCCAACCTTATGATCTATACAGAGTCTTGTGGGTATTTGAATGTCCTTCACCATGTGTTAAAGGTCCCTGGTTAAAGTCCTCATAGAACTTACATTTTTTTATTTAAAAATAAAAAAATTGTTATTTGTTATATAATAAATTAAACTAATTTCATTATTTGAACTATATGTATAACGTATATATATATATATATATATATATATATATATATATATATATATATATATATATATATATATATAAACAACCTTATTAAATTGCAATTTGGCCAATTAAATAGGGCTCTATATAAGCACATAGCATATTTTTTTACAGAAGTTTTTAGTTAGTGAACTTCTATCCAAAAGCAAGGTCTTCACTAACTAAAAACTTCTGTAAAAAATATGCTATGTGCTTATATAGAGCCCTATTCAATTGGCCGAATCACAATTTAATAAGGCCGAAAATACGGAGTTTACTAACTACAATTATTCAATTCATTAATTTAAAAGCAACATAAAAACACAGTCAAATGAACATTATCTTTATTATATAACCTAAATATTTCTCTTTTAAAACAACAAGGACGTTCAACACCATAGACTGCAGCATAACTTGCTGTGCTATTTGTCCTATTACAATTCTAGCTGCTAGAGCATAGTCAAGTCGTTACTAATCACATAGCCACTGTCTCTATATCTGATTCTAGTTATTATCCATTACATCCTGCATTTTACAGAGCTCATCACTCATTCGGACAGAGGCAACACATTGAAATACCCTGACTTCTATTGATTATAATTTAGCATCAATTTTACAAAGGAAAACACCTTTTCCTGAATATTTTGCTTTATAAAAACACATATGTTAAATTCAATGGCTCTTTAATGTAATGTCTTAATAGTAATTACTTATACTCTATGTGCCATTTTACTCCTTTTATTCCATGAATGCTGCTCTGTGCATGAGGGGATTGTTTTCTAAAGTTTAAACAGAAATTGCACATTGCTATTAAAACTGTGAACCTGCATTTAATGTGACCAGACATGTTCACAGAACCGTGCAATAAGCAGTCCAAGCTCTAGTCAGTTACAGGATAACTTAAAAATACACATGCATGTGTCTAACCTAGGGGCAGATTTACAAGTAGTGCAGTGCACCAGGGCCCTCCTGTGGGGAGCCCAGTGATGTGTAAGTTGTGTAGCCTCCGCTTGGGGCCGCTCACACCGGCCCAACCCACCAAGGCCCCACTGGGACCCCCCTGTGCCTCCTTGACCACATACAAACCCCCAGCCTGAAATTTGTGTGTGCCTGTTTAAAAAAGAACATTTCTACTGAAGCTCCAACAGGTGGCAGTGTGGATCAGTTCAGCATGCTGGAGATGTGTATCATGGAAGAAGGTAAAAAAGCAATGGCTGAAAAGTGGCAGCAAAGTACAGGGGATGGGTTCGTGAGGGAGGAACAGGAGATAGGGAGGGGTGCTATGTGAGGTGGGTGCTGAGAGGAGTTGGCTGTTGCGGGGATGGATCCTGAGAGAGCCGCTGACAAAAACTCGGGGCTATACTGGGATGGATGCTAAGAGGGGTGGCTGTTGTGTTCGGGTGATGTTTATATATGTGTAGAGGATGTTGCAGGAAAGTGGAGCATGCACGCCCTGGAGCTATGCTGCAGGCAGAGGAGCCTCACATAGGCAGGAGCATTGAGTAATTTGGTCCCGGCGGGTACCAGCACAATTGTTTACATCCCCCTGAGTGGGGCACAATTTTTTTTTTTTTTTGCACCAGGGCCCTCCATTCTTTTGCTCTACAACTGGTCTAAACCCTGTGTTTTGAGCACATTCAGTAAACAAGTAAACATACCTTTCATTATTAGTCAGGTAAATGTTATTATAATAGAAATCATTATTTAAAATATTTGCATAGCTGCATTGCAGTTAGTTCTGAGAATTAAACTATGTAATGAATGCACTGAATTGAATATTGGATATCATTTTAATAAATGATATCCCATGATTCCTTCCTACACAAACTGCCATCGCTGATTGTTACAATGTATTAAAATGTATTAGCTGCCTGTGATTGGCCATATCAAATTATGAATTTTATGCCAATTGTAGCAGTGATATCCAGGGGTGTCAATTCACAAGAGCAACTGCTTACAAACTCACAAGATTTAGCAAACAGGATGAGGGTTTAGCAAACAGGGTTTGTTAATGTTTATTTTGGTATTTTTTTCATGCAAAAAATGTTTTCATACACTAATAATTCTCCTCTATCAGATGCAGTCATAATCTAGGAAATTTAGATATGCCTTTAATTAATGGAATTAAATTAACTAATTACACTATTATTGCAAGCATGATGCGTGTATTTTTTTTTTTTGTATTTTTTGTATTTTACTTCAGTTTCTACAAATAACAAACAGATATTACAAAATTATACAAAACACAAATATACAAATACAAGATATATTACAGTCATACAAAAAAAAAATGATGCATGATTTATTGATGCTGAATAGGCACTGTATTGGATATGTTGGTCTGTTCAGAAGACTCCAATGATAAGATGACTTCCAGATCACATCAATACATTTCCAAACTGGATACATGTGCTTCCCCTTCATTATCCAGTTTGTTATATGTGTACATGCAAATGTAAATACATCTGAAATTTAAATGCCTAATTTCTTACAGCCATTTAGCGTAAATTACACAATTAACAGCTTCTCCATCTGTTTTAAAACATTATGGAAATCAGCTTCTTTTTGGCTACACACTCCCCACTGTGGATCATTACTGCTTGTGACAAATGCTCATCAAGAAGATTGCCACGTGTGACTAATGGAGTTTTAAACACTGCATGCTGGGATCTGTGAGCAAGCTTATGTGCCCTTTCACTCGGCTTCTTTTCTAGTTGTTGGAAACTCTGATTGATTTAAACTGTTACACTGCACGATTCCTATGAACTAAAAAAACGTAACAGCCTTATTAAATTGCAATTCGGCAAATTCTAAAGGGCTCTATATAAGCACAGAGCATATTTTTTTTACAGAAGTTTTAAGTCAGTAAACTTCTATCCAAAAGCAAGGTCTTCACAAACTAAAAAAATATGCTCTGTGCTTATATAGAGCCCTTTAGAATTTGCTGAATTGCAATTTAATAAGGCTGTAAATATATAATACCCTCTGAGGGTTTTTTTTTTATTTATTTATTGCAATCCAATGCTTATTACTGTTTGCACATTTTTGTAACTTCACAAAATTTAATATATATAATGTGAAAATAATGTTTTTCTTTACTAAAATATAAAAATGTAAGTTAAAAATTTGAGAAAGCCACAACATTTTTACAGTGTTATATACCCAAAATAAAGTCAGATCTGTGACAGAAATTTTTTAAATTTTCTTTATTTTTGTACATTTTTGGGGTTAGGTATGTTCCTTTTCTATTATGCAACAATTGATATATGTTCATCATGTTCTAAAATCCCAAAAAGCATCGAAAATATATTTATAAAAATATATAATAGATGCAAATATGAGCAAACATGTAAAAGTTGGTTACATGTTTTATAAATTTCTTAGGTTACAGTTTTATTATAATATTTCCTTTGCAATATATATTAATAGTCAAAAATCCTAAAAAAAATATAGAAAATGTGTAAAATATCTAAATATAAAAAAATATAAATTAGTACACAAAATTGTGTTACATTAATTGTAAATGTCTTCAGTTATATGTATGTTACATTTATATTATGTAACAATTTATTAACGCACCACATATATTAATAAAGTGAAATCCTAAAAAAAATATATAAATATATAAAAAAATAAAGTATATAAAAAACGTTTTAAACTTTTTGTAAATTTATTGGACTATATATATATTTGTTATATGATGTAATAAATAATATCAGATTGTGCTCATACGCCTTTCCCAGGGTTTAAGGTTGATGAATTGAATGATGGAAGAAAAATATAGCTCGCAACATGTATTAATATAGTGAAATCAAAAAAAATTTACACAAATATATACAATATATAAAGTATATATATTTTTTTATTTTTTTCTAAAATTATATTTGTCTTATATGATGTAATTTAATAATTTGCAACATATAAATAATATTATATATATGTATAAACATATAAAAAATATATTCAATAGGTAACAATAGCTAGTTGCTGTTTTAAAAGATCCACTTTGCTGTTTATATAAAGCTCTTTTATTATGAAGGACAATGGTTTCACACCTTCTTCCTCAGTACAGTGTGTATTTAATACCTGAGGGCAAAAATAATCCATCTTAAAGTTGTCTTACTTCATTTAATGCCGTACTGAATTCCAATAGTATGCATGTACCAATTTTGCCCTCAATCCTTAATCCCACTGCGAAAATTGACACTTGTTCACCATATGTTGATTGCTCTTCTGTCTTCTCCCTTCATCCCCTGCCAAGATGGAGATGGTCTACTGACTAGCTCAAGTTAATGCTACTGCAAAGCCTTACAGAGGTGAATAGGTTCTTGTATCCCTGGAGTATAGACACATTATGACGACTTCATCTGATTAAAAGGGGATGTTGATCATTAGTTATGACCTGGATTTCTCTCTTTTATTTTCTCTTGGCAATCATTCAAACTGTTCCCAGATGTACACGGAACTTTTAGGTATCTGCAAATAAAACAAATCTGAAACAAGGATGGTAATGAATAATATCAGAATGTGGCATACACCTTTCCCAGGGTTTAAGGTTGATGAATTGAATGATGGAAGAAAAACATATGTGTTCCAGATTGAAACACATAGCTCACTAATTCAGAGTTCATGTTTCTTCCAACCACAGCCAAACAAAGGAGAATAAATTACAAAGTAGTTGTCATTCACTGGGGATTAATTATTACGTCTTTATAAATAGGTAGCTGTACCAGTCCCTGTGACTCGATCTGGATTTTTTACTGCATAATTATGATAATAAAGGAGCATGAAATGGGGCCAAGTGAAAATAATAACTAGCCCGTAAAAAAAATGCGGTAATAAGGGAGGTCAAATGTTCAGTACATGAAAAATGCAACATCATTTTTTGGTGATTCTTAGTTCAATTGTATTTGTAATGGGTACTTCCATCAGTAGAAGCACATGGCAAAGAAAATGCAAATGTATAGTTAATCATGTTTTGATGACATTATAGGATGAATAAAAGGACTTGGAGTTACTATGGGCCATATTCCATTAGCTGCTCGCAAATGCCTCAAACTCATACATTTGGCTGTGGGTGTTTTTATATATATATATATATATATATATATATATATATATATATATATATATATATATATATATATATATATATATATATAAATAAATATATATATATATATATATTTATATATATATATATATATTTATATATATATATATATTTATATATATATATATATATATATATTTATATATATATATATATATATATTTATATATATATATGTATATATAAATGTTTAGATGTATTCTATTGACTCCGTCTCATAAATTCCGACCTCAAGGCTGAACTCGTAAACCCTGACTATTTAAGTCTGATTTCAGGGGGGGCGTGATCATATGATCTCACAATATTTAAGCAAGCCCGTAATTTACCTCTTAAACACTCACAATACTTCTTAGACACAGTCAATAGTAAATGAGACCGTCATCATGACGTCAGTAAAACATGGAGGTTATACTTTAACTTCACTCAGAGACTATAAATGGATTGGTGTTGATAAGTACATTTTGCGATCAAGCAATGTAGAAATCAATAAAATTCATTAAAGCATCTGTTCTAGTCCATGCAGGTTCCATGATATGTATTAAATCCTTAAATCCTGGGATCCATTTCACACAAGAGACTGTTTGAGACTGTTCTGCAATTAATTCTAATGTATTTCTATGCTTTCCCATATTTTTAAAGTACAGTATTGCATTTTTGATAGCTGTTAAGGCTCTAATAATTGATTAAAAAAGGTCTTGTGAGTCCTCGTGAGTACTAGTAATATTTTTGACAGAAATGTGATACTTTTATCATTTGCGAGGTTCAAAATATTTGCAAATTAGAGCTGTGAGTCTAATAGAATATTGATTTTGGTTAGCACTCGTAAAGCTTGAGCTGTGCTAAAACCAATGGAGTTTTCAGCTAGGATTTGCGGGTTTGGCTCGTCAGTAGTGATTGCGGGTGTGGTCTACACGTTATTGGGTTGCGAGAATCTAATAGAATATGTGGTTTAACAATCTGCTTCTTTAAGGGGGCTTGATATGAACCTAGTACAAACCTACCCCAGCAGAATTGTGTGGTTCTTATTTTCTCTGGCACAAAAGGTGATTTCTGAAAAGGGCAACGCCCAAAGGTGCAGGTTACTAGTGGCCTATGGCAAGACCACTCCCCAATTAAGGATGCAAAACACAGAAACAGTCTCACACCTTAGATATGTGAAACTAGAACTGAACCTTTATTGAATCATATAACCAACATATTTATACATCTCCCATACCACACCCTTGTGTACCTTTGTTTATGTGTGTGATGAAACACATCTGCCTTGTAGCCTTGGGGGCTTTAGAGCACTTGATAAAAAACTTGTCAGATGAAAGATGTCTATAGCAAGCTAGGGCTAAAAACCTTGGTGTTAATCTTAAGTGTTTGCTTAGGACTACTTGAAGTGCATGCATCTGTCTTGTCTGCTTTTATCAAGGCCTGTATGTGTGAGGATGCAATGTTCTACAGTTCAGCTTATGTGCAGAGCATTTTTACCTTATACTTATATATTCTCCTGTGATATATTAATTTTCCCTCTATAACCTCTAAAGTTGTCGTGTTGTTGTCACACGTTTCGAGCCTCGTGGAGCGAGGCTAACTGTCGACTTTAATGGCCGAACCAAAGAACTGGAAAAGACGACAAAAACAAACAAATATGCCTCAAATAAATTTACACACGCACACACAGCACATGGGGAGAACCAGGAAGTCTGTGAGTGAGGTTGCAAGTTAATTTGAGGCATATTTTGTCTTTTTTAACAATCTAAAATCGCTGAAGCGGGCAAAAAAATTTTGGACGGAAAAATGTAAATATTGCGAAACAGGATGAAACTGAGGCTTAGCAAGGCCAGGCATGTAGAACTTAGAAAATACACAATGCAAAGGACAGTAACACATGAACAACACCAGGCACACAGGACTTAGAAAATACATGACGGTGAAGACAGTAACACATGAACAACGCCAGGCACGCAGGACAACCAACGGCAGTCAGCGCGAGTGATACAAAGATTCAGCAGAGTCACTGAGGAGAAAGACACAGGGAAGGGACAGGGGGGAGATGGTGGAAAGAGACACATGGCATTCCCAAGCACAAAAATTCCAGGTTATCAAGGCCTGTAATGAGTGGTGAAGCCACTGGGATTGCGGTGAACGGCGAAGGAGCTCATCGCGAAGGCCATAAAGTAGATGGGAGGAGAGGCTCGCAATGAGCGCCAAAGGTGCTCAGAGGCGACAGAACCTCGCATTGTGTGGCAAACAGCATTGCCAGGCTTCAAATTGTATTGCTGTCATTTTTGACGGGCAAGTCGCTAGTAACATATAATAACTAGTATACATGATAACCATGTCCAGGCAACATATAACCACACACAATAATACATAATCACAATGCAATAATGTCATGCTCCTTTGGTCATATCCATAATTACTGATAATATAAGTCACTAAACAATGTAATCATGACGTGGCAATTGTGAACTGACTATACATAGCAGAAATTCTCATTAGGGGGGCAATAGATTAGGGTGCTATATCGTTGATGTAAACTTAGGCTAAATTGCAGCAAATATGCAAAAAAAATAAAAGATTTGTATGTCACATGTAGTATCACAATGTTAAAAAATTCTGTATCTCAAAGGCTGTCCAAGTGTACATCGGAAGGTAAACAGCTGGTCCCCATATCAAAATGGTTGAGAACCACTGACCTAGAAGGCAGAAAGGATAGAGGTGATATGATAGAGACATTCAAATATATCAGAGGATTTAATACATGTCAGGAGGGATATATCTTTCAGAAAAAGAGGAAAGCAAGAATGAGAATGCATGATTTCAAATTGGAGGGTCAAAGATTTAGGGATAATGTACGAACGTACTACTAAAGAAGGGTAGTAGATAAGTGAAAGAGCTTTCCAGAGGAAACACGGTAAAGGAATTTAAATATGTCCATGATAAGAATACACTTCTTCAGCGGATTTATTAAACCAAGCTTTTCAGGTAGATATATTAGGTAGATTAGATGGGTCTTTTGGTTCTTATCTGCTGTTAAATCTATTTTTCAAGAATGCTGACACGGCTGGAGGAACGATGTTAGCACCATATTTGACCTTGTGCTATGATACTTTGGAAAAATGAGCATTACTCCCTGACGGAATTCTTTCATCATCAAGAGCTACTTCTAGAAGTAAAACATCTCCAGCTTGTTGGTCAGTATTGGTCTTAAGGGACTCTGAATATGTGATGATGCTTTGAGGAAATTAGCTGACGCTAGTGATCTGCAAATAATGTGACGGGTTTGAAAATTAGTCAGGATTTTGTTTCACAAATGGCAGAGCATCTGCGGGGGAAATTGGAAAACAGATCTACTGAAGAAAACATCCATATGTGTCTGGTTCATCTTATCAGCAAGGATTTTGAAGAAGATAAAACCTCCAAAATATGTAGGGACATAATTCAACCATGTTATCATACAGAAAATGTATTTTGTTTTTTTGTTCATTAATCCATGGATAATAAATAAAAACTAAAATAGTGACACAACCAAAAGGCCAAAGTGATGATCTCCAATTGTAACAGTCAATGAGAATATACCACTTTTATGGAAATTAATATGCTCACTTACTTGTATATGTGCCTTATGAGATTTCAGCTTAGTAACTCTATTCATTAATTACAGGGTCACTCTAATATTCTAGCTTTTAATTAGTAAGGATTTAAAGTGTTACTTTGAGTCTGAGAAAATAGCGAGTTTTCCTCTCATCTCTATGTTGGAACTCATCTAATTAAAGTCATATTTAAGTGAGCTGGATTATGAATGCATCTGATAGAGGAGAACATTTTTTTGCATGAACCCCGCCCCCCCCAAATAAACATTTAAACACATTGAAGTCATCAAAATCTCTGAAGTTTCAGACAGCTGCAAATCAGGGTTAACACCTTCCAAACCCAGGCTAAATTAGCATCAAATTTAAAATGATTTATTTTTACCAATCAGATTAGCTGAAACATTTGATTTAAACTCTTGGGTTTCTGTTTGTGCTGTAAATCAGCCGGGGATATGTAGTGTATCACTGATATGGGCTATGTATTGCTGCTGACATAGAGATAGGAAGCTGCAAGGAGATTGGCTGAGCAAGCAACAGCAGGAAAATAGTGGGTTACTATTGCTCCCCTGATACTGCATGCTGATTGGGGGGGATCAGATGCCTGTTTAGACACCCCTGAAGGTATCAACCTAATCATTAGAGGGATTTTTAGATATAAGTAAAAATAAAATGTTGTATGAGATGTTCTGCATACATATATGCTGCTTTTTGCCTAAGGATTGTAGAAATGTATTCATCCATGAAACTTGAAAAAGCCTTTAAAGCTTAGCTTATTGATAATTGACTTTGTGTTGCACTGTGCCATTTTTTGGTTGTAGAAGAGGAGTTCCCAGGTACATGTTCTCACAAAAAAAAAAACATTTTAGAATAAATGGAAACATTTTACTACTTTTTTTTCATTGAATGCTATTGAAACTGAACAATTACACTGGGACTTTATAGCTTAGTGAATCTATCCAGTAGTTCAGCGTTTTCCATGATCCAGATGCGTCCCCAACTGCTGCTTTACTACTTCAGAGAAAAAGTAAGAAATGGTAGGACCAAACACAGTTAAGGAATTACATATAGGTGAATAACTGCAATTTTGGTAACTGCATAGTTACCTGTTTGCTGTCCCTCAGGAAGAAGGCAAGGGGTCAGGTGTAACTCACCCAGTTGGGAAATGCAGCATTTAGGCCATTCTCTAGGGCCTAAGCGTCCTTCGAGCGAGTGGGTGGGGCTTAGTGTCCCTCCCCGGCTCCTCAGGGAAGGCCTCTCACATGTAAAAGTGAGAGGAAAAACAAACCTGCGAATGTGAGATGCGCGAGTGTGAAACCCGCAGATGTAGAGGGAGATCTGTACTTTTGTGGCTCCTGTTCCTCTTTGATGATATAGGGCCCTAATAGATTCTAGCATCTTAAGTCCAATGTGTAGCATGTAATGGTTGTGTGCTTCAAATGTGGCCGTTTTACGTCGCTATTAAATTAAAAAGTGCTGCGAGCTATTTCGTAAACCAGTTCTCAGTTGTCGGAGTCGTGTGCTCGAACGCAAACAATTAAGCAAACACGTTCAGATGGAGCCAGTGGAGAAAGAGATCATTAGCGTTACGTCACTGAAAAAGGGGGGGTAGATTTTGAAGTCCTACGTGCTTTAATTGCAGTTTGCGATCGGGCCCACATTAACGATATAATGCAATATTAATAAACTCGTAAATATGATATTCTATTACATGCGAGTTACAGTATATAAACACGAAAAAGAAAGATATAGAACAACTATGAACTAGATGGATTGAACACACCAAAGAGCACAGATCTAATATACAGAAGTCAAATAAACTGCCCACATAAGTATGTAAAACGTGACCTTTAATCGTAATCTAAAAGCATATATTCATAAAATACAAAAACAACGTAGAATAATACACATAAAAACAAAAATAGTCGATTTGGAGAAAGAATGCAGAAGGTGTAACACAGGATAATTATCCTAATGGTTATGTCGCCATGAGTACCATGTATGTAAATAAGCTGAGATAGTGGTATAAATCCTAAACTGGCAAGAATAAAGAAATATTATATACCAACACCCAAATAAAAAGAGTAATATCCTAAGCTTGTTTGTAATAGAGTTTGGAATAGGACCCGTCACTTGCCCTCTATTCCTACCTATATCCTCTGACTACACTATCTAATGTAGAAAAATCAATGGGTGTAAATATATAATTATCTACCATTTACGGAAGATGAAAATAAAGTGCGTATCATAAAGTGCATATGTAGGTTTGTAAAGTGCTAATTTGAACAATATAATGTCGCTGTGTAATTCACAAGATATATAAAAATGACTGAATTTAAAGTTAATGATTGCTCAAAGTGAATAAATAGCTATAAGCTATGGCTGTGAATTAAATACAGTTTTGTGGAAAAGAAGCATGTAAGATAATCACGAATTCCAGCGTCTATAATCACAAAGTCATTAAACAGAAACAATAATAAATAGATTGTACAAACAAAAATATATATATAAGTTCATTACTATATTTACATGTGCAAATCGTGCAAATTATTAACATATGCAGAAGTTGTGCAAAAAGTTTTTTTAAAATATACAGCCTTATTAAATTGTGATTTGGCCAATTGAATAGGGCTCTATATAAGCACACAGCATATTTTTTTACAGAGGTTTTTAGTTAGTGAAGACCTTACTTTTGGATAAAAGTTCACTAACAAAAAACTTCTGTAAAAAAAATATGCTCTGAGCTTATATAGAGATCTATTCAATTGGCTAAATCACAATTTAATCAGGCTGATAATTTGTAATCAGGATATAAGTTTATCAATTAAAGGTCACGTTTTACATAATTATGTGTTTATGTGACTTCTGTATATTTGATCTTTGCTCTTTGGTGTGTTCAATCCATCCAGTTCTTAGGTGTTCTATCTCTCTCTTATTTAGATTATTCTAACACTTACTAGATTGGATTTTTGATGGAAAGATGGAGTATATAGATTGAATATTTAATTCTAGCTCCAAACCAAAAATATTTGAAATTAAAACTTTTCCATATTACACATCCTGGTATAAATTGCTCTTCTCTGAACAGTTGTAGAGTTACAGTATATGTCGTAACACATTGATTGCAGGGATCAATATAACATTGCGAGTTTGAGAATGTTGTGCTATTAATTCTAAGATCTAACATCACATTTCCTTATAATACATGTACAGTAGAGTGATTTTATTTGCATTACAACTGCTACGTATTGGACCTTTACCCCCGTTGCAGGGGCTCTCGAGCACACGTTGGCCTTTGGGCTCCAATTGCGTGTTACGTGCTTGCTCGCGAGTGACCACGTTGCAATTTAATAGCTGAATGGAACAAGTAGCGGTTACGGGCTCATCAGATCAAAGGATTTACGTGTGCGAAGTTCAACGTTGCTCAGCACTTAGCCTATTCTCGGCCATCCTGCTAGTTAAGACGCAAAGTCTGCTGCGAGCAACATTACAGGGCTAATTTTTACCCCATAACACGTAAATTGGGAGTTACGGGCTACGTTTTAACACGTAGCCTTAATTTTAAAGTTACCACGCTCCACATTCCACGCTACAACACTTACTCAGAGTTTGGAGTCTGAGGGGTGTACTTTTATCTGTTTAACAGTGGGGGAGACAAAGGGTTTATTTTACAATTGTAGCTTGTAACTATGATTGTAGCTTTTCATATTTGATACCTACCCTCATCTCTACAAATGTTCAGAACCAGGCATTTGCAAGTTTAATTGCAAGCCCTGCTCCTACAGAGATATGAATGCCCCTTTCACATACTTTGCCTTCACTAAAGTATCATGATGCCTCCAGGGAACAGGAGAGGTGTGACGTCTGGGGGGGTGGGGGGTTTCATGACTTGGTGGGACTATTGGACTATGGGGGGCCCTGGATTAACATTGACTTTTGCTATTCTTTCTTCGTTCTCTCCCTCGACCATATCCTCCAAGCCTGAATACTTGAACTGTGACAGCTACATTTTTATTGTGTGCCCTGTGGGATGGAGCTGATCAGAGTTATTATGTGTGTGTATCATACACAAGGCAGTGTGTGTATATTTTACACATGGCAGTGTATGTTTTTGTGTATCATACTCAGAGAAGTGTGTGTGTATTGTACGCAGGACAGTGTATGTATGTGAATTTTACACAGGGCAATGTATGTGTGTGTGTATTATACACAGGGCAATGTAAGTGTGTGTGTATTAAATAGAGTAATCTGGCCTTAGCAGGCAGGAATTATTGTAGTGTTATGTTCATTTATTAATGTATTAAGGAAACCCAAGCATGTTTGGTATTGGAATGCTGCATTATTTCCAGTGAGTGCAATAAAGTGTATTACCAGGGTCTTTGGGCAGAGGGGTCACCAGTTATGAGGTGCTCGGTTGTAGGGGATCTAGTGGGTGAAGAGCTGGCCAACACCAGGGGACAGTGGACACTTAGGTTTAAATGGGGAAATATGATGGGCATATGGAGGGTGCCGTACATAAGTAGCTCGTAAAGGAGGACGTAAATTAATTTGCTATTCAATTGGCGTTTTTTTGCGAGCCGCAAACGCTCTATGGGTTACAGGCTTGAAATCTTTGTGGTTGTTAAAACCGGAACTTATAGCCCATTAAAGACTTTGATCTTTCACATCCCCAATAGTTACGATCCCTAAAACCGCAAATCTCTATTCAATTGCTCCAATTTCCCAAGCACCCAAATATTATCACATCCATAAACGGCAAATGTAGAAGAAAATCCTATGAGTACTAGAGAGGACGCGTAAAAGGGGTCAAAGACATATCCGTAGCACTGTAAAGGCAAATAAAACATCAATATTGCACTGTAAATGACGAGGAAATTGATGAAAGACATTAGAATTAATTGCACAACAGTCTAAAGCTCGCAAATCGGCAATCAAAAATCATTTTATTTTATGTTTCATTTCGGGGTTATATCGAACTTGGGAATCAATGTGTTAATACATATGAGGCTACCCACATGGACTAGAACAGTATCAGCATTCATTTTTATTATTTTGTGTTTTACGGTTTTGCCAATTAATATTACACAAGGTTCGTCTACATTAAAAGGTATTTATTAAAAGGCAGATAACACAATACTATAAATGTATTACAAACACAACAGCCCAGACCCACGGAGCAACACCCCCTTTTAAATCTATCTACCTATATATATAGTAATTCCCTTCCCCAAACGCTTGATCTTACCCACGTCAGACCATTGACATCACCTCCTCACCCTCACCACCAAGGAAGAAAACAGGAAGCAGCACCAGTTTCCTGCCTGGATATATCCTTAGTTGAGATGATGTAATTTACATCACATCCTGTCCATGAGCAATTGTGGGAGGGAAGTAAAGATTCTCAGCCCTCCTACAAAGGCCTGTTTAAGGAAGTCCTGAATTACCATGCAAGGAAGACAAGTTACCACATTCCCTCACTTTTTCTTCTTCTATGTTGCTCAGTTTTCTAGTTATCCCTCTAGTACAGGAGAACCTAGTGGGAGCAAAAACCTGATATACAGGAGAAATTCAACCCACCGTCCCTCCGGAATAGTTCCCTCAGCGACATAAGTTCTCCTGTACTTTCCTATGGCTGTCAATCCACATATTACACAAAAAACAGAATTTATAGAATTTAGGTGAGAGTGTGTGATAAATGTTTATGTATGTGCAATGTAAAACTTTATTGAAGAATGTATGAGAGAGAGAAAGAAGAGGAAAAAGACACATTATTATATATCCTCCTTGCAAGTTTCTTCCTCATTTGTTTCATTGCCACACAAAAGTATATTATTATAATTGTCGTTAATACTTGAATGAACATAAGTACCAGCGACAGTGTTCGTAGGACTGGATGTGTCTCTGACTCATGAAGTTCCAAGGTAAAAAGCTTAATTATCAAATTTGTCCGATCTGCATTTGCAGTAAAATTGATCATTTCAGTGGTAAGGTTTCTTGATGGAAATACCATGATACAAGACCCTTCTTCCACCAAACATATTTCATCAACTGTCCTATATTCAGAGTGGCCGATAAAGCATGCAATGTCCCCTATGCGGATCACCTCTTGCACCAGGTTTTCTTTTATCAACTGCACCCAGCCATCCTCCTCAGCTCCTTTCTCCCAAACACAACTGCACAGCCATCGGTGTTGAGATTTCCTGCAACAGCTTTCATCCATCTCCAATCCTGTAATAGTGGCCAGTCTTTTTGATGGGAAGTGTTGCTTGTAGATTCCATCTTTTAACGTGCCAATGCTATGTATGAAGTTCAGTTGCTCTGCCTGCCCCTCCCAGCGGGGAATTGCCAGGATTAGTCCTATTGTCCCAGATTGTAGTCCATGTGGCATCCATTGATCTGGGCCTTCAATATTGCTGTATTTAAGATTGTCCTCAGTGATGTCCACTCCTTTTCTTTTCAATGACGTGATAATCCTTGTTGCATTGATTTGTCTTGCCCACTTGTTTTCCTGGATGTCTTTAAGAGTTTCCTTTAAATCTGCCAACAGCTTTCCTCCAATCATAGAACAGAAAATGGCAGTTCCCACTATTTCATTCTTAATGCTGTTAGCAATGGAAGCAATATTTTCCTCAACTAGATGCAGGTTGTTGGCAATGGTGCGTATGTCATCAACATTGTCTGTCAGTCTACTCACTATAAGGGAGTTTATCCGGCTGTTCACTCCAATGATGTCTGCTGAATTCCATACTCCCAATCCAGTTCCGACTCCTCCTAAAAGGGCTGCAAGTGTGTCCCGTTTTTCTCGACTCCCTGCTCCGGTCCACTCAATGATGGTCTCTTGTATACTTTGCTTAAACCACTGCCGCTGTGATTCCGGGCACTTTGGAGGAATAGAAAAATCATTAAAATTTAGAATTATTGGGTAGTAAGTCCACCCAACCCCTTGCACAACTGTTTCATGTGTTGGTACCACCACCAATCCGCCTATTGGCCATGGTACCTTCTTCTGATCTTTACAACGTTGCAGCTCCTTTACAGAGACAAATACTTCATCTATTGTTAGAACACACCCCTTTCCAGTATCAAAATTGCAGAATTCCTCTAGGTCAGGCTGGGCAGCTATAACTGCAGCGTCCCATTCTCCACCTTCTTCTAATGTTAAGTTACTCACTACTACTGTAATATTTGTAACCCTCCCTTGTACCTTTGTTGTTATTTTAGTCCTTCCTTTAAAGTTTCCTGTATTCATTATCTGTCCATATCTTATAACCCATTCCCAGTTATGTCCCTCTATACTTTTTATTGGAGCTCTAAGAGCTAATCCCCTGGTACTATTATGTGGCAAAATAATGTTTACTTGTAACCCTCCACCCTCTTTTACTTCCAATTCCCTTGGCCAAATAAATCTATCTGCTTGAACATAATGTAACTCCAATCTTTTCAAACTCTCTCCCTTATTTGCGGTATCTTCTGGCCTTATTGCCTGTCTCCCCATTCCTACTGTGATACAGCTTATACTTATCCATCCTGGAACAAGGATCCACCACAATCTTCTGTTGACACGCATCTTCATTCTTATACAGCCGTGCTCTGTGGGAACACTAGATTCCATCATTAGAAACATATACATAACAAAAACAACAGGGGCCATTCTTTTTGCAAGTTTGTTCACGGCCCTGTAATCAATGGTAAGTCTCCATGATGAGGCTGCTTTTTCATCTCTATTCCCTTTTAACACAGCTTTTCTCACAGACCAACATGGTGAGTTACATGCATACCCATTCCCAGATTTAATTATTCCACTTCTCTCCAGTATTTCTATCATCTTGGTGATTGATGCCACTGATTCTCTTGGGACTGGATATTGCTTTTGCCATTTTGGGTCTCCTCCTTCCAAAAAGACCATTCCTTTCATTCTTCCACAGTCTAATTTATCTGTAGCCCAAACAGGTATGTCTTGGATTAGCTTCTGCAGCCATTCTGGTTGTCCGTCTAGTTTCAGTTTGTTTTTTTCCAGACTTTTTATCGGAGAGACAATATATGCCATTGGGAGCACAACCCCTTTCGTCAACTCTGTACTTACCTGATTCACCTTTTCTGTCTTCCACAAACAAAAATTGGCAAGATCTACAATGAAATTTCCTTTTTTTAAAACTTCTATTCCCAATATTTCCTCTGGCCAACCCACTATTGCTTCTACTTGTATTGTTTTTTCTCCAACTGCTACATCAATTGGACCTGCTCTAACCTCCTGTGGATTCCCAGTAACTCCCATACTACTTACTGAAGAATCCCCATTTTTGACCCTGTTGGTCATTGTAACTGCTGCTCCTGTATCTACCAACATATTTTTCCCTACCCCTGCGATGACTGTATAACTGGTAGACCGACCTGCCTCATCCATGGTTAAATTAGCTGAGTGAATGAGATGCTGAGGCGCAGGGGTTGGGATTTGTCATTGTGACTCACTTCTACTCCGTCCCTCTTTTATAACACTATATTGCATCTTTGCCTCACTTTCCTTCAATTTCCTCTCTGACTCAGCTACCTTGTTTTTAAGTATGTGATTTTCCTCTTCTATCCTATCCTTCTGTCTCCTGAGTTCCCAATAGCCCATGTTACCGTTTCTCTCTCCCTCCTGATTAGCCCTCCAGTTGCTGCCATCCCTATTCCTATAGTCCCTAGGTGGATCTCTCCATCTTTTGTCAAAGTTCTGTTTTGGTCTCCAGTTTTGATCATCCTTCTTGTTCTGGGGTACATCCCACGTCTGGTTTCTCCAATTACCATCTATATCTCTACCAGACTCAACCTTAAATGTTCTTACAGCTGAAACAGAGCAGACCTGTTCTGTGAAAGGATGCTTGATCCACCACGTATCAGCTCTAGTTAGTACCATTTCCAAGTCTGTTGGTGTTGGATCAAAAAGCCTGATAAATTCTTGACACTCCCGGGGAAGGGCTTCCATTACTTTTGCTATATGTTCTGGTGAGCCCAGCACTAGAGGCTGTTGAGGTTGTCGTAGAGTATACCAAAAAAAAATCCTTTGAGCTACCTCTCTAGGACCATCTATTGGCCTCATGGTAATATTTGCTATTTCTTTCTCTATGCTAAGTAGATAGAAATTAGTTGCAGCAATTCTTCCTGCCTGATCAGACACACTGTTATTAAATCCCAATAGTCTACTAGCCAAAGGACTCATAGCGTATTCTAACAGTTCTGTCCATTCCTCTAAGTTAAGACCTCCTTTTTTAGCTCTATCTGCTCCCCTCATAAACCAATGTGTAAACGTATTAAAGTTGTTAGTTGGCATACTTCCCCACCATTTCTGGAAATTGTCTTTATCTGCCATAGACATCGGTCGAGTCTGCATAGAAAATCCTGTAGGTGTTTGCCTTGCATTAAATAATTCTGAAACAATAACTGGTGCTTGTGGTATGGTATCTACTTGTGGAACAGAATAACATAAGAAATCTTTTCTATCTTGGTTCATTTTCGGCACTGGTTCTTTATTTTGTGCCACGAACATATCCAGATCTGGATATATTTTGGCAATGTCTCTGACTCCTTTTATCCCTTCTAACTTTGTTTTATTTTTATAGTCCATTATTATGTTTTGAAGTTCTGTTATTTTTACTCCATAAACATCCCTCTGCTTTTCTATTTCCTTTAACTCCCTTTCTAGTTCCCCAACAATTGTAGTTGTTCTCAAAGCTGCAATTTTTAAACAATCCCTTTTGTCCATTGCTTCCTCCATTTTATTTGTTGTTTCCAAATTATGCTGCCGTAATTCTACAACTAAGTCTATTAGGCCTCCTATTGTGGCTACAACAGCTTGTGTGACCAAACTTTTTCTCTTCTTTGTTCTATACTTTTTGTTATTTACAATTTGTGTTAGAACATCCATTAATCTCTTTTCTTTTTCACTGTCTGGGTTTGCTGGCTCTGGAAGCTCATATGGACCATCATGTTTTTGAATATGTTTCCTAAAGTACTCACGCACTTCTGTGGGAAAGTATTTGGCCCCTTGAAAAGACATTCCTACTCTTTTACTCACCCAAGTAAGAATCCAAATCAATTTGCGACTAAAGTAGCATGCTTCTGAGTAGCCAACAATAGTTGATGACTATTCAGTAGGCCAGGTGTAATATGTAGAAAAATAGATTAGTACCCACAATGCAAATTATACTTACCTTAGTATGGTGAAGGTAATACTTGCTAATTAACTTAAAATATAATAGCAAGGCCTGCAGGGTAGGAGATAAACCCGAACGAGGATATGCAAGACACCCAAAATGTATAAGGTATGGAAGCCTATAGTGTATTAAAATGCACGCCTGAAATAATATATATATATATATATATATATATATATATATAATATTTAAAATGGTTTATTTATTATTATTTTTTTCCAGGTCTGTACTATGATAAAGGACTAGAGAAAGAAAAAGAAAGAAGAGAAAAAAAAAACCCAAAAACAAAACAAAAATAATAGTATTAACACTCAGAAGCTAGTACGATATATATTAAAAATGGAGGCTTGAATTAGCATTTAAAAAAAACAAAGAAGCCACATGGAGCCTTATTCAAATGCAGGCCTATGCCTGTACTTTGATAGTCAAAAGCACAAAAAAAAAAAAAAAAAACTCAACTCAGATAAACCCACAAAAACAACCTGATGATATATATTTGTTTTATGTATCAAAATAAGCTAGTACGAACAAAACTCAACTCAGAAGCTAGTACGATATATATTAAAAATGGAGGCTTGAATTAGCATTTAAAAAAAACAAAGAAGCCACATGGAGCCTTATTCAAATGCAGGCCTATGCCTGTACTTTGATAGTCAAAAGCACAAAAAAAAAAAACTCAACTCAGATAAACCCACAAAAACAACCTGATGATATATATTTGTTTTATGTATCAAAATAAGCTAGTACGAACAAAACTCAACTCAGAAGCTAGTACGATATTTATTAAAAATGGAGACTTGAATTAGCATTTAAATACACAAAGAAGCCACATGGAGCCTTATTCAAATGCAGGCCTATGCCTGTACTTTGATAGTCAAAAGCACAACAAAAAAAAAACTCAACTCAGATAAACCCACAAAAACAACCTGATGATATATATTTGTTTGATGTATCAAAATAAGCTAGTACGAACAAAACTCAACTCAGAAGCTAGTACGATATATATTAAAAATGGAGGCTTGAATTAGCATTTAAAAAAAACAAAGAAGCCACATGGAGCCTTATTCAAATGCAGGCCTATGCCTGTACTTTGATAGTCAAAAGCACAAAAAAAAACTCAACTCAGATAAACCCACAAAAACAACCTGATGATATATATTTGTTTGATGTATCAAAATAAGCTAGTACGAACAAAACTCAACTCAGAAGCTAGTACGATATATATTAAAAATGGAGGCTTGAATTAGCATTTAAAAAAAACAAAGAAGCCACATGGAGCCTTATTCAAATGCAGGCCTATGCCTGTACTTTGATAGTCAAAAGCACAAAAAAAAACTCAACTCAGATAAACCCACAAAAACAACCTGATGATATATATTTGTTTTATGTATCAAAATAAGCTAGTACGAACAAAACTCAACTCAGAAGCTAGTACGATATATATTAAAAATGGAGACTTGAATTAGCATTTAAATACACAAAGAAGCCACATGGAGCCTTATTCAAATGCAGGCCTATGCCTGTACTTTGATAGTCAAAAGCACAAAAAAAAACTCAACTCAGATAAACCCACAAAAACAACCTGATGATATATATATTTGTTTTATGTATCAAAATAAGCTAGTACGAACAAAACTCAATTCAGAAGCTAGTACGATATATATTAAAAATGGAGGCTTAACCTAGACCCCACACACAATCAGCACTTGATTTCCCATGCAGAGGATAATTAGACAGAGTACTTTTTTTCCTTCCCCCCCAAAAAAGAAATAAAATAAATCTGACTATCTATTAATGTGATATTACCTCATAAATAACCTTTGTAGAAGTCTAAAATTCGTGGTCGCCAAATGTGGTGTATCACCAAATTAATATTACACAAGGTTCGTCTACATTAAAAGGTATTTATTAAAAGGCAGATAACACAATACTATAAATGTATTACAAACACAACAGCCCAGACCCACGGAGCAACACCCCCTTTTAAATCTATCTACCTATATATATAGTAATTCCCTTCCCCAAACGCTTGATCTTACCCACGTCAGACCATTGACATCACCTCCTCACCCTCACCACCAAGGAAGAAAACAGGAAGCAGCACCAGTTTCCTGCCTGGATATATCCTTAGTTGAGATGATGTAATTTACATCACATCCTGTCCATGAGCAATTGTGGGAGGGAAGTAAAGATTCTCAGCCCTCCTACAAAGGCCTGTTTAAGGAAGTCCTGAATTACCATGCAAGGAAGACAAGTTACCACACCAGTCCCATCGCATATCGGACCTCTAAACGCTAATTGATTGACATGTAACCTCCATCTTAGACTGACGTAATGATGATGGTCTCATTTTCTATTGGCTGTTTCGAAATGGGTAGTTACGGCCTTGCTTAATTGATCATGTTCCTGCCCTGAAATGCTACGTACTTGTGCAGGGTTTACGGTTTCGTCTTTCGGGACGTAACTTGCGGGTTTGTTCGTTTGAGCAAGTCCGCAGCAGGGCCCCAGACATTCGGCCTATATACCGAGAGATGCGGCCTTCAAATTGACTAAAGCTCTGAGGGTCTGCACTCCTGATATGATGAAATACCCCCCTGTGAGGCCAGGGTCAAAGGGCCAATTGGCCTGGATGGTTACCAGGGATGAGTATGATGGGGTGACATAACTGATGGACTGGCGTCCTCACATGAATGGACTGGGTTTTGTATCAATGTGCTATATATCAATAAAAAGTGTTCAGTATAAACATACATAATTTGAGGTGTGTTTCATTCTCAGGGAAATAATAATCCTTATTTCTGCGATTATTTCTGCTAGATCTTTTTTGGACCCAGTTACAGCTGGTAAAGTCTGCTGGTTGCCTATTGGTTCCTGTGGATTGCTGGACACTTTGGTGGCAGTAAGTTGGGTTCGTTCTGTTCCTGCTATCAGGGATTCCCAAAGAACCGGTCAGTCTTACTGCTTAGGTTTGAACTAGGTTCTTATCAAGCTCAATTGAAGCAGTAGGTCATCACAAGAAGCATCACATTTTTTTCTATTACTATAATTCAGCTTTATTAATTCTTACCTTCCTTATTGTGTTATCTGTCAGAATCAAATTGCTCAACTTTGTTTTTATCGTAGTCAAATGTATCCATCTCCAGCAGCAAAAACTAAAGCAAACAAAAGTGCTATTCTTGGTAAATAACAACTCTCTCTGCAGTGAAACAAAGCTAAAATGCAAATATATATATATATATATATATATATATATATATATATATATATATATATATAAATAAATATATAGATCCTTTAATAATGTAAACTATAAATTATAAAATGTAAAAATACCATTTCTACATGCAGACGGGCCAAAACATAAACATATTTTCTATGGTTACCTTAAAAGGACCACTGTGCAATTATTACTTTATTATAATGCTTTGAGTCTGATTAAGGAACATAATTAAGCAGGGGAAAGTCAGAGAGCAATACTTGTATCTCTTAGTGGAAGCCTACTTCTAACAGTCATGAGAGGGAATAGGTAATGTGTAATTTCAAATATACCCAGTTATCTAATACATTTACTAAAGGTTCTCTCCTCCTTTACCCATCTCTCCACTGATAGGGGCAACAACCACCCTCGTGATCTAGCTTTCAGAAAGTGACATAACTAACGCAAAAAAAATCTATTTATAGAGTATTCAGAAATTCAAATTTTCTCCAATATGGCTTTTGTTGTTGTTTAGTCATTCAGTCATGTCCCGCTCTCTGCTCCTCAGACATCCATCAAGATCATGTTCATTGCTTCAATTACCTCACTTATCCATCTCTGCCTCTGCCATCCACTTTCATCATGTGAATTCAATCTTTCCCAACATCAGAGTCTTCTCTAGAGAATCCTGTCTTCTCGTGATTTGGCCAAAATATTTGAGCTTTAGCCTCATTATCATACCTTCCAGTGAACAGTTTGTCTTAATTTCCTGTAGTATTGATTTACTGGATCTTCTAGCAGTCCAGTGGAATCTGCGCTGTTTCCTCCAACACCACAATTCACAGGCGTCAATTCTACGGTGCACTGACTTCTTTATGCTTCAGCTCTCACATCCGTATGTTACTATTGGGAATTCCATAGTTCTATGCATACCTTTGTTGATAGTTTAATATCTTTCTATCTTTTTAATAGCTTGCTCAGACTTGTCAAAGCTTTCCTTCCCAGAAACAGACATATTTTTATTTTATGGTACTGTCACAATCTGCAGAGATCTTGAAGCCCAGGAAAATAGAATCTGTTACTGCCTCCACATCAATATACCCACCAGAGTAGTATCATCTGCGTATCTGAGATTGTTGATATTTCTCCCAGAAATATTGATTCCAGATTTGGATTCATCCAGCTCGGCCTCATGCATGATGTACATACAGTGAATAAATAAGGTTACAATATACATCCCGTTGCACCCCTTTCTCGATCTTGTACCATTCTGATGTTCCAAGTTTAGATCTGATCGTGGTTACTTGGTCCACATACAGATTTGCAGGAGGCAGATGAGCTCGTCTGGTATCCGCATTTCTTTAAGAAAGTGCCACATTTTATTGTGATCCACAAACACAATCAATGCTTTAGAATAGACTATGATTCCTATGCAGAAGAGGTAAAAAAATTTCTGAAACTCTCCTGCTATCTGAAGACATTAGTTCATCAATTCCCAGGAGATCGATGTTTAACCTTGTCATCTCATTCTTGACCATGTCCAATTTGCCTTGGTTCATAGTTCTGATGTTGTAGGTTCCAATTCTGAATTGTTCTTTGCAGCAGCAGACTTTCCTTTCCCTACAGACATATATGCAGCTGGGTGTCCTCTTGGCTTTGGGTGCATTGTCTTGACATTGTCAGTGCATGGTCAGTGCTAATGATTATTCTTACTAGACGGGTTAGGCGTCGCCAATTACAATATTATTTAACAGAGTCTATTTGATAAAGTTGGACCCGCTTCTTTTTACACTCCAAGGCCAAACTGTTATTCTAGGTGTCTTTTGGTTCCCTACTTTAGCATTTCAATCTCCTATTATGAGAGTACCTTCTTTTCTTTGTGTTATATCTATGACGTGTGGAATATCCTCATAGAATCACATAGCTTCAGCCTCTTCGGCATCCATGGTTGAAGCATAGGCTTAGATCACTGTGATGTTAAATGGCTTGCCTTGAAGTTGAATTGAAATCATTCCATCATTTTTTGGGTTGTAGCCAAGAACTGCTTTGTTTACCCTTTGATTGATTATGAGGGCTACTCCATTTCTTCTGTGGGATTCTTGACTGCAGTAAATGATCTGGTGGTTGTCTGAAATAAAATTTCCCATTCAAGTCCATATCCACTGGATAACAATGTGTAATCTTGTCTTCTCATGTTTGACTATGTCCAGTTTGTCCTAGGTTCAAAGTTCCAATATGGCTTACAAAAGTCAATGTTAGTTTCTTACCTACTTCACAAACAAATGCATTTTTTCTTGAACTACAGCCCTTTAACACAGTATAAAACTGATACATAATGTTGCATTGTTTATTTGTTTTAAATATGTTGTTCTACTAAGTAAAAACTGACAAAACGTATTCCAAAAAAATCTCACTGGTGTATAATGTCAAGAAATTACACTTGTAAATAATTTTAGTCATACGTAATCCAGCAATAATCTTTAATTTATGTGTAATTAGTAGATCAAAGCAAAATAAGGACACATTTCTTCTGAGTACTTAAAACATAATTGATGATCTATACATAAAATACCCAATTTGTTATACAACCTCCGTTCATTAGAAACTAATTATTATTCTATTTTCTGTTTACGATGTAATATATTTTAAACATTATCTGCAGTCCTATTCAGAGGTCTTTAGGGAATTTCCATATTTAAATGTAATTTTCCTTCTTACTCCAATTGTTGCTTTTTGATTACAACCCATGCCCCATTAACTAGTACTTTATGTACCTTATTGTTCCTACTATTATTCATACATATTTTGATAGCATCTTTTTTTGTATTTAATTTGAGTGAAACACTCATTTATCTTGATATACAGTGCATTGCAAAAGTATTCACCCCTTGACTTTTTACCTATTTTGTTACATTAAAGCCCTAAGTTCAATGTTTTGTTAATCTGAATTTTATGTGATGGATCAGAACACAATAGTCTAAGTTGGTGAAGTGAAATGAGAAAAATATATACATAAAACTATTATTTAGAAATCGAAAACAGAAAATTAACATGTGCGTATGTATTCACCTCCTTTGTTATGAAGTCCATAAAAAGCTCTGGTGCAACCAATTACCTTCAGAAGTCACATAATTAGTGAAATGATGTCCACCTGTGTGCAATCTAAGTGTCACCTGATCTGTCATTACATATACTGTACATACCTTTTTTGAAAGGCTCCAGAGGCTGCAACATATAAGCAAGAGGCACCACTAATCAAACACTGCCATGAAGACCAAGGAACTCTCCAAACAAGTAAAGGACAATGTTGTTGGGAAGTACAAGTCAGGGTTAGGCGATAAAAAAATATCCAAATATTTGATTATCCCCAGAAGCACCATCAAATCTATCATAACCAAATGGAAAGAACATGGCACAACAGCAAACCTGCCAAGAGACGGCCTCCCACCAAAACTCACGGACCAGACAAGGAGGACATTAAACAGAGAGGCAGCACCGAGATCTAAGGTAACCCTGGAGGAGCTGCAGAGTTCCACAGCAGAGACTGAAGTATCTGTACATAGGACGACAATAAGCCACACGCTTTATGGCAGAGTGACTAGAAGAAAGCCATTACTTTCAGCAAAAAAAACAAAATGGCATGTTTTGATTTTGCGAAAAGGCATGTGGGAGACTTCCAAAATGTATGGAGGAAGGTGCTCTGGTCTGATGAGAATAAAATTGAACGTTTCAGCCATCAATGAAAACGCTATGTCTGGCGCAAACCCAACACATCACATCACCCAAAGAACACCATCCCCACATTGAAACATGCTGGTTGCAGCATCATTTGTGGGGGTGTTTTTCAGCAGCTGGGACTGGGAAACTGGTCAGAGTTGAGGGAAAGATGGATGGTGCTAAATACAGGGATATTCTTGAGCAAAACCTGTACCACTCTGTGCGTGATTTGAGGCTAGGATGGAGGTTCACCTTCCAGCAGGACAATGACCCCAAACACACTGCTAAAGCAACACTTGAGTGGTTTAAGGGGAAACATGTAAATGTGTTAGAATGGCCTAGTCAATGCCCAGATCACAATCGAATAGAAAATCTGTGGTCAGACTTTAAGATTGCTGTTCACAAGCGCAAACCATCCAACTTGAAGGAGCTGGAGCAGTTTTGCAAGGAGGAATGGGCAAAAATCCCAGTGGTAAGATGTGGCAAGCTCATAGAGACTTATCCAAAGCGACTTGGAGGTGTGATTGATGCAAAAGGTGGCTCTATAAAGTATTGACTTTAGGGGTGTGAATAGTTATGCACATTGACTTTTTCTGTTATTTTGTCCTATTTGTTGTTTGCATCACAATAAAAAATAAATAAATAAATAAATAAATCTTTAAAGTTGTGGGCTCGTAAATTAAATGATGCAAATCCTCAAACAATCCATGTTAATTCCAGGCTGTGAGGCAATAAAACACGAAAAATGCCAAGGGGGGTGAATACTTTTGCAAAGCACTGTAAGACCAGAAGTGTACAGTTCATCTGTTTCAAAGCAGTTTAGAATTTTTCAACTGGTCATAAGTTATTATTATTATATCTTATTCATATAGTGCAAGCATATTTTGTTGCACTGGGGTATATTAAAACATGGATGTGACAATAAATAATTTGACAGACTGATACAAAAGGAGACAGCCCTGCCCTTGAGCTAACAATAATACACAACACACTTTTATATAAAGTGCTTTGCAAACTTACCCAGTAAAGGGTTAATGAAAGAAAAAATAAAGGAATTAAAAGTGAGAAACAGAGGCTTGACAGGTAATTGAAACGAGTAGAGGGTTAATTAAAGTGCAGTCTACTGAAACAGGTTGGAGAGTAAATGCAATATATAAGTTAATATTTAACTGTGAGGTCCAGGGGGGCTCAAGACTTTGAGGGAATGTTGGACTGTTGTGGGCCCTGGATTAACATGCATTATTGATAATCTTTCTTCTTTCTATGCCATGACCCTGTCCTCCCAGCCTGAATAATTTAACTGTGGCAGCTACAATCTTATTGTGTGCCACCTTAGATGGGGGAGCCATGTTGTTCATGGAGAGGACCACAATATGGGGGTGATCAGAATTATTGTATTATTATGTCGATTTATTGATGTAAAGGTGGTACCCAGGCATGTTTGGTATTGAAATGCTGCATTGTCCCCAGAGAGTTTAATAAAGTGTATTACCAGGGTCCCTGGGGCAGAGGGGCCACCAGTTACGTGGTGCTTGGCTGTAGGGGAACCAGTATAGTGGGGGAGAGCTGACTGGCACCAGGGGACTGTGGACACTTCGGTGTGAATGGGGAGCATGCATTATGACTGAATGTCTGCACTCCTGATCTGATCAGAAACCCCTGTAAAGCCAGGATCAAAGATTTAATTAGCCTGAGTAGTAAATTAGGCTACCGCACCAAGGGGGGGGGGGGGGAGGTGAGTAGGTGTGTGTGTGAAAGGGGGGGTTACACTCTATATAAAAAATCACTACATATTGAGAATGAGGTATCTACCTGAGCTGTGTAGGAAGGGAAAACATGAGTGTGTCATGTAAACTAATGCACTTCCCTGTAGTTTAGCTGAGGGCACTGACAGATGTAACTTGTGCAATGCCATTGACAAACACATATTTGTTTACATTCTAAAAACATGTAACGTGTTTTTAAATGTAGTTCGTCAAAATATTACATTATAAAAATATGACCATAATGTTTTGAGATACATTATATACAAACTCTTGCTAAGTCTGCCAAAATACCCACCCTTAATAAACTCCTCTGGCTGCAGGAACCAGTAAAATCTTATAAACATTCTTGTCTCCAAAGTCTGGACAAAGTGGACAAAGATTGCAGAAAACATATGGTCACTCTAGCATAATACTTATTGATCAATTTACTGTTTACTATTCTTTATCCAACTATTTGCTATGATGATTAATTAGTGGTCTATTAATTTATCTATTATGGACATTTATTTATCCCATGTATAATATATAGGTGTGACTTAGTCTTCCATAAGTCTCTTTAACCCCACATCCCTATTTTTTTGCCTGTTATAATATATAAAGAAAACCCATCTGCAGTTCCGACCTGAAATGCGGATATAAACCTGGTTGTTTATTTGTGTCTTCTATATAGTTTTTCTATATGAGGTTGGTCAGATGGAATTAGTTTCCCACTCAAAGAGGTCCACGGTCCATATGCATATTCAATTTTATATAACCTTCAAAATCATAAAAGAAATAGGAATTTGACCATACTTATATATAGCTACAGATGGTAACTCAATGTTTTTTAAGCCATAAGAAAAGTACAAAATATTAAGAGTAAATTTTAACCCATTTGTTTGGACCCCGTATTTTAGAGAGCAAAAACATGGCTGCCTAGACAACAACTGACAGTGTCCAAGGGTCTAGAATCCTTGTGGGACTGATAGCCCACTGTATGTCCAGGTGACTCCAAGACCAAGCGACACAACAGTCTTAGAATGAGTCATGGAGAAAATATGGAGCATACGAGAGTTAAACTTCAGGGGTGTTGGCACAGAATCATAATTACTAGTAGATCATGATACCATTGGGAAAAAAAGTGCTGATTTCTGTTACACCCATGCTAAAGTATGTGAAATAAGGGTGGGTAAACAACATACTGTACAATTATGATTTGAACTGCAATATAATACTTTACATAACATTCTGTATATCTGCTGGTTCTATTTGCTTTAAATCAGTTATGGCTTTACTAAAGTTTGCATGCGTCATGTCACTTACAAAAATATTCTACCACTAGTACACAGAAAATTGGATTTACAGTGTCTTCAGTAGAAAAAACTCTGTACACTAGATCATGTCCATATGAATGCTAACCACAATTGCACAGAGAAACATCCACATTTTCATTGGTACATAATTATACAAAACAATTGATACACATTTGAACTACGGGTTTTCACTATTCATTTCAAGACAAATGTTGACAATTGATTCAGTTAACAATTTATTTAAGTTAAAGCATTGCTATAAACCAGAGATGTTGATAGCGCTAAAAGATGAAAAAATGATTAATTATCATGTTTTAACAAGTGTATTCATGGCCATGATAGTTGAAATGTAATTTCATACACTCGGTAACATGGCTAGGTCGGGAGTCCATATTTTATTACGTATAGAGAATACACAGTACAGTATATACAGTATACAATATAGGACATGATACATAGAGAAAGGTTACCATTTAACTAAAAGCTTATTTCAGAATATGAGAGATTTAAGAAGGATGTATAGAAAAAGTAATAATGATGTGGAGGTTCAGAACAAATTATCCATAGATCCAAATAGGGACCCAGGTCTGTCTGTTCTGCTCAATAATATGAATATGTTCCATATAATCTAGTAGTATTTATTTATAATGAGGTCCACAATGCCCACTTTCGTGAATGTGACAAAGAGTAAACATTTGGATTAGAATGTTCTGAATATGTTTATTATGCTGTTCAAAACAGCAAAAACAGAGGAGCTCAATCAGAGAACTAACTAACCATAATAGGTTAGTTCTATGGACATAATAACCCACTCTGAGAGCAACCTCTTAGCTCACTTGTGCCCTTCACATGGAGAAATATCCTGTAGTATATCAGTCTGGCCCCACTCACTAGAGTGACCCAGCCCCGAAATACCAGGCAATTCAACCCTGAAGAGGAGAAACAGCAAACCCCAGACGTACGTTTCGGCCTACATTGGGCTTCGTCAGACTAATCCCTAAGGGTAATTTTCATAAACAAAACAACAAAAATAGAGGTGCTCAATCAGAGAACTAACTAACCTTAATAGGTTAGTTCTATGGACATGATAACCCACTCTGAGAGCAACCTATTATGCTGTTCATTCTATATATTCCAGCTTATTTCTATTTTAATAGAAATAGTGAGTTAAATTTATTTCATCTCACTACTTCTATCAATAAAGAAATCAGATTGCAAATGCTATATATGATATAATACAGTAACAGACACATTCTACTAACAATTCACAATATATTGTTAAAAATATTTATATTTATGGAAATCAAAATGTGACTATGTTTTAGCTTCTGAGTTTGGTTTGCTGCTTCACAGTGGGTGGAGAGAAGAAAATTTGTAAGTTAATATCATGATGGGGATAATGACTATTTGCCTTATGCAGTCGCTCTGTCGTGTTTGACTCTCCATGATCCTTCGGACCGCAGCACAACAGGCACATCTGTCACCACTGCCCCTCTGAGCTCCCTCATTCTTTCCCAGCATCAAAGTCTTCTCTAAGAATCTTGTCTTCTCATGATATGGTCAAAATATTTGTGCTTTAGCCGCATGATCAAACTTTCCAATGAACAGTTTAATTTGATTTACTGTAGAATTGATTTATTAGATCTTCTTGCAATCCAAGGGACTCAGAGACATTTTCCCTAGCATCACAATTCAAAGACATCAATACTACAGCACTCAGCCTTTTTTGTTTCAGCTTTTAGCTATAGTGTAATATATCTAATTTGCAATAGGTTGTCTGCACTTGCCACAACTTTCCTCCCCAGTAGCAAACATCTTTTTATTTCTGAAGAGATCTTGGATCCCATTAAAATAAAATCTATCACTGCCTTTACTTCTTCCCCATCAACTTGCCAGGAACTGAGATTATGATTTGCTAGCTTTTGTACTCTCATCAATATGCCCTTACACTTACTGCAGTAATGACTGTTTTTTCTGCATCAAGGCTTTGTACAATGTCTAGTCTCAACAAATAGTAGTTTTGTCATTTTAGATTCTATTATTTGCCTTCAGGTTTTCATGCATATCAAAATTGTTATATATCTCCAAATGAAATTTGTGCAATTTTCCATTAGACAATGTGGTAAAAACATATACTGTATATACTCGAGTATAAGCTGACCCGAGTATAAGCTGAGGCACCTATTTTACCACAAAATACTGGGTAAAATGAGTGACTCGAGTATAAGCCGAGGGTGGGAAATGTGCTGTGTCCCTCTTGTGCCCTCTGTGTCCCCCCTCTCTCTCCTGTGTCTCTTCTCCCCTCTCCCTTCCCTGTGTCTCTTCCCCCCTCGCTTATCGCCCTCCTCATTCTCAACCTCCCTCCTCAACCCCACTCCTCATCCTCAACCTCCCTCCTCATCCTCAACCCCCTCATCCTCAACACCCTCCTCAACTCCCCCATCCTCAACCCCCCCTCCTCAACCTCAACCCCCCTCCTCACCCTCAACCCCCTCCTCAACCTCCCTCCTCATCCTCAACCTCCCTCCTCAACCCCCCCATCCTCAACCCCCTCCTCAATCCCCCTCCTCAACCTCCCTCCTCAACCCCCCCATCCTCAACCCCCTCCTCAATCCCCCTCCTCAACCTCCCTCCTCAACCCCCCCATCCTCATCCTCCCTCCTCAACCCCCCCATCCTCAACCCCCTCCTCAACCTCCTCAACTAATACTGACCTTCTCTACATGAGCGTTTCAAAGGCATCCTATACTCCCTATCCATTCCCCATGTGGTCACATCTATCTGAAGATGTCTTAGTTGAATCCCTTGAATACTCTTTTTCAGCACACTGAAATGGGCCTCTCCAGTCTAGGTGTTAAGGGCTAAGTTAGGCCTAGATAGGGGTAATTTATATGGATTAGGCCCCCCATCACAAAACACAAACCAGTGGTGGAAGGGGAGCTACATGACTTGTTAGTGAGGACCGCCAAACAATGTTTATTGATGTTGTAGTAGGAGATATAACGGGTCATAACCCCACATACTTTTTATTTACTATTAACCCCTCCCCTGATGTTGGAAGGGGATAATTTATATAGGACTGGAGTGGTGGGAGAAAGTTGGGCTAGTTTTTAATATGTTTGGTGGTTTTGCTATGGGAAACTACTCTTACATGTTGGCTCTTACATGTACATGTTAGGCAGATTGTGAGCCCATAACTAGGCAAACCATTAGCAACCTCTATTTATGTGAACATTAAAAAACTTCAAAACTTGCTTGGAAAACCCTCACAAGGCCAAATCAGCTCACTCTGCATTTTTACCTGGGACATTTCATTGAGGCCAATGTCATTAATAAGCCACTGTGGTCAAATTTTATTCATTAGGTTCTTTGAATAACTCAACTTGATGATGGGTAAAAAGTTTTTCTTTCATTACCTAATCCTATCTGTTACAATCTCATAGGGTGTATATCTGTAAACTAATGAGCTATGCATTAGACCCAATAAATTGACTGACCGTTATAGATATAAAATTCCTATGTATTCAGAATCTGCTCCCACCTCAGGAAGTAGAGCAGCAGAAAACAAAATTGTAGATTCCACAGCAGCATAGCTGTTCATAAAAGATGAAATAGTGAGGCGTTATTATTTTGCTTCATTATAAAATAGTGAATGGTTGTCAATAAACTGTATTCTTTAAAATTAATCTATGACCTAAAGTATACAGAACTTGATCAATTTGAAGCTTCTTGGGCCTGGACTTGGCGTCTTTTCACTTATGCCACTCAAATTTTGGCTATAATTCCCAACTCCATTTGGCATTAAAATTAAGTGGAATCGTTTTAAAATGACAGAATCCCTTCAAAACACACACAAACATTGCAGTAGGGAGGACTTTGTGCCCGGTTGCTACATACTTAATGGAAGGTTCTGAGTAGGGGATCAGGTATAGCTTCACTTGAGAGAACTTACAAGCTGCAGCTCACCTACTGAGACACTGACAAGGGAAAATGTTATTTTTATTAATATCTAAAAATCCCCTAATATCTAATAATGATTATGTTGACACCCTCATGGGTGTATACACAGCATCAGGGGAGCAATATTACCCCAATATTTACCTGCTGTTGCTTGCTCAGCCAATCTCCTTGCAGCTTCCTGTCTGTGATGTGTTCTATGTGCTGCTGCTGACATAGTGACACACTACATATCCCATGCTGCTTTGCAGCACAAACAGGAACCCCAGAGTTAATTCAAATGTGTTAGCTAACCTGATTTGCCAAAATACATTATTTTAAATGTTATGCTAATTTAGCCTGGGTTTGGAGGATGTTAACCCTAATTACAAGACATTTTGCTAACTTCAAGGTGAGTGTTTAAATGTTTATTTTGGTATTTTTTTCATGAAAAAAATGTTTTCATATACTACTCCTCTATCCAGCAAACGTAAGTATCCCTTTAAAGGCATGACAATTTTTTATTTATACTACTTTGTATTTGGTCAATAAAGCATCTTTTATTTGCAACCTGGTCTCTGCCTCTTATAAAAAAACATTTAGCAATAATGTGTAAAATCCAGAAATGAAACATATTAAGAAATGTACTTTGTATTCATTTTATTATCTTTATGTCTAATAGATTGCACGTTTGCAAGTTTTCAATCTTGCATGGTGCTGTGGGGAAAGAGCAATGGGTACTGGATTCTAAGCTCAAAGACAGGGCCCTCCATCCTTTGCAATGTGATCATGTTGCTACTGTTTTTGCCTTGATCACTATACATGTATAGCACTATGGAATATGTTGGCATGTTACAAATAATAATAATACGGTAATAATTATAATAATAATAGTAATAACAGAAAACACAATTGATGATCTGAACATAAAAGGAATATTTCATCATTAATTTATATCACTAAAAACTAATGTAAGACGAATTAAATATATAATGATTATAATTCTATTTTGTCTCTAGGGAGTCATAGTTTCTCCTTAAGTCTTCTGGGAGTCAGGACATTTTAATGTAATTTTTTTCATTTTATTGCAAACATTGTTTAATGTGACCCTTGAACTTCACATTAACCAGTACATTAAGTACAATATTGTTCTTACCATTAGTCATACACCAGTTTTATGCTAGCATCTCATTTTCTGAATGCCATTTGTCGTCACCTTCTATAGTTTTAGAAGTAAAAACTCATTGATTTTCCTACAAGATCAAATTTGTACATCTGCTTCCAACTAGCTTAGAAGTTTGTAAACTGGTCATTGATTTTTAAGGTACTTAGGATATAGAAATTTGAGACAAGAATGTTCACTCAAATTCGACGGGTGTTGTAACTTAGCAGGTCATTAATCTACCAATAGTGTAAACACTACGCTCACTGCACATTTACATTGTGGGAAACACATTTACTTATTCCCTGTAAATTGCTGAAAATTAAAATAATGCATGTAATGGATATAATGATACACTTTTTGAATTTAGAACAAAGGCAAGTTAGTATTGTTTACTATGAGTATTATAAGCATCATTTTCCAAATCATGCCCCCAGGCATCTGTCTAGGCATCAGTCAAAGTTATCCATTTTGGTACGTAGACAAAAATAACAAAAAGGCAATAAAATTATTAATTAGCCCTATAGGTTAAAAGTTTAGCTAATTTGAAGATTATTCTTTCAAGTTTATGATATCAAAGAGTTTAGGGGTTTTCTGGTAATATTTTCTTTTTGACAGGTGTGGGTGATGAGAAAAGAGAAAATGGAGTCATTGAATACAGGCAAAGAAGTCCGGGATATTAAAAAAAATATAAAAGCAGTTTACCAGTAGAGAATGTCTTAAAGTCCTTCTAAAAAAATATTAAGTTTTACTGTAATGATTGATCAGCCCACAGTAAGTTAAACAGCTTTTGTAATAACCTTGTTGCTTAAAAAAATTTTTTTTTTAGAATATATAATAAAATTACATTGCACAGAGTACTTTAAGACATTAATATTTTTAGATGCCATATAAGACACGCTGGGGTATGTGTATCAAGTGGGAACAAGCAGGGAGAAGTGGTGATAAGCAGATTTAAATTAAATAAAAAAATAAAATACCTCCACTTCCTATGTTTTCTATGGGAACTATTTATCAAGAGGGGTAAATTTTTACTGTTGGATAAATAGCTCCTGTAGGAAACATAAGAAATTAGAATATTTAACTCTACTTTATTAAATCCCTACTTGATAAATACATCCTATTTTAAATTAAAATAGAACTTATTTTAATAATTTATGCAACTGTTTAAATTATATTGATGACAATTATAATATTAACATTTTAAGATGCTATAAATATATTATAACAACATTTTTAATACATTATCTAATATATAATAGAGTAAATACATACATGATATTTAAATAAAATAATAATGAGAAGTAAATATAATAATACATAGTAATACAAACTAAATACATAAACTAATGATTTATAAAAAAATAAAAAAATCACATATCTATCTACAGTATAATAAAAACATATAATTAGTTCTAAAGATTTCATAATTAAAATTACAATTTAATAGTAGTAGTAGTAATAATATTAACTATTAAATTGTATGATATATTAAAATTCCTTATCAAAAAATGCACATTTGGTTAATCACAGCAATTTGCTAATAGACCCCCATATATGTTATGGCATTAAAACATCACACAGACATCCCTCTTTTATGGAACCCCAATCCCTGTTTGTTTAAGCCTCATAAATCCTGCCAATTTGAGGGAAAGTCATGCATTTCAGAGCAAATACTTCTCTTTTAGCTTTTCATGACTCATTCGTGCTATGCTGCTGCTCCCCCTGTTTAATCTGACTCTACCAATATGGCTGCTTGATGGAACCAAAAAGTGAGCCCTGGTTTCTAGTCTTTTCAAATAGCCTTTGCAAATGATCTAGTCTTGACTATTCTTCAATTTTGTTGTTGTCAATTTTATTGGATTTATTGTACATCACCATGTTCTGTAACTTGACCATGCTCTTATTGGTTTCCTGATTTGAGCTATTGCTTTTGACCTCAACTACTCTAACAGTCGCCGGCCTTGACCTCTAGCATGTGACCCAGATTACCCAGCTACTGCCTGCCTATTCCTTCCATTCTTAACAACCTGACCTGAATCCCAGGTCTACACTCATTGTCTTCTCTTCTAATGCATCATATTATAGGTTCAACCGGCAGTTGGTATTTTTGGAAGCGGAGAGTAGCTAATTTGTTATTTTCTGTAAAGAGCCAATTTATAAAACTGAAGTTATACTGAACATTTACTGTAAATTTAAACAAGGAGAAAGAGGCACATTAAAAAAAAAAACATAGAACAGCAAAATGTATAACTAAAGTTCAAGAAAGGGTGGAAAAGTGCACTTTGTGTATGATTCAGATCCCAGAGGAAAGGTCATACGTAAAGAGCGAAAATGGCCTGTAATTAGAATCTCTTCATGGAAAATTATATTGGTTTGCAATTGGCAGCATATTATAGCTATCACACAGTTGTTTTTATTAAGATTTATGTTTCTTGTTTTAAAGGATCCGCCAAACTTTGAGATAATCGATTGGAAAATACTTTTCATTGACCTTGACCATGATTTGTCAAAGAGTCGTTATGTTTTCAGACTTTAATTATTAAAGTGTGTACCTCATAAAAATTTCTGCCAAAAACTCGAGGATTCTAGCTCTCTTTGCTAACTACCTAGGGGTATAAAAAACAAAAGATTAACACTTGGCTGCAAACAGTTGAGAGCATGGCTGCTACACATAATTTTAAGAGACATAAATGGACCAGACTAAAAAGTACAAAATATATATGTATTCTAGTACTAATCTCTTAAAGCAGTGACGGGCAACCTATTTCACTTGAAGGGCTTCTACATTCTTAAAATAGGTCTCACAGTGCTCTGAAATTGTTATTTTACCAAATGCAAACGGGTAAAATATATATAGGAAAGGTTATTCATTGGTAATAAAGATAAAGATAGTAAGGAGAAATATTAAAAAATAGAGTAGGGTATTATTTCCTAGTTTTAGAGAGGTAAATTACATATTTGTATTGTTGTATTGCATGCTGTCCCACTCCAGGCTGGGGCCAAATGGGAAGTACCTGATGGCAGCATGAGGTCACAGTTGCCCACTACTGTCTTAAATGCTCACTGGTAAAACCCTGCACTGTCTAGTATGCTGTAATCTATTGTATTGTAAACTTTATAATTATATTTCTTAAAGGGTTGGGTAAAATGTTGTTTGTTTATGAAGTTGGTAACAAGTTAACAAGATTATCAGTTGTGTATGCTGTGGGAATAGAAACATTTGTATATCATTATAATAGAAGCTGCTTGTGCCTGAAGGATGCCATGTTTGTGTACTCGACACTTCTGGCTGATTTGGAAACTAAAGTCTCCATTACATGGGTGCTGTAAGAACTCCTGTAAGGCTGACTCGCTGCTACAGGAGTTTTGTAAAGCAAATTTGAGGACCTATTCTAGGTATTACCTGGGATTTCCCCTTAATACCTGCTACCCCCTATGAGTTGGGTATTTAGTAGGATGCCCCTTAATACCTGCTAACCCTATGAGCTTGGGGAATCCAATGTGTTTCCCCCAACAAAAGTTTGGGTCCATTGGGTTCCTTATGAGTTACCATGTTGGTCCCTAAGGCTTTGTGGAGCTCAATATGAGGGACAACCATTAGTGTTGGATAGAATAGAGGAGCAAAATGCTACATCCGAGCAGAATAGTTTTGTGAGCTTCCATTTTTCATGCAAAGATCCTTGTAGGTCATGGGTGGGCAAGTATGGTCTTGGAGTGTCACACACATGCGTGGATTTGATGATATCCTTGCTGCGCACAGGTGAGTCAATCACTTCTTCAGTCATTCTGATTGACTAACCTGTACACAGAAAGAGTATCATCAAATCCAGGCCTGGGTGCGGCCCTCCAAGATCGAACTTTCCCACCCCTGTTATAGGTGATTACAAGTTTAATATGATTTTCAATTAAAAGTAAAATTGGCCATACTGATCTTGTATTATAACATGTTAGTTATTGTTGGTGATACTTTTTTTAGTGAACATAATGTGCTACATAAAATGTTTGTATTATCAACATTATTATTATTATTATTATTATTAATAATAATAATAATAATAATAATTGAATAATTTTCAAATATTTAAGGAACAAACTGAAAATGAATAGATTAGTATATACCTGTATACCTGACATTGACATACTATACAATACATTTTGAATGTAATTGTAATTTAAGTATATAAATATATATATATATATATATATATATAAATGAGCTGGAAGCAGATTTTTTAACTTGTTTTAGACATTCAAATGTGAACACAGGTATACTATTTATTATATATATATATATATATATATATATATATATATATATATATAGGGGTTATTCTACTGGCATTTGCCCTTCTATCTAGTTGACAGTCTATCAACAGAACTGAATGGAGATTGTACCTGAAATCACAGCTCCTCCCAACCCTTCCATGTTTCTAATCCTGTAGAGAATAAAACCAAATGCCAATAGATACAATTATAGACTGTATTTATCACATATATAGTTATCAGCAATACGTGTCGTTGGTAACGCTTGCGGGCTCACGTAGCAAAGCGAGGGCCGGTGGAGATGAGCACTGTAGGTGCTCATCCCTATGACCCCCTACGACTTATGGACCGCAAATGTGGACCCTCGCGAAGCCAGGGGCCGCATTTGCAGAGGTGGAGGCTGTACGATGCCTCACAAGCGGTTACAAACGCCCACAGAAGCAGGACTTTGAAAAAAAACACAAAACACGCAATGACTAAATACGGACTTACACAAAAAAAAAAGAGCCGCGGGACTGAGAAAAAAAAAAATGCGGACTTAACAATAAAAAATATGAGCGTGGCACAGCGGAAAACATTAAAAAAGCACAAAATACACACAAAAATTAAATAAAAACCTTACCCACAGCAAGGGGGGACACCCAGGACGTCTGGAAGACAGGTTACACCTCGATTTCAGTCCAATTTACAAAGTTTAGTTTTAAATCCCCTAAGCGAGAGAAAAAATGGCTGCCAAAAAAACGGAAACGGGGCTACAAGATCCTTAAAGCCGCAAAACACCACCAAGCACATACGACTTTTACAAAAACCTGTACGACTTACAACATACACCATTAGCAAGGACCCTAAATCGTCCACACCCTCTTACCACATACACAATTGCCGCCATTTCCCAAAACTAACTTACAGAATGCGGAAGTACCCAGCTAACACTAATGGCTTACCCTCGCGCACGCAGCCTATTTACACTACACACACTGCTGACACTTACACCTCAGCTCCACAACACTGCAAATCTACATTATATGCTGCAGGAACATCAAAACAGATTGTCAGCTCTTCAGCACATTCCTTGCTGCATATATTAATTACAAATAGGTAAAGTATATTAATTTATGATTTCATTAATTAATTAATTACCATTAAAAAAATATATATATTCACACAAAAAACAAAACACAGTATCGTAAAAATACACAAAGACCTTCATCGCCCGCCTCACAAGGAGCGCCAAAAGTGCTCATAGGACACAAAGTACACCAGGGGAGAGCCTTGCAATAAGCACCAAAAGGAGATCACCGCGGACCTTACAATAAGCGCAAAAGCGCCTATGATAACAAAAAATACACAATGAGCTCACAATGAGCGCCGAAGGATCTCAGACCACCAAAACACTTACTCTCTCTGGCAAACAGCATTACCTGCCTTACCATTTGATTGCCGTCATTTTTTGACGGGCAAGTCGCTAGTCTAGTAATAAAATAGAAAAAAAGCATTTTACACATTTATAAGTCAGGTTCTTCATAAGAGCATTGTATAAATATGACACTACGGTGGTACTTTAAACATACTCAGGGCTGTGGTTCTGCCTTTGCCCATTAGGCCTAGGCCTAGTACAGCACATTTACAAGGAGCTGAAGCTGCCCGAATATTCCAGTGGAGTTACATGGAATAATGTGACAGAAATGTCTATTTGTTGGGACATTTGAGTCTGTAAGCATACATGACACTGTCTGACATACTGTATCTATATATGTATAGTAACATATATACACCTAGGATTTGCCAATCTGAGCATCAAATCTAAATATACCCCAGAGTATAATAATAATTTAAATTAAGATTATCTACAATGTACAATATCTTTATGTACCGTTCAAAATTTATCATAATTATTCTAAACGTAAATTTTGAACCTTTGATTCTCTGATGACCTTTCACCCGATCACAAGAACACAATATTTATCCATCACAATGATTAGTTTGCTATTAACTGATTTATTTTACGTTATAGACACCAGGGAGTTTTTACATTTCCTTGTTCATAGAGAAACTGACAAAACGTCTTCATTCTTTTGCCAACATTTTTGATACAGAATCTTTGTGTTCTTTGTCTTTGTTTTGAAGGTATCTTTTTATGGTTTCTAAACTCCTCCAGGACCTTAGTTATCAAACATAATGCTGAGCTCTGCTGTATATATTTTATTTTTAACATTCCCAGTTGGCTTCCAACATCTTAAATGTTCCATTTTTATCTCTCATTAATTTTTTCAAATCCTTCTCACACCTTCCAAGACCCATAATAGTGCTTAATTCTGTGGGGGGTATGCATTCAAAGATGAAATGTTTGGAGACCACAGTATAACAGCAGTAAAATATAAATTCTTCAGTTCTCGCAAAGGCCATCTTTTCATCGTAAAAACGTCTCTCTAGGGAAATCCGTCACTGTAAAACCAAGCCCTGGTTCAAGTTGGATTTAGTCTATTCAGTGAATTTAAGAGTAATTTACAACTGAACTTTTGCAACATCCACTTAAAGTATCTGTTAAGCAGTTATCTTTATCCTAAAGCGCTTGTATGGTACCTCATATGTCTCGAACATCTGGCAAACGTATTTCGACTTGGAACCGAACAAAGGAATGTTTTCATTGTTAGTGATAAATTTGATAGCAACAATAGCTCGTGTGATTGGTGGGGTTCTGGAAAACTACTTTTTGGAACAGTTTGTCCCAGGTTCAAACAGGCTGTAGACTAAAAACATATAATGCTGGCTTTAAAGAGTTAGAAAGGTAAGTATTGCAATATGGGTGTTAAAATTATATACAGGTATTCTAGGAGCAGACATAAAAATGTTTTTTTTTAAAGAAATGAGAGGTTTTGTTAAAAAATGTGTGAAGTTCCAATGGATTGGACATAACAAACTGCAAAAATAATCTGTAAACCTCGGCTAGGAAACTGGCCCAAATGAATTGAAAACACAGTATGGGTCAGATGAAAACAGAAGTTTGACGGGCTTAAAAAAGTAAATTTCCGAAGAAACATGAAAATAAAAAAAGTAAGTTATCATATGAAATACATTTTGCATACTGGATTCATTTATATGTTGGAATTATAACAACTAGTATGATTTGTATTTGATTAAAAATTAAAATATTTCCATGTTGAGTCATTTGAACCTAGATAAAACTCAAAGGGCAAGTTCTAACTAAACGTAATAATTTTATATTCAAGACGACACCTCATTTGCTAATTACTGCTCTTTATTTTACTGGAAAGTGAGATGCTATTCCAAGAAAAATTGTGTTCATGTCTGTCACTGACACTTAGAATGCAGAGTTGTTTGATCTGATTGGGCCAATATTTGAGAGCTAGTTCATGCACCAGTGAAACTACAGCTGCAGTTCTCGATTTTGTCAATTTGGTTTACGGTTTAGTTTTTTCCACAGCTCCCATCACCTAACGTACAGAGACCTTATAGCAATAATAGGCCACTGTTATCATTCAACTTTTATATGTGTATTGTTTGGGTGGAACTTCTCCTTCAATGTAACATTTGTGGGTAATTCAAAGCAGTGGCGGAGCTATCGCTGGTGCAAACGGTGCAATGCACCAGGGCCCTGGCCCAGGGAATGGTTATTGCTGTCTTTTTTATTACTGACTTTTTTTTTTTTAATGTTGGGGGCCCCTGCAGCCTGCACTGTATAATGCACCCTGCAACTTTTATCCCCCATGATTGACCCCCACCCAAGCCACTTACAAAAAAAATCTCTCTCTCCCCCTGTCAAATGTGGTTTATCCAACAAACGCATTAGGGATTACTCGAGCCCACCCCTCCCTAGCACAGCTCTATCATATAAATACACTTAAGGTGGAATATCCAAAGTGGAAGATCAAGAACAAAGTTCAGCCAAAGAAAACAAATACAATATATGCATGCAAGATGACAAGCTCTATGCACATGCATTCGAAAAGTATTTATTGGTATATGTATGTATACAAATACACAACAGCCATATTAATGCATACATAGAAAAACAGCACCCTGTTATAGTAATCAAGTTATATAATTATATTGCATGAACTCTTGTATAGTAATATGTAGATTGTTTGTATCCGAGTAGGAAGTTGGAGGTGGTTAGAATCATTGATTAGTTGTCATTTCCTTATTAAGCTCTTTTCTGTGTGTTTATTTGCTCCACATTAGTAACTGTGCTAATCCACCTTAAGTGACTAGAGCTGAGCTGTGTTGTGTACCGCAGGGGCGGGCCTTGTATCTGATGCTGATGCACAGAGGAAATGATCTGGAAGCTGCATATACACAGGCATCAATGTATATTTTTGCTAAGGAATGCAAGTAAAAAAAAAACATAATACATATTGATCTGTTCTCTTTTTTGGGGTGTTGGAAGGTGTGGTAGTTAGTAGATTGAGGAAATAACAAATATGCATACATTTGCAATGTAATTGTTATGTTGATGGTTTCACAGCAAATGCCCATATTTAGTGCGCACATCTAAATAAATAGGGAAGTGTTACTTTTACTGTAAATTCATATGATATTGGGCAAAATAGTTTTACAACGTTTCATGTAAGTACATACTGTCTTTGCTTTTAAGTGTTTTTGCTCTTATTGTAGCAAACATTTTGGCTCTACCCGACCCTGAAAATAATGGATTCAGAAAAGATTTGTCAGTAGAGCTAAATAGAAGAATAAGCCCAGTAGTTTAACTTTCCCCTCAGGCTACAAAGTAGCAGACCAGTGTGTAATCATCCATGACATAAGCATGGTCAGCTAAATAAAAGATGCTTTTATGCTCCTGGTTTAGGACTTATCCTGTTTTATGTGCGCATCTCTTGCAGTGCTGGAAGTACGCCGCCGCCAACTATCTAGCTGTGATGAGCTACTACGCCCGGTATCCCATCTAGCTATGATGAGCTACTATGCCTGGCAAGTCGTTAGGGGTTTTGGGTTAGGGGATTAGGGTTAGAGGATTAGGGGGTTAGGGTTAGGAAGTGAGGTTTAGGGGGTCAGGGTTAGGGGGTCCGGTTACCAAGTGAGGTTTAGGAGGTTAGGGTTAGGGGGTCCGGTTACGAAGTGAGGTTTAGGGGGTTGGGGTTTACTACCTACTTTTCACAGCTAGATGGGGATGGGAGCGCGGCCGCTTTCCTATAAGCGTCTTCGGCGCACTGCAACAAATGCGCACATAAAACAGGATAGATCCCTAGTTTACATAGCTGCTAATTGTGTAGGCTGTTAAATACATCCCACGCATGTGAAGATTTTTGGGCCAAATGTACTGAAGGGTGAGTGTTGGAGACCTTTTGGGGATAAATCTAAATTTGGATCAAAACTAAAGCAACTCTGAGTGTGAGTGTCTGTGTGTGTGAGTGAGTGTGTGTGCAAGTCTGCGTGTGTGCTTTTGCCACCCAGGACTACCCCTGAATCTGGTGCCTCAAACTCGGGTAGCCCCGGGCGGCAAAAGCTCTAGCTAGGCCACTGGCTGGACTTGCATGCGATGTAAGGTAAGAACAAAAACAATCATGATATTTTCAACATTAAAACAATACATAAATATAGAAATATAATTAATTATGTGTAAAGAACATCATTTTCTTTTTAGATACACAAACTCTTACCAAGGAATTTTCACAATCATAAAGATGATTTATTCTAATTTAAGAGCATTAGATATCTTATGTATCTCGTCTTAAATCGTAGAAAAAGGTGGATGCAAGGACGGTATAACAAGCTACGGAGAAGTCAATCAGAGGTTCAGTGACTTCCTTCTTGCTCTGAGTACGGGAGAGTTGGCCGCAAATCGGTCCAGAAAAATACTTTATTTCATGTTTAATTTCCATTTTAAATCGACCCCGGCAATCAATGTGTTAATACATATACTGTAACTCTCATGTGATAGAATATCATATTTAAGGATTTATCAATATTGCATTTTATCTGGAATGTGGGTCCGATCGTAACTTGTAATTGAACCCCTTTGAAATCCCACCTCCATTTTTTAGTGACGTAATTCTGACGATCTCTGTTGCCATTGGCTCCATCCCAACTCGTAACTATGAGTAAGAATAATTGATCACGTTTACAGCCGCACATCCGATGAGCGAAGTATGGTTTACGGGTTTGCCTTTCAAGCCCGTAACTCGCAGCTTGATCTAATTTAATAGACCCATAAATCCGCAACTCTTCAAGCTTGCAGCCATTGCGAGCTTCACGTTGCACTTACGGGGCTGGAATTTAATGACGCTGCAAGTTTCCAGTCCCTGTCAATGAAAAGCATTTGCGCAACGTGATGCTATAATCACCATGCTTTACAGTGGGGGAAGTTTAAAAAAAAATAGTATTTTGAGAATTTGTTGTAATGTATGTAATTGGCTATATGTTATACCTTCGTACCCGAGGGTCAAGAGGTTGCGCCCCCTGGTCGGGCTCCTCCTATTTCTTATACCATGTTGGTACATACAGTATATATGTTTGGTTTAATAAATTGGCTGTGGCCCTTTGGTTTACCCATACTGGTTTGTCAATGTCAGTTATTGTACGAATGTCCCAAATAGATGTAGCCTCACAATGTAGTAATGTCATCTTGAAATGTCTGTCTCCATTTAATCTATCATTAAACTCACTTTAGCCGCGTGTTATAATGTAATAACAAGTAAACCAGTATCTGGCTCCCGAGGCTCGCAGTACAGGCTTTGCACAAACAACATTGAGCAGTTGTAGACAAATTATGGAATTTGCAGGTTTCCAGTTGCCAAGACTGAGATTGGACAGCATACATTTTCCAGAGCAGTGGAGGAAATTAAAGCAACGTGCAGGGCTCATATATACAGACCCTCGCAAATCAAAGGGGAGCAGGTGTTACACTGCATACGGATTGTGAGAAAGGAGCAGGCAATGAGACGTTAGAGAGAAACACAATGGGGCAGATATACTAAAGAGTGAGAACACTTGGAGATGTTACATCTAAGTAGATCTGTCCCACAGAGTATCATGGAACTGACATTTTCTCCAGAAATTCCCAAAGCTTTGCATCATAGTACATTTGGCCTAATATATTAAACTAGTCGTTTGCCCATCATAAATGACGGGATAATATATATATTTTTTTTCTCCACCCCTCTTCCCCTGTATCTCTTTCCCCCCTCTCCCTCCCCTGTGTCTCTTCCCTCCCCCTGTTTCTTTCCTCCCCCTCTCTCTCCCGTGTCTCTCCCCCTTTCCTTTGTCTTTCCCCCCTCCCCTGTGTCTCTCACCCCCTCCCCTGTGTCTCTTCCCCCACTCTCTCCCCTGCGTCTCTTCGCCCATTCCCTCTATCTCTTTCCCCCATGTCTCTTCCCCCTGTGTCTCTGCCCCCTCCCCTGTGTCTCTTCCCCCTCCCTCCCCTGTGTCTCTTCCCCGCACTCTCTCCCCTGTGACCCTTCCCCCACACTCTCTCCCCTGTCTCTCTTCCCCCCTCCCCTATGTCTCTTTCCACCATATCTCTTCCCCGTCTCATGTGTCCCCTCCCTGTATCTCTGCCCCCCCCCCCCCCCCCGTATCTCTTTCCCCCTCCTCCCTCCCATGTGTCTTTTTGGCCTCCTACGCCTTTGGCTGTGGGATATATATATATCCAACAGCGGAAAACTTTTGAATTAAAAATGATTACATTTTTTAATACAAAGGATTTGGGTATTAACATCGACTTAGGCTTTCTGGACCATTCCACACATTCCACTTACCCCCCCCCCCCCCTTCTATTACTGTTTTTGTAAGCTCCATGCTATGCTGAAATGTATTGCTCTTTATTTTCCTCCGCTGTGTTCTTATCTACAACCTGATCTATAGACTTACTGACCTATCAGGACATTATTCACAATGCTGGCCTATTTCTCACTTAACTCTGGCCAATTAATTTAGTCTTTCTTGTTTTTCCAATTTTTTTTTTCTCTATCTCTTTCTGTTTGCTGTTTTTAGTTCATACTTGTATCAGTATGGCTTTTTGACTTGATAAAGAGAGACATTATCTCTCGAAAGCTTGTCTCTTTATTATAAATACGTTTGTCCAATAAAAAAGGTATCACTATTCACTGCAATACTCTGATTATTCAACTGGATTACTGGACATTCACGGCTACCTCACTCTTTATATATATATATGATTGCCATAATAGAAAGTGGTATAATCGTATTAATGCATAAACCATCCAATAGTCAGATCTAGTTTGTCCATTTGTTATCTGCTTTTAAAAGTAAAACCTTGTGTAGTTCTAGGTCATGATCTGTAACATTAGGAGTACATAAAGCAGAGTCTACTCCATTGCTATATTAATTGCTGCTATCCTAGTAAATTGGTACCTTCTCTCACAACCTTTAAAGGCATATCTAAATTTCCTGGATTATGAGTACATCTGATCGAGGAGAATAAGTAGTGTGTGAAAACATTTTTTTACAAAATAAACTTTAAAAACTAAATTCATAATTTGTTTTAGCCAATCACAGGCAGCTATACATTGTAGTAATCTGTGATAGCAGTCTGTGCAGGAAGGAATCATGGGATGTGGCACCATGAACCATGAGGAGTCAGACACTGCTCCGTCGATCTCTGCATTGAGCTGCTGTTGGCTTGAAGGTTAGTAAAGGGTTAGAATCTGTACCCGAATGCAGTATTTCTATTGGTTTACATTTTAGGAAACTTAGATATACCTTTAAGGTTTTCACCCTATAACATAACAGCATGATTTCTTACTCTAAAATATCTCTTTCTGTTATAAAGGGAAACTGAAGCCACACATTTTCTGTTATGCACTGTCATTACACGTTATATAGGTTTTTCCATAAGCAATGAGTACCGCAAAGGTTAAAAGGTATTTTATATTCCCATCAAAACTACTTTCCCAACAATGTCACACCATAAAAATATCTGATTAGATGGTGTCAGGTGCTGCAAATCAACGTAGAATATTTCCCTATAGATTTCAATAATTAAATTGGTGTCGTGACTTAACATACCCTAATTAGTTAGTCAATAGGCGTTTCTGACTTTGTTACAAAGTTGCATTAAAACATCTACAGTACATACCACCCTAGCCATGGAGATCCTTTAAGGACCTCAGTGACACAGGGCTAAATTTTAGTTGCCATGGGGGTCTCAGTAGCCCTCCATGGTTATACATTTTATTGGGGTTGGAAGTTAACCCTGCCATCGGAAAGGGATTGTGTAGATCACGGGTCTCCAAAATCGGTCCTGGAGGGCCGCACCCAGGCCTGGTTTTGTGGATATCCTTGCTGCAAGCAGGTGAGACTATTGCTTCTTCAGTCATCCTGATTGACTCACCTGTGCACAGAAAGAAAATCCTCAAATCCAGGCTTGGGTGCGGCCCTCCAGGACCGAGTTCGGACACCCCTGGTGTAGATGGATGGCGGAGGGGCTTGCAAGTAAATATTCTCCGCAGCAGTGCTGCGTGGGGTCTTCAACTGCATTAAGGCTGGGGTCAAACAGCCCTGTTGAGTGGTACCCAGTTTACGGTGGGGAATGCAGCACTTGTGTATTAGAATGGGTACGTGGCCTGCACACAAAAATCACCCACATTTCCATTGGAGCATTTTTTTAAGGCTACGTGTTAGATTGGAATGGACAGCTTTGAATGTAGAGGAGATTTCTCTTCTGATTAAAGACATGTTACATCTAACACTAAATATGTCATGGTGGGTAGGAAGGTGACTGAAAAACCACCCACTTATATTCAGGAAGGAAATAAAAGTTAATTCTGACTACACGTACATGTCTTACACAGGCCAAAAGTTTTACCCACAGAGCTTCTTAATAACCAGTTGCTAAGGATTCTGGGTAGTGACATGCAAATTAGGATAAACCAAAGCTATTTTTCAAAAGCCTGTCTGATAGGAGGCCCATAGTCCTAAATGTATTCCCATGTAAGTGGGTCTGAGTCAAAAAGGTGGAATATTTTGATCCTCATTTGCATGTCACTACCCAGAATCCTTAGCTACAGTGGAAATAGAAGTTCTGTGAGAAAACAGGGGCCATATTCAATTGAGGTTTTGTGCGATCCGGTAGCCCAGAAGTGAGGTCGCAAGTTAATTGCTATTCAATTGGCGTCTTTTTTGACGGCTCCAAATGGGGTACCAGTTACGGCCTAGAAAACAGTGCATTGGTTAAACCTGTAACTTACAGCCCTTGATCTTTCTCAAGAGTTACGATGGCTAAAATCGCAAATCGCTATTTAAATGCCCAATTTTCCCAAGCCCGCAAATGTTTTCACCCTCATCAACGGCAAAAAGGAGAAAATCCTACGAGTGCTAGAGAGGACCCGCAAGGGTTTAAAAAATCACTACTGCACTGTCAATAACGGGGAAAGCGATGACAGATATTAGAATTAATTGCACAACAGTCTCAAGCACGCACATAGGCAGCATATAACATTTATTTTTATGTTTCAATTCGGGGTTAAATTGATCTAGGGTATCAATGAGTTAATACATATCAGGCCACCCACATGGACTAGAACAGTATTGGCATTCAATTTCATAATTCTTTATTTTGCGGGTTTGCGAGTCTGAACGCAAATCGGACCCCTGAACCTAATTTATTGACACGTAACCTCCATGTTTTACTGCCGTAATAATGACAGTCTCATTTTTTATTGGCTGATTCGAAATGGGTGGTTAGAGGCTTGCTTAATTGATCATGTTCTCTCCCTGAACTGAACCAGTGCATGGTTTACGGAGTCGGCTTTGGGCCAGTAACTTGTGGCCTTGAGAAATTGAATAGAGAATAGAGACGAACGGGAGCCCGCAGCAAACCCACAGACATACGGCCGTCTGTGATCGAGTTGCGGGTTTGAAAAGTGAATGTGGCTCCACGTCTCTTAGCCTGACTGAGACATGTAGATGTAGTCAGAATTCAATCTTAAAGAGACAGTGCTTTCAACAGCACTAAAGAAAAGCTCATTAGTTTACAAGAATACACCCCACTGAAAAAGTAGCAGTCCAAATCAGCTCATTAAAAGTGAAAAATTTTTAAACTTTACCTTCTAAAATATTTTGCTCATTATTAGGTTTAGTTATTAAAAAAAACATATAGAAATGCACTGACCACAGTGATGCATTTAAACTAAAATTACAATACATTTTAATAGTTTCTATCAATAATAGGTCTAGTTATTTAATATTAGAGCTTATGGTTTAAATTAAATCTGTTATAACTGCAGTTTTATCGTTTGACTTTATAGCGGTAACACAATTTCATCAAAGAAACATGTAAAGCCGAACCTAAAGTGATGTATCCTGAGAACACTGGATTTAAATCCCTGCTGTCATATGATCAAAAATATCTTACATTATATGGTACTTTTATGGCGTTAGTGATATTCAAGTATTTGCGGAGTCCAAAATATCCCACTCTCCCCTTAGAAAGTTTTGGCTAAAAAAAGAAGACATAATGATAGTTTTGTTTCAGTTCATGGCTCCTACTAAGCAAGAAGGGAATTTGGGAATTGAAGCTGACGGGTCCTGGACAGGATTGTGTGCTGTGTTCCAGTGTTAGGATCCCTGGGAGCGGAGTGTGTGTCAGTATCATAATAGACAAGACAGTCCGAGCAGACGGCCAAGAGTGGATGAACTAACAGGAGGGGAATCTCACACGACAAAACATTCCGAGACATCCTGTACAACAATAATCTGAAACACACATCTGACGGCAGATAAAAAAAAGAATAATGAAGATAGAGCTAAATCTTTAAAAAGCTCTTGTTTCTGAGAGTATCACACTCCTCTCCAGATAAGACGCACAAACAAAGGAAAAGAAACAATCTTAAAATCAAATGGTAAATGAGAGAGCAACAGCAAGATTTTGAGAGAAGGCGGCATAACTTGGCTAGAGGAGGAGCTTGGAGGAGGAAGGTAGGGAGGAGCTTAGAGGAGGAAGGTAGGGAGGAGCTTGGAGGAGGAAGGTAGGGAGGAGCTTGTAGAGACTATATGAAGATCATAGCCTCCTCCCTCGCTTCCTTTCAATGGCTGCTCCCCTCCAGTAAACATCTGAATAAAAGAAGAGCCCACCCACGCTCCCTGTTTTCATTTTAATGATGTTCATCTAAGCAATTGCTATCCACAGCCTGCGGCATGCGTTTTGTTGCTGGGTACCCAGTTAGGGAGGACGGCCGGGGGACTTGGATATGCCTATGGCTTAAGAGTGCCTCCCCTTGGTGGGCTGGACTCAGTCCCTTTTATGGTAAGTAGGCGGGGTTATGCCTCTCTCCGTTTAGTCCCAAAGTTGGGGGCATCCCTGCAGCAAAGGAGCGGGCGCCTGAACCCTGATCGTTTGTCAGGTGACCTATAGTTGGTTTGTTATGTTGATAAAAGTTAATAAAGTGGCTGTGGCCTAAATTCTCCAAGTAATGTTTCATAATCATTTATTGGTGGTGGTGGTAAATTGGGCCTAGTGACAACAATGCCAGGTCAAGCTAAAAACATGATGGCAGATAAGGCTCATCTAGGTTGCTCATTCTGTCTACTTAAAATGGACTCTGTCTCCCCAACAGGAAGTTGATTTCATTTTAAAGAACATTAAAAACTGCATATATACATGGTACTAGCAGTTTTTCTCTTCAATAAATATTTAGAACTGATTTTGCGGCTCCTGTATAATATTATACTGCTCAGATTGCTTGTTAACGGTTGGAGAGGGGTCAAACTACCAGATAGCATTGGTGATCTTTATTTTAACACTATAGAGACAGACTAATAGACTGTAATCCTAATTATCACATGACAGTAGCTAACTATTAAGAGTGAGCCGCTCGTCTGCTTATAAATGATGCAACAACAACAACATGCAATTTCCCTTAATTGATTCATTTTAAAAAACAGTGGATAACACACCATATAGTTTTCATGCTCTTTAAGAATAACTTAAAAAAATATGATTTTGGGTTGAGAGAGTCCCTCTATGCCTTAGGATGGTTCTATACATACCGCAGACATGCTTAAAGGACCGCGCTAGATAAAGAAAAAAGGCACTTGTAGGTCAAATATGTACCTAACCTGCAACTTTAGAAGCCATGCACATAAAAATGGGAAAAATCAGAATTTTTCAAAAATTTTCTTTTATATAAAGTATAAAACTCCATTTGGTGTTTCCCTTCCTGAGAACTGGGTAATGGGAATGTGTTATTTTAGCATTATATCAGTGGTGGGAAATGAGAGAACATTGATAGTTCTGGAGGCTTTGTTAGATAACTACATAAGATCAAAATTAACCCCACACCCCTTCCCCTTCACTGGCCAAGAAGCAGAAAGGTTGCATCACTAGATGCAACCATGGCTATCCGGAAACTTCCGGCTATGTATCACTATATCATAAACGGCTTCAGGGTTAATAAGAGTCATCAAAAATATTTTTTATATAATTAAAACTAGCTTTGTGATTTATTTTCCTAAATAATTATCCTCTTAGACCCAGTGATCCTTTAAAGTGACACAGGGAAGGTTTCAAACATGATATAATTTAAAACTATAAGTAGTAACAAGACCAACTTATAGAACGACCTATTAAGGTCAGTTTGTTCTCTGCCCGAGCGCCTCTATTGTTGGTATGGCTTATGCAAATTACCATAAGGTCTTTATTATTATTATAGTTGATTGCATTATCCTACAGCAAGTTAACATTGATGATTGTTTGCCATTCTGATCCACCCACAAACAAGATCGAAAATGTTTTGTTGAGAGATCATTGTCATTAAATACGCATAATCCTCATGAGCCAATGGGTCCATTGTTTTCAGTGCAGTGGTCTTCACAAAAAAGTCTATGAATTTACCACTTGAACTGATAGGCTGTTCCACTTTTTCACCATCGTTTCTCTAAAGTAGTAAAAAGGAGAGTAAATAAAAGAAAACTTTATAGCACTTTATCTAACTCAGTACAACATTGCACTTATTTGAATAAAATAGTGGAAAGCTCATCATATAGTATTGTACTCATCACTATGACCATTCTCTAGTGAAAAGTTTACAGTAATATAAACATAAATCCCTATACGAAACCTCGTAATTCCTGGGAGGTAAAATACTGATAATATCAAAATAATAAAAAAACAGAAAATCATAACGATTCTTGGTCACTTCTGACCATCTACCCTACATATTTCAACATAGTCTCTTCTCTGCATATATTTACCTATTTATTTATTTTTTTACTTAGTTACGGAGCTACTGCTTGTGCAGCAGGTGGAAGGCACTGGGGCCCACATCATGTAAGGGGCCCTCTGCTACTGCCAGTACATGAGGAATCTTAATGTATTATGTGAAGAGGGCATATCATTTCTTTATAATAGTGTAATCTGTCATCTATACATATCTTTGGCTTTTTATTTTAGTAAAATTGCAATGGGTCCCCAAATTATTTTGCACTGGGGCCCTCCTCTCACTAGCTACACCACTGTTTATACTTTGTAAAAAAAAGTACCCAAAAATCAAGATTAGTTCAAGAGCATATTGTAAATATGGCACTACGTAAAAAAAGGGATTACATTCTAAAAGCAAGTTTTGTTTTTCTTTAAAAAAATACTGTATTGACATTTTTTCTGAACTGCATTTTTTTTAGATAAACTCCATAGTCTATGTGTGACTCAATAGATTGTGGATAATGGTACTTAATTACAGCATAGGGGGGTACTATAGGGAGGGATACTATAGAGAGGTGTACTGTAGGGGAGGATACTATAGAGAGGGGTACTATAGGGAAGGATACTACAGAGAGGGGTACTATAGGGAGGGACACTATAGAGAGGTGTACTGTAGGGAAAGATACCATAGAGAGGGGTACTATAGAGAAGGGTACTATAGGGAGGGGCTATATAGCGAGGGATACTATAGGGAGGGGTACTATAGAGATAGGTACTATAGAGAGTGATACTATAGAGAGGTGTACTATAGGGAATGATATTATATTATAGAGAGGGGTACTATAGAGAAGGGTACCATAAGGAGGGGTTCTATAGGGAGGTATAGTATATAGGGGGTACTATAGAGAGGGGTACTATAGAGAGAGGTACTAAAGGGAGCGATACTATAGGGAGGGATAGTATAGAGGGGGGTACTATAGAGAGGGGTACTATCGAGATGGATACTATAGAGAGGGGTACTATAGAGAGGGGTACTAAAGAGAGAGGTACTATAGGGAGGGATACTATAGAGAGGGGTACTATAGAGAGAGATACTTTAGAGAGAGGTACTATAGAGAAGAGTACTATAGAGAGGGATACTATGGAGATGGGTACTATATAGGGGTGATACTGTAGGGAGGGTTACTATAGAGAGGGGTACTATAGGGATGGATACTATAGTTAGGGATACTATAGAGAGGGGTACTATAGAAAGAGATACTATAGAGAGAGGTACTATAGAGAAGAGTACTATAGAGAGGGATACTATGGAGAGGGGTACTATATAGGGGTGATACTGTATGGAGGGTTACTATAGAGAGGGGTACTATAGGGATGGATACTATAGAGAGAGATACTATAGAGAGAGGTACTATAGAGAAGAGTACTATAGAGAGGGATACTATGGAGAGGGGTACTATATAGGGGTGATACTTTAGGGAGGGTTACTATAGAGAGGGGTACTATAGGGATGGATACTATAGTTAGGGATACTATAGAGAGGGGTACTATAGAGAGAGATACTATAGAGAGAGGTACTATAGAGAAGAGTACTATAGAGAGGGATACTATGGAGAGGGGTACTATATAGGGGTGATACTGTATGGAGGGTTACTATAGAGAGGGGTACTACGGTATCTTAACTAGGACATTGTCAGATATAGGTCACAATCAGATCACTTTTTAATTTGTGACTGAGTTTTGACTTTCACTCATCAGCCTCATAATCAGAATGTAACTAATAACTCCGTTAATCAATCCGTGTATTGCTATACGCCATCCATTACTTTAGCATATACAACACCATATACACACAGCTGTAGCAGACGTGGCTACACCATTCAATGCTATAGAAAACACGTGCACCCAGTTATTACTGTCCCTTTCATTGTTATTATCATTACTATTCTAACACTGTATATATATATACACTGTATATATATATATTATATTTAAAGGGGATTTTCTATATAATACACATCCAATTTATTAAAAACTGTTATCAAATACACCACTCAATACAAATCGACGAATTTGTATGTTACATGTTAAACTTGCTTAAAGCCAGCTACTTATTAAAGGAATTGATGCAAATCAATATGCGAACGTGTATTTGTGGTATAACTTTACCCCTAAATTGCTTGGTTGACAAGAATTGCAGTTAGTCTTGACTAATGATAATATGTTCAGTGACATGTTACTGGGATAGACTATTTTGCCACTACAATAATACATTTTCTGCAAATTACCATAATGAGTTGCACATTAGCATATGGAGCCACAGAGAAACAAATGTATAACCACAAAGTTCAGAAATAAACAATAACATGTTTACAAAAACTATGTTACAAAGTAACTCTGGATTTAAAAATATATTTTTTAATCCCTGTACACATTTGTGTGTAAATTAGTGATTTAGCCAGTGTTACATTTACATTCTGGGTTCCCTGGTAGTCCAGTGGCTAGGATTTAGTGCTTTCATTGCTGCGACCTGGGTTTGATTCCAGTCAGGGAACCAAGAGATCACACCCCCCGGAAGCCATGCAGGGTTGGGCTTGTTCAGTACTTGGATGGGAGACCACCTTGGAATAACAGGAGCTGAATGCTGTGGCCCACTGGAGAAGGAACTGGCAACCCACTTCTGTATCTCTGCTATGAATAGCAAGTGGATCAGCATGATGCGTTGCAGTCCATGAGGTCACAGAGAGTTGGACACGACTGAGCGACACAAACAAACAAAAAATGTTTTGCAACATTTGCATTGCAGAACAATTTGCTTTTGTTTCCTTACGTTTGAGAAATAGGTTATTTTGGCAGTGACCCATTAGATGTGGAGAACCAATCCAGACAATGAGGACCTGTACAGAGACAAGAGGGCTGAGCGATGCTTGGACAAGTAAAGTACCAATGCAGTCCCATATTTACAGTATGCTCTTTTGAAAAGCAAAACATGGCATTTTATAAGATGTTTTTAGAAAAAAAAGAAAATTAAATGTAGCTTTTAAATGGAGGTTTCAAAAATGGAATAACTTAAAACTATAGGTAATATTATTGAATATTATTAATAAATGTTTTTTGCTGCTGTCAAATAACATCAAAGTTTGCAATTTTGAGCTGTCAGTCAGCCTTTCTGAACACCCATAAATTGATTCATATATTTTGTTAATAAGAGATAGCATTGCCATTATTGGTAAGCCCCATTGGCAGTGCCGGATCTACCTTTTTGGAGCCCCTAGGCAGTGAAGTGGAGGAGCCCCTGCAAATGTGTATGCAAGGTATGCACAGACCCATTTTTGCCTTTTCTGTGTAAGTTACTTTTCCTGTTGTAACTCTCTTGTTCTAGGTGGTTACCCCCAGGAAGCCAGTCTATGAACTGCAGTATTTCATTTTTGTTAAGCCAGGAACCATTGTTTTTTTAAATGGAAGCGCCCCTGGGCCGCTGCCTAGTTGGCCTAATGGATAATCCGACCATGCCCATTGGGTGTATTATTATTATTATTATTTATTATTATTATTTATTAACCAGTATTTGTAATGCGCCATATATTCCGTAGAGCTAAACAGGGTGGATACAAGTCAAAAACAAACTTAACTTACGAAAGAATGGAGGGTACTCTTATTGAGTTTAAAATATTATTTTAAGTGTAGCTGTCTGCACCTTAGGCATGCATTGTTTCTTTTTGTGCATGAAGACCCAATGCTTCAGGAGCTTATCAGTAATTAATAGCAATTAACTCTCATTAACATAAGATATGAATCTCAGGTTTGATGGTGTATCAGAAAGGCTGACTGACTTAAAATGGCAATCTGTTACTATGGGGCATAATAGAAGTAATAAATAAATTTCAAACGACAATTACGTTGAGGAGGATAACATTAATTAACTAATCTAGTTAAAACATGTATATAAAACAAGTCTAAAGAGTCCCCTTAGGTGCATAATAGAAATATTGTTAGTTTCAGGTCCCTTTAAGACGTTTCCATTTAAAAGCAGCTTATTGCCTCTAACGGGGCCATGCCAGAAAAATGAACGGCAACCTTGAAGAATCAAGCCTGTGATGTGATGAAAATGGAATCTCACCACCCTTTTTGTTCATTTTAATGAGTTATAGGATCATATATTATTTTTAGTTGTTCACCTGCTAGTGTTATGTTGCCAGTGTACACACATGGAGCTGATTTTTCCTATCAGGATTTATACTGGACGAAACTGCTTTTCATGTAAAATTCAACACATCAAATATTTGAAATAATAATAATATTTAAGAGTGGTAACTGGCCAAAAAAAGAAAATGTTTCAAAGTTTAAACTGCCCACAGCTCCCGAAGGTACAAGCCACCATGCTAGAAACTGAGTTTAGTAGTGCGATCGGCTTCCAGAGTTTCCTACTGCTTCAAGATGTACATAGCTGCTTGGGAGTTAAATTATGAAACATACTACAACATTTTATGTAAAATAACAGCTGTATTTATCATAAGGTCAAATATTATATTATATATATTTATGTACAAATCAGATTAGCCGGAGATCATATGAATTGTTCAGTTATCACATCACACGTTTGTGAAATATGTAACAAACTAACAACAGTAGTAATCATGTAAGGAGTGAGCATAAAATGATTTTTAGAGAAAAATCTTAAAGGGCCACTTCAATTCAGCACAGTTTGGACCATGTCACAGTAAACATCTCCTAAAAGCATGTCGAAATACTTTTAGAATTTTTGAAATGCGTGCATTTTTTACTGAGAAATCAAATCAAATCTGTATTTACACGTGTCTGACTGGCCACAGTCAGGCCTGTAGGTACAGATCTATTTAGTGAGCAAAAGAAAAAAAAAAGTTAACCCTTAACAAATCTATCTGTGCAGAGCATGGAATGCTGGAATCACCTAAACAGGTCAGTTATGGGTTAACTAGTTAGTGCAGTCTGGAGTCCAAGGGAAAAACTGCTATCAATCACTGTCTTCACTGTATACTCGGCTATCTGTTATTAATCAAGCAAATGCCAGTAAGCAGGCTACACTTTGGGCCTCATTCAATTGCGATTTGGCCAATTGAATAGGGCTCTATATAATGCATTTTTTTTACAGAAGTTTTTAGTTAGTGAAGACCTTGCTTTTGGATAGACGTTCACTTACTAAAGACTTCTGTTAAAAAATATATGCTATGTGCTTATATAGAGCCCTATTCAATTGGCCAAATTGTAATTGAATAAGGCCCATTGTATGTAAACAGACTTAAAACTTTAGATTTTGTAATTAGTGTAACTAATAATTTTAACATACAATCTTGTGCTCTTTTGCACCATGAAGAGCACTTACATTGAGTTAAGTGGCCCTATAGAAAGTTCCATTTTGTTTGGCTTTGGAGCCGTTAATGAAAAAATGTAAATGCCCCTCTCATACACACAGTACCAAAGGATCATGGATGCATAGCTCTCAACATTTTAAATGGCCAAAGAGACACACTTAGGGCCTCATTCAATTGTAATTTGGCCAATTGAATAGGGCTCTAAATAAGCACATAGCATATATTTTTAAAGAAGTTTTTAGTTTGTGAAAATCTTGCTTTTGGATAGATGCTCACTAACTAAAAAACGTATTTAAAAAATATATGTTATGTGCTTATTTAGAGCCCTATTCAATTGGCCAAATTGCAATTGAATGAGGCCCTTAGACTTTTGCTACACTATTAGGTGGTGTTAAGGCTATTATGTACATTAATTACAATGCGACTGTCTTCCAAGATTTCTGGCTTGCATCTAAAAGGTCAAATTTTAAACATTACACAAAAAGTATTTTTGTACGAAAAAAAGGGGTTTGTAGTGTAGAGATACGGCGAGATTTTGTTTTCCTATGTCCTGACATGTTACAGGAAATAGTAGTGAAGCGAGGACCCGTGTGCAAAGTAATTGGGGCCCTCCTTCCTACTTCTGTATACTAGGTAGGTACTTGTAGGGTTGATAAAAATAAAGCTAAATATATTATAGATGATCACATCACCCCTAATGTAATTAGATCAGTTTTCTATAAAAATAATTGTCTTCATTTATCCCCTAATAAATTAAGGGACCCTCTTTATTCCAGGTAGCAGCAGGCTCCTATATTTCCATGGGCCTCTGGTGTTTTGCACCTGCTAACCTGGCAGTTGCTCCTTCATTGAAACAAAACAAAGGGGCAGTGAGCCTTATGAGTGTCTGGACTGCATCTCACTTCTCCTGTTTTCCCATTCAGGCGAATTTGATCATACCACACCATTTAAAGGTCTCTGTGATACTTTGATTACACGTCCTTGCAGTTCACTTGTAAAGTAAAGGGCAGATCAAACACATTGGGCCTTATTCAATTGCAACAGTTACAGAGCGATTCAATTGAACAAGCCCGCAGCTACATGGCCAAAATCTAAACCATAAACCATGCAATCATAAGTAGCATTTCAGAGCGTGATCATGATCAGTTAAGCAAGGCCGTAACTACCGATTTAGAAACAGCCAAGACTAAATGAGTCCGTCATCATGACGTTGGTAAAACATGGAGGTTAAAAGTCAATCAATTAGCTTTTAGAAGTCCGATATGCGATCAGACTCGCAATCTGGCAATGTACAAAATGATAAAAAATAATGAAGGAAATGTTCTAGTCCATGTAGGTGGCCTGATATGTATTCCTGAGATTAATATGACACTGAAATGAACGTGAAAGTGCAGTATTGATTTTTTATTTGCATTTACAGTGCTACGATCAGGTGTTTAACCCCTTTGCGAGTCCTATCTGGTGCTCGTGTGATTTTCTCCTACATTTGCCACGAGCAAAAACAAAAGCTTTGAATAGAACACAACAAAACTGGAACAACTCTGAGCAAATGCTGCCCCAGGGAGTAATTAGCAGTCACTATTAATACAAATCCCCTTTCGAATTGCTATTTTGCTGTGGTGAAGGAGCTTGTGTACCTCAAAGAAGCCGTGTAGAGTGAACCAAGAAAAGTATGTCGTAGCAGAGAGGGCGTACAAATCATGGTCCACTGGAGAAGGAACTGGCAACCCACTCGAGTATCTTTGCCAATATAACTGTATGGATGAGCACAACCAGACACAAGATGTGCTTGGCTTGCAGAGGTCCATAGGGTCACAGAGAGTTGGACACGTTTGAATGGCTGAACAACAATAATTAATTCAAATACTGTTAAAAGTATATGGGTTTAAAGTTATACAGTTGTGGTCTTGCGTTGTCCATTGAAAATGTTGTGGATACATCCTAAATTTGTCCCAAAAATAAACAAGGTCCCTTCCCAGCCCCTGCCAGTTCTCCTTTACAGCGAGCATCCCATGGTACAAGTTCTCAGTGGCTCATGAAGAAAAACATGTGAAGTTGATATGGGATTGTGACTAAAAAAGAACTTTGAGGAGGTGTGGAAATCATTTTAACTTGGCTTCCTTAAGACGCTAAATAAAACAGTTTTTTTTTCTTTCATTGGTACTTCTCTATTTAAGACTCAGAGATAAATAAGCATTACAGTATCCCTTTAATTTATAAAATATTATTATTTTAGAAACTGCAAAAAATTCTCATTTTCTCTAAAAATCTTTTTTTGTTCAAGGCTTTCACAGCTGCCAACGTCATCAGTTTGTTACATATGTCACAAGTATTGAATTTTTTCCTAAACTACAGTGTGCTTTAAACACTATCAATTCAGGACTGGACATTATGCCTATATTTAAAGGAACACTATACGTAGATTAAACATGCACTGTATAAGTGTTTCGCTGATGTATTATTTTTGCTCACCCACTCCTCCAGACAGTGTAGGATTAGTATCTTGCAAATAGATAAAAAGAAAATGTGTAAAATACCATCCATGGTAAGTTCATTCTTGTTGTCTGATACATAGTAATAGAAACCTCTCCCTGGTTAGGAACCACTTGACCATGCTTGACTTTGCTCAGTCTCCATCTTGCTTGCTCGGTCAGGTTCCTGAGACACAATACATCATCCTGTCCTGTTTTCAATGCTTGTTAACATTAGTATGGTAGGCAGTCATCTCACATTAATGCAGAGTCCTATATGACTGGTTGTACAGTAGTTGTGTCATTAAAAAATTCAACCTCTCTACCCTCCCCACTTTCTATTGGTGACCCTCAGGCTTCCTTCCTCAGACCCTTGCTATTCTCCTTCCACACATCACCTCTAGAATACCTTATTTCCTCCTTTATCTTCTCATGTTACTTCTTTGCAAATGACACCCAGATCTTCTTCTCTTTCCCTACACTCACACCGGATTTATCCTCTTGCATCATCTATTGCCTAAATACCATTCAATGGTGGATGGCATCTTCTTAATATTCAGGATCGAACTTGCCCACCCCTGATATATACTGTATAAATGTTTGGTTATAGGACAGCATAGACCAAGACAAGGCATCCATCATATTGCTTAACAGAAAGCTTTTCACCTATATCTTTTATTTTTAATTATGCTTCTATCACTGTTTGAGGCCACCAAGATTTACAATGGCTGCAGTGGCAATTTCCCCCACAGGAACTAGACATCAGTGATATGTTTCACAGGCAGCCCTTACAAAGTAAATCTGTGCCAGATAACATACCCCATAAAGTAGCTTTAATGCTCATCGGTAGTTATCGTATTATACTCATATGGCACCACAGAAAATAAAAGATGTTGGAGATGTACAATATTTATTCACATGTGCCATAGGATAATATAGGAGCTGAGAGATTCTCTGAAAGTTCTTCAAGACGTCACCCTCTAGTACACATGACGTTTTTGCAATATGACCGAATGTGACTTAATTTCTAACAGTGTCAGTGCATAAGTACAGTGCCGAATAATATTGTACAGTGCCGAATATAAAATGAAAACAGCCCAAAGTATGTATCCTAGTCCAAAATTAACTTTACTGTCACAGTTTGGTATTCTTTAAGCTTAGGGCAAATATAAAAATGTTCTTACATACAAAAACCATTAGGTCTTATGTTCCAGTCAGTAAACCAGTCATTTTATCTTTATTAGGCTTAGGCCCCTTAGACTGGGCCTGATAATCTCATGTTCAAGTCAATACATTTCTGCTGCTATATTATTCCGTGGGTGCTGCGGTGTGAAAACATCATTTTATGGAGTTAAACATTTCAGTGGTATCTTCACAATTCTGTATACCCACTAGGACACAATCTTGCTGTTAATCCTTGTACTAAGCTCTATAGACTGCAAATTATCAAACTGAGCTACACATTAGCATAAAGGACCTGAACTATAAATGATCTCTGGAATAATTTACTGTAAAGAAAATGACTAGTTCAATGTATAGACAGTCTAAATATGAGAACAAGCTTGTTGTTGGGGTTAACCGTGTCCCTTTATTAAGGTCATATAGTAGAATGGTTCTGAAACATTCCAGGATGGGTGGTCTAATAACCATATTAAAATCTCAATAGAAATAGACAGCCTTATTAAATTGTGATTTGGCCAATTGAAAAGTTTTTAGTTAATGAAGACCTTGCTGTTGGATAGAAGTTCACTAAAACTTCTGTGAAAACAAATATGCTCTGTGCTTATATAGAGCCCTATTCAATTGGCCGGATTGCAATTTAATAAGGCTGAGAATATACACAAAGCCTCCTATAATATTGTATTGGCCAATAGCTGGTTAACATTAACTAAGACCTGAATTACTGCAGATGCCCCAACAAGTATCATAGTTTCATACTTAGAAATAAACATTGCTACAATAGATAGACAGATAGATAGACAGACAGACAGATAGATAGATAGATAGATAGATAGAGAGAGAGATAGAGAGAGAGATAGAGAGATAGATAGATAGATAGATTGATAGATAGAGATAGATAGATAGAGAAGTTAGATAAGATAGACCAATAGATAGATAAGATAAGATATACAAGATACATAGATAAGATAGATAACATAGATTGATAGGTCGATAGATAGATAGATAGATAGATAGATAGATAGATACCTAGATAGATAGATAGATATAGATAGATAGATAGATAGATAGATAGAGAAGTTAGATAAGATAGACCAATAGATAGATAAGATATACAAGATAGATAGATAAGATAGATAAGATAGATTGATAGGTCGATAGATAGATAGATAGATAGATAGATAGATAGATAGATAGATAGATAGATGGATAGATACCTAGATAGATAGATAGATAGATAGATAGATAGATAGATACTGTAGATAGATAGAAGGACTAACAGATAGACAGACAGAAGGACCAAAAGACAGACAGACAGATAGATAGAGAGATAGATAGATAGATAGATAGATAGATAGATAGATAGATAGATACTGTAGATAGATAGAAGGACTAACAGATAGACAGACAGAAGGACCAACAGATAGATAGATAGATAGATAGATAGATAGATAGATAGATAGATAGATAGATAGATAGATAGATAGATAGATAGATAGATAAATGGATAGATAGACAGTTGGGCTGTTGGCCTATAACCAATATGCAATGGTTCTATGGTTACAATGTTGGAGTAAACATATATCCCTACAGAATTCTACAATATACACTTTCACTATAGATAAAGGGAATATGTAATAGATAGAAAATATATTTTATTAACACAAAAAACAGTCTTTTCTTAATACCAAAAACAGATGTGCCATATGTTGTAAGTTGCTAAATTGCCAGTAAATCATGGAATTCACTAACAAATGTTTTTATTCATTTTTAAAAGCTGCACATAATCTTTGAAATTTAACGAATTCACCCCAGAGTGTTTGAAAATGTAGAACTTTAATAACATTTTATCAATTTATCTCAAGTGATGAATACATATAATCAAATAATGAATATATGTATAAAATGTAAGTTCCACCCAAATTTCCAGAAAACCACTTGAGAACTTTGAAAGAAAATTAAGAAATAGAATAACAGAGCCTATTCAAATAGTCTTTAATAACCTAATAAAAATGGAATGTCTTTGTTTTCAACTGTTTAGACTGTAAAACATCGTAATATTGTGGAATAGATTCCAGTGGAGAGTTCACCGCTATATCTTACAATGAAAGTCAACCACATGATCAATGGAATATGACATTTTTAAGTGTCTTAGGTCAAGAGCTTAAGGTTAATGTCTTCTTTTACAGAATGACTATATGAATGTTGTGTTGTCTAACAAGGGTTTTATATAATTTCTGTTGATAAAATTGGATTCAATAGTTTTCTTTTTAGCCAATGCTTGTTATAGATCATTTTCCACAAAAACAATCAATGATTATTACTTAGTTTAAGATGTAGTTTCTTAAAATGCAATCATTAAAAAAAATAAACTTTTTGTAAAAATACATAGTATAGAATGTATATATCGTAACTTTCTAGTTATTGATGAAAAAACAATAGAATTACAAATTAAGTTCATGTTATCTAAAGGATTCTTTGTATATCTGATTAGTTTGGCATCATTTTTTTCTCATATTTATTTGTACTCCATTATCAAAATCACACTACTTATTTTTGTTTTTTCTAAAGTAAATGCCTTCTGGTTAACTACCTTGTGTTGTGAAGGGGCTTGTGTACTTTAATGAAAGTGTGAGCTATATCATGTAGGGTCAGCCAAGATGGGCATGTCATAGCACAGAGATCAGACAAATCCTGGTCAACTGGAGAAGGAACTGGCAACCACTCCAGATAACCTTAAGGATAAGCACAACTTTAAATGTGCCTGGTGTGTTCCAGTCATGGAGAGTTGACTGAAAGACTAAAGAATACAAAAATCATTATTCAAATATACAATACAGTGGTACCTCAGGTTACACCATTAATCTGTTATGGACGGACGGTTTAACTAGAAAATGGTGTAACCTGAGGTAGCATTTCCCATAGGAATCAATGTAAATTCAATGAATCTGTTCCGGACCCCAGATTTTTCACATTTTAGTTTGAACTGATGGTCTTGTTTTTGGATACAAATCCTTAAAACTAAACATAAATTAATAAGCAACAATAATTACATCAAACTTGAGGGCCCAATGGGATGTGCCAGAGTAGAAGCGAAGAAGGAGAACACAGGTTATTGCCTGGAACTTTGGCTCTTATAAACACAGGCAGGGCACACTGGCTCATAGGTACAGGCGGGGTACATTGGCACATAGGCAAAGGCTATTTGGGATCTTACTGGCACAGGCGAATTGGACTCTTGCAGGCACAGGCAAATTACGCTCTTGGAGGCACTTGCAGGCGCAGACTATACAGCAATCGCCATTACTGTGTTTACAGCTTGCTCCCTTCTTTTGGATTCGATTGCGCGGTCACATGTACAGCAGTGTTTGCCTTTCAATTTCAATCGTGTAACCCGAGCTAGCATTGTAACCCAAGGCAGAAAATTGTAGAAAAGAAGCGGTCTAACCCAAAAACAGTGTAACCCGAGGGCGTTGTAACCCAAGGTACCACTATATTTTCTGTGAAGCTCCAATATGCTAATGGACAATTCCAGTATGTTAATTTGTGACATTTGTAGCAGTACAATAGCATAATTAAGCCACACAGACAGGACTATGTGTCTATAATGATTAGTGCTCATCCCTGGAGTCTTGCACAGGTTGCTTCAACTCTAAACATCACGACCATGCAATGCCTTACAGAGCTGGCGATGCTGAGTGCATCATCATAAGGTAAAAAAAGGTGGATGCTCAAGATTAAAGCAGTGGCACTTTAATGTGACAATTTGAGCACCTCGTTGTTTGAAGGGTAATTTATACCTATAATCTCCCAGTTTGGATTCTGACTGCAACTTCTCTTGTGATTTTTTCATCTTTTTTACCTTCTGCTTGTTCCCCTGACCACCAAGGTTGCCATCTGACCTGGTCTTCTGCCTGTGACCACTCCTACACTGAAGCTGCTACCACTGACTTTACATATTCTTGACGATTCTTGTGCCAACCTGAACTGGACCTCGATTCAATGGACAGTCTTATTACTCTAGCTCAACCCTTGCGGCATTCTCAACCACAATTACACCATTTCAAGAAGGATTGACTGTAGAAAATAATAAATTGTACAATATGTAGCTAATAGTTCACAACATTTTGGTTTGACCACAATGTGTCGTGCATGCTGGTTTCCTCCTGTTCTCATGGCTGGATTAACCATTAGTCCAACGAGGCAGTCGCTCAGGGGCGCTTCCATGTGAGGGGCGCCACTACGTAAAAAAAAATGGTTCCTGGCTTAATTTTTTTTTTAATGTTGCAGTTCATAGACTGGCTATTAGGGGGTAACCACCTAGAACAAGACAGTTACAACAGGAAAGGGAACTTACACGTACAGAAAAGGCAAAAATGTGCCGTGCACAGCTTGGTAGCTTATTTGCATGGACTCCTCCACTTCACTGCCTAGGGGCTCCAAAAAGGTAGATTCAGCCCTGCCTGTTGATAATGCATCAATACCCTGTAAAATCTAACTTTTAGGTTGCTTGAACATAAGAGATTGCTGAAATCACAGCTTGGGAGATCAGCACTTGTTGGGCTCAGCAGACTCTTATTATTATCCCATATGTGTAACGCACCATCCTATTCCGTAGCGCTATATAGGGTTAAGTACTAAGAAAATATACAATATTAAACACACAGCAAAAAGTGTAGGGTCTTGTCTTTAAGTTTAAAAGCTTATGTAGATGGTGCTTTTCTCCAAAGCACCTTACAAGATTGAAAGCCTGCAAACGTACTACAGTGTTATGTAGCCTACTACAAAAAAAAAAAACAAGTTTAAAACTCCTAAAATGGAAGCATACACTTGTTTCTGAGGTGTTGGAGTATTTTTAAAGTTAAAACAGCCATATTTATAATGATGCATTATTTGGGTAAGTATTCAATTTTTAAGTACCTAAAGCTAAAGGAATTAACATCAGTGATATTATTCTTGGCTTCTCTAGTGCCATGGAAAGGTTTTCTTTTTTAATCAATATCCAGAAACATATTTCAGACTTGAAGAAAAACACTAAAGCCCCCCCAAAAAAAAAAAATAGTAGGAGAAGTAAAAAAAAAAAGTAAATCTGTGAGTAATACACTGTGGATTGCTATTTTAAATCCAAGGCTATGCCCTACATGCTAAACCTCCTATGTAATTAGAAGGCAGCAATCACATTAATGACCTAACTGTGATGCCTTGTTTGCCAACTTGTATATTAGTATCCATCATGGAGAACACTGGATGAAAAAAGTCTTGGCCTTGGCAGTGATGAATTGAGGGAGATTGCCAAGTCTTGAATTGCACTTGCACCATGCTATGTAAAATACATGCTTAGCAATAAATGTAGACATCAGTCATTTGTATAGCTTATATGTTCAGTAATCTGAAAGATTTTTGGTTTCCATCAAAGATCATGTTTTAATTTAATAATAACAAAAATCTTAGCTCCATGGCTTGTTCTGAACCACGATGAAAGTTGTTGTCAGTGGATAGCTTTTTTTTTTGTACAAAACATTTGAATCTTGTTAAGAAAAAGCTATTTCTTGCCAGGTGAAACTTAGCCATATTAAGGGCGCCAGTTTTTAACCACGAGATTTCAGGACTTGTCACTAAAGTTAGAAAAATATTCCTCAGGTTAAAATGCTAGAATGTAAACACGAAATAGCCTTTACCTCATTATGATCTTCAACACACTCCAGAAATACTGCCAGTCTCTTAAAGAAGCCTTTAGGTTAGTTCAAACAGGAAACTAGCAGCTCATAATGTCTGGAAGAGATTCAAATGCTTTCATGAGCTTAATGTTGGATTTCACTAGCACTACTGTGACATTTAGAATATTAATTTTAGTTTGCATGTTTCTTGAAAATTCACTATATTCGGTCAAAATAAAAATATCATTATATTTATCATTAAAGATATTCTGACACTTCACAGACAACTTCTTAAAGAACATTATGTTTTGTACTAGCAGTTTTTTTGTACAATAAATCACTCCTGAGATAATCAACATTGTTTGTGAATGCCATTTATGCTCATTTTGCTAATTAGCTGCTCAGAATGCTTGATAAGTATGGGGGAGAGGGTCTAACTGCCCACCGCTTTCACTGCCACAGGAACAATCAAGCAGATTGTGATACTAATCAGCAACTCATTTGTATTTTAGAGTATCCCATTTGCATAATAATTCAGCATGTACAATACTGAATATCTCAGGAAGGCTTTAATTAAAAAAAACTAGTTAAGTGTAACCTGTTTTTCATGTAATTTAAGGTTAATTAAAATTAACATGTTTTAGGGGTGACAGAATCCATTTAAGTTATAAACTTCACAAATGCTGAATACATAATAGTTAATACTTTCAATCACATTTTATATACACATGCCAAATAAACCAGTAACTCAAAAAAAATAATAATACAGAAAATGAACACTTTTTGGGTTTGAAAAGTGTTAAAGGACAACTGCACTTGTTTGTCAGGTATGAACCAAACTAACAATATTCGATTTTTGTGAAACTTGTGAAATTTTGAATTTTTGAAGACTCTATTTCGATGTTTGAAATCCATTTTGTGTTTGTTACATCACATCATGCGAGCTGAAACATGATGGTGTTTGTTTAAGTGCAGGGAGGGATAGGGAATGATGGGGAATGATGGGGAATGAGGGGGCAGAGAGCTTTTGTAAAGATAATTGGATAAGCTTGCAATAGACACCCACTGGCCCAGAAGAAGACCCCTTGCATTATTCACTGCAACAATAGCTCTCCAGAAATGCACACACACAACTTCCACCAATGTTTCAGGGTCCTGCAGAGGCATCAACATTTATTTTTTTCTAGTAAAGAACTAGATGTACAACTTTTTCCTGCTTAATTACAGTTTCCATTGTGCAGTGGTCCTTTAACAAAAGCCTTCAAAATATTACCAGTGAAACCATACATGCCTTGCAAATGTTACAACATGGTCAGAATCCCAACATGGGCTCTTAGTTTTCAAAACCCTGACCCTAACTTTCATGGATTCTTTGGTTACAGAAAATGCAACTCAGAATTCAACAACTTTCTAGAAGTGTTGCCTTAAACTAGAGTTTCTAATATATATCTAAGTGAAATAAATAGTCATATTTAAATTATTTAACGCCTTGTGGATTTGCCTTATATACAAAACCTTCAACCATATTTATACAGCAAATTAATAATATTCAATAGCTTTTACCAATGAATCAGTAAAGTGCACGATTCCCCTGGGGCTCACTCCATGACACACTGAGGTAGGGTCATCTACAAAACATTTAGGGGGATTTTCCACAACCTATCCTTGTACAAGCATTTTGTCAGAATGTTAGATAAACGTATCCGCAAACAGCTCTTCTACAGAGAACTCAGGAAAAGCATTTCCATGGAAGCTAAAAGTGGTTAAAGGACACGCTGCAGGCCTCCTTGACGTCCCTCAAGATCAACACCTCCACCTGGGAAACCCTGCCACTGAACCATCCAGCGTGGCGCTGCCTCATTGACAAAGGCCTCCAAACCTCTGAGGTGACGTGTACCGCTGAGGATGAAAGAAAGCACATCACCTACAGCAGGAGTCGTCAACCTTTTAATACCTACGTCCACTTTTGATGATAAATTTCCCTTACTACCCACCGGTGCCGCAGTAACTCACTTTACTCCATCTATCGCCCTATACCATATATCACCCTATACTTATTATATAGTGATCCGGTCCTGACTGCTATCCCTGGGCACTCTCACCAGCTGTTCAGCCAACCAACAATGGTGCTGAGGAACTCCAGAGTGTGATGTCATTTGTCAGAGACGCCACCTAGTGATTACCCCACTTCTCACCATGAAAGCTTGAATCACCCACTAGTGGGTGGTAGAGACCAGGTTGACTACCACTGACCTACAGTGTAATCACGTCTATCCAAAATGGGACAGGACGTTCCACTCCCAAATCAAACTTCTCAGTCATTTTCAACCAATCAATGAGAAGGTCCTTATTGAGAACGATGGACAAACACAAACACATCATACAGTCATAGTTGTTGGAAGTGGTCTCCTTAGTGATATCTCTCTGAGCATATGACAATGGCGAGTGTTTCCAGGGCGAGCACCTACTTGTTTAAAAATTTAAACATATTAGTAATCAATGAAGCCCATTTTGGATCACTACCTTGTCATGGTGAAGGGGCTTGTATACTTCAATGAAGCTGTGAGGTATACCATGTAGGGTCACACAAGATGGGTAGGTCATAGCAGACAAATTGTAGCCCACTGGAGAAGGAACTGGCAACCCACTCAGTATCTTTGCCAAGAAAATCATATGAATGAGCACAACAAGATGTCCCTGGAGTGATGCAGTCCATATAGTCACCAAGAGTCGGACATGACTGAAGAACTGAACCACAACAACAACCAGTGAAGCAACAAATGGAGAGTTCCAGTACAAAATAATTTGGCAGCTTGCATCTTTGCTCTGTACATATATATGTATACATTTGGACATATAAAAATAACTTTAAGAATGTATTTCCTGTTCAGAATTCCAAGAAATACAGCTTTTACACTACACTCTGGGAAACTGGGTAGGGTCATGCAAATGAATCCACAAAGCATTTCACTCTTTAATCCAATACCATTTTATATATGGCTCCTTTTTGGTATATATAAATCCATGTTAATTGCATGTGGCAGTCAATAAAAAAGAAACAACTAAACCCCATTTTTCCTTTCCCTTAGTACATTAGGATTCCCCATTTACCAAAAATCATAAGACCCTTGCTAAAACAAAAAGAATCAGCTGTTTTTTCCTTTGCTTTCTACAGAGACAATAACCCCAAAGAAAACAAATCTGAAATGTACTAAAGTATATAAGTATTCAGATAGAGCTTGTAATTTATGGTCCCTTCAGAACCCGAGACCTTTCCTGCACTTTCTCCCTATATTGGCCAGTGCAGCTGAACGGAACAGATAACACCAAAGGCAAGTAAGGATTTTGAAAGCTGATTATAAAATAGAAAAGAACAAGAAATTAAAAAAAGGTTTTACAGGTTTTCCACTTGATTTTAACTGCTCTACCTGATGATGCAAAGCGTTGTCAGTGCGTCCCCTTAAAGTGAAGTTTGATGTCCCTGTTGCTTCATTCGGAGCTGCCATACCATAAACTCCTTTATAATAACTTTATGCATCATTTGCTAACACATTTTTCTGTGATTGGTTCCTAAATGTACCGTGAAATCAATCAAAGCCATTTAACGAACAACCGCTTTGTATTTAGTTATTCGAGATCAAAAGAACCAATGTACGGTTAGACGTTTTAACTACGAAAGGGTTAATAGAGAAAGCAATTACACCACATATAAATTATAACCTGCCATTAAGTGATTTTGTTTGCCTGTGGATTTTGGCAAATTCTAGTATTTTAGAGAGGTGGAAGAGTATAAGTAAATGGTGCACAATAAATCACACAGGCAAGTGTTACAGCGATAATGTGTGTTTACATAGCTCCCTTGGTTTATTTTAGCTGCACTGTTATGAATCGTTACTGATCTGGGTCTGAATAGATTATTGCTCTAAATGACTAGAGCGAATGTGAGTGCAGAACGGAAAGTGATGGAAATAAATGGGCCGACCATTAGCTAAAGCAGAGTACATTTAGGTACACTATATATATATATATATATATATATATATATATATATATATATAGTAAATAAAAAGTACATCTGTGTTCACACTTGAATGTCTAAAGCAAGGTAAAAAAACAGAATTCCGAGAAAAACAGTTATTACACTGCATTCTGGGAAGCTGAGCTGGGACATGCAAATGTGCCCACAAATTCCTCGCTCTTCAATCCTAGCCATTATCAAAAATGGCTTCCTTTAAACTTGTGCATGCTGTATTACACAGCTTTAATGCAAAGCCAAGGTTGGAATAAACACAGGCTGAGTATCCAATCCATGTACAGCTGTTTCAAGCTTACTGGCTATCATCAGCATGGAGCGGGATCTCAGCCTGTGTGTGTTGTGGACTTTATGAGTAGGTAGTTCACCACAACAATCATTTATAATATGGTGGGCAAAAGAGCGATAGAAGCCCTCCACCGTACAGTAAATAAATAGTACATCTGTGTTCACATTTGAATGTCTAAAATAAGTTTAAAAAAACGTGTTTCCGGCTCTGAATTCCAATAAGTACAGTTATAGATTAATTATGAGTATTTCAGTATACTGTGATATATTTTGTATACTATATATATATAGAGTTGCGCTCAAAAGTTTGCATACCCTGGCAGAAATTGTGACATTTTGGTATTTAATTTGAAAATATGACCTAATGTGCAAAACAAATGTCTTTTATTGAAGGATAGTGATCATATGAAGCCATTTATTATCACAAAGTTGTTTGTCTCCTTTTTGAATCATAACAGAAATCACCCAAATGGCCCTGAGCAAACGTTTGCATCCTTCAATACATTTTTTTTTTTTTTTGCATGATCAGTCATATGCACAGGGTATGCAAATTTTAGAGCGCAACTCTATATATATATATAGTATACAAAAGATATCACAGTATACTGCAATACTCATAATTAATCTATAACTGTACTTATTGGAATTCAGAGCCGGAAACAAGTTTTTTAACTTATTTTAGACATTCAAGTGTGAACACAGATGTACTATTTATTTACTGTACTACTGTACGGTGGAGGCTTCTATCGCTCTTTTGCCCACCATAAATTAAATGACTGTTGTGGTGAACTACCTTCTCATAAAATCTACTATACACGCTGACCCCACACTGATGAGAGGCAGTAACCTTGAAATAGCTGTCTGTGGGTCGGTTTCCTGGCTTGTGCACAATTCATCCTGGGCTTTGTTTAAAGCTGTGTAATACAGCAGGCATTAGCCTAAAAGGTGCCATTTTTTAATGTATTGGATTAAAGGGTGAAGCATTTGTGGGCACAGTTGCATGTCCCTGCCCAGGTTCCCAGAATGCAGTGCAATAACCTTATTTATTGGAATTCTGTTCAGGAAATAAGTATTTTTACTTATTTTAGACGTTCAAATGTTAGCACAAATGTACTATTTATTCAGTATATATATATATATATATATATATATATATATTGTAACAGAATCATTGATGGAGTGTACGTGGGAGAGAGACTGAGCAGAGCCCTGTGTCCACTAAGGGTTAACACAGCAGGCTAATCAAGCAGGCCCAGCTGGGTTCCACCTTTAAATGTCTGATTAGCACCCAGCTGAGGGAGAGAGCTCAGTCTGAGCTGGACAGAGGACGCCAGAGCCTGGTGTGGAAATCCCCTGCTACAAGGGAGACTTGATATCCAGTAAGCTTTTGTCTGGACTTTTGTTTTGTGTGGACTTTATCTTGCTTAGTGAGGGAACTACAGCCAAGAGTAAAGTCAGTGCTTCTATTAGAAGCTAGGATTTTGTTTTGCACCATTTATGTTGTTTTGCACTCAAATAAATACTGCTGATATTTTAAATAGGGCTCCTGAGTACTCCATTGTGGTGCCGGATACAAGGGCACGAACCCTGAGTGTGACAGCAGCGTTATCACAATATATATATATATATATATATAGTTCAGAGCTACAGTGATCAATTGTGCTTCTCCTAAACTTCCTTATGAACAAAGAAACTGCCTTGTTTAAAATGATTTTCCAAAATAATAAAATGTAAACAAAATTGTAAGCGAGAGCGAGAGATAAGGTAACCTATATTTGTAGTCATGCTGATATATATTAACCCTCTCATTAAAAAGGCAATGCACTGCTGGCCCCTCTGTTAGATGGGGCAGGAGATCTAACTGCATGATAACCTCAAGGAGTATTGTTTTTGCCATTACAGAGATAGACAAGCAGACTGTAATAGGCATTAAAACATCAAATCAGCTAATTCACAGTCAGGCATCACTCATTTGAAGAACAACAGCATCAATAATACTTATTATCTCAGGAATTAGCCATTTTTTAATCACATGGCCAGTACAATGTATAGCTATTGTTTCATGCTCTTCAAAAAAAAACAACAAAAGAGAAAAGGTGCACAATATTTATATATATATATATATATTAAAAATGTTTACATTATTTCCAACACCATTCCCAACAGGGTCCTATGTACATATGTTATTACAGGTGCCTCCCAGGGTAAAAATTATGCAATAATAAAAAATGCATAGATAGAAAACCCTTTTCCAGTGGGTGCACTGACCAGGGAAATAACCAATAACAAACCACTAAAAGAAAAAATGGAAGAGTGCACAGAGCCACACATGATGAAGTATATATAAGACAATTACTTGGACACTAACAAGTATTGCGCTTACAAGATGTTTGCATCTGAGACGGCGCTCGTATCCACCAATGTAAACAATGGCAAGACAATCAGTGGTGATTAAAATATAAAACACATTATAAGATATAGAGGGAAATTAGCTATAAAAGTGTATTTGTGGTTATATATAAAAAAAAAAAGAAATACGATAAAATTTGACCTTGAAATGAAATCAATGGTAGATGGGCTGCTGAATCCAGCATAAAATATTAACCCTCTCCTCAGCAATGCATTTGGTAAAACTACTTTATCAGGGTGAACCAAAAAGACCCATCCAGATGTATCTACCAAAACGTTTAGCGTAAATATGCCTTAGGATGACTTTATGCTTTTCCCAGGCATTATTATTATTGTTGTTTATTTGTAATGCGCCACATATTCCGTAGCTCCATACAGGGGTTACGATCAAGGCAAAAACAATAGCAATATTATCATGTTGCAAATGATGGGGGGCCCTGTCTGAGCTTAGAATCCGGTGTCCATAGCGTTTCCCCAAAGCACCGTGCAAGATTGAAAACTTGCAAACTTACAATCTAAAGGTCATGCTAAAATCCCTTAAATGTGTTTGACGCCACTACTAGTGGAAGCCTGTGATACGTATCTACAACTCTTTCTGTAAGTAGTACTTTCTCACATTACCCCTAAATCTTCTACCTTCCAACTTCAAATCATGGCCTATTATTGCATTCTTCTTTTTCTCAAATGCACCTCACTCTTGATCTTTATTACACCTTTTGATGCATTTGAAGGTTTCTATTCCATGTGGTCCAGTGGTTAGGATTCGGTGCTTTCACAGCTGCAACCTGGGTTTGATTCGAGTCACACCACCCTGTATGGGCCATACAGGGTTGGGTCTGGTCAGTACTTGGATGGGAGACCACCTAGGAATACCAGGAACTTTATGCTGTGGCCCACGGGAGAAGAAACTGAAAACCCACTCAAGTATCTCTGCCATGAATACCAAGTGGATCAGCATGGTGTGTTGTGGTCCATAAAGTGGCATTAGTATTTCTCTTTTTTTCTCTGCTAGTTCATCTATCAATGCATCCAAACTTGTTTTTTATGTGTCTTTGCTACATTGCTTGCCTACTTTGAAATCAATCGGACTAGGCATAATTAATCAGGAAAAAAAACTTGTACAGACATTTTTAATTAGAAAACATTTTTGTTGATGCACCTGCAGGACCCTAGAGGGATCCATGATACATTGGTAGAAGTTGTGTGTGTGAGAGGGGAGTTTACATTTCTGGAGATCTGTGGTTCCATCCTTTAATGCAAGGAGTCTGCTTCTGGACAGAATTGGTGTGGTGTCAATTTTAGTCTTATCCAGCGAGCAAACACAATTTTGCATTCTCAGTGTTGGATTTTAGATCCCACGTATCTGACAATTGGTCTAGTTTTATTAAATCATTACACATTTGACTTACACCTTCTGAAATATCTTCTCTGTCACGCATTTTTGTGTCATCTACGATGGGGCAAACGTAGGAAAGAATATTTCATGTTTTCAACTGCAGTTCTTCAAATATATTTTAGATAGGCCCCCTCCTCTTCTCCATCTACACATCCTCACTCGGCACCCTAATAAACTCTTTTTGGTTTTAGTACCATCTCTATGCAGTTGACACTCAAATCTACCTCTCAGCACCAGATACAACCCCCTCTCTTCTAGCACATGTCTCCGACTGACTTTCTAGTATATCCTCTTGGAGGTCTGCCCACCATCTAAAACTCAACATGTCTAAGACTGAACTCTTAATCTTCCCACCCTCTACTACAGCTTCAATTCTTTTCCTCACATCTCTCTCTCTGTCGACAATGCCATCATCACTCCCACCTCCCAAGCCCGTTGTCTTGCGGGTCTACTGGACCCTGCCCTCTCCTTCATCCCACACATACAGTCACTAACAAAATCTTTCTTTCTCCATCTAAAAAACATATCCAAAATACGCCATTACCTTACACAAGACACTACTAAGATTCTAATACACTCTCTCATCATTTCCCGTCTCGACTATTGCAGCTCGCTCCTTGTTGGCCTGCCCATCACTCGCCTCTCCCCACTTCAATCCATAATAAATGCCTCCGCCAGACTCATCTTCAGTACACATCGTTCAGTGTCAGCAGCTCCTCTTTGTCAATCACTTCACTGGCTTCCCTTAGCCTCCAGAATAAAATGTCAAATCTTGACCCTAACTTATAAAGCCCTCAACAACAGCGCACCACCATACATCTCTGCTCTCATCTCCAAATACTCCCCCACACACCCTCTTTGTTCTGCTAATGACCTTCTTCTTTCTACCACTCTTGTCACCTCCTCTCACTCCTGACATTTCTCGTGCTGCCCCTATTCTCTGGAACTCCTTGCCTTGCTTCACCAGACTATCTGCCTGCCTTAAATCCTTCAAAACTTCAAAAAAAAAGCACCTCTTTAAAGAAGCCTATAACCTTCCTCCCTAACACGCTCAGCACTGCTCAGCACTACTCTCTCCCTACTGTACCAGATACAAACTTTAACCTTTAGATTGTAAGTCTGCGAGTTTCAATCCTGCGCAGTGCTTTAGGGAAAGCGCTATGGACACTGGATTCCAAGCTCAAAGACAGGGCCCTCCATTCATTGCAATGTGGGAATCTTGAACTTGTCATTGCCTGTAACTTAACTTATGTATAGCGCTACGGAATATGTTGGCGCGTTACAAATAAACGATAATAATATATGACTACAATGTTCCTTCAACTGACCTTCCTATCCCTTTGTGACACTATAAAGAAAGTATCCCAGACACTGCTCCCCCCCGCTCTTCTACCATTTATGCTCTTTAAAGAGTAACAATACTTTGACGTCTTTTGCAATATTAAGTGTTTAGGAATTGGAAGTCTCAGCTATTTGAACCAATCTCTAGTGTAGTCATTTATCAGCATACTTGTATCTAACTCAGAGCTAAAAACAGACACTTCTGCTTTATCCGGGGTGTTTCTGAGGTCATCCAATAAAGCAGTACTAAAAAAATGATTTATATTTTTAAGATTATTGTGTTTTGTAAATATATTTCCGTAGTTGCAATAAAACAACTTTTTCCACTCACTTGACTACAATTGGCTTGAAAGTTTCTGTTATTTAGTCTGCATTTATCGGAGAGCTTTGCGGGCTAAAAAATACATAATACTATGTCCATGTTAGGGGTATGCTGCAGCAAATGTTTATATCTAACATGTTTCCTAAATTTCCCTAATTAATTAACTAATTATAATTTCTAAACAATAATGCACTCTCTAATATCTCTGCTCTCATCTCTAAATACAATACACCCCAACTGCCCTCTGCACTCTGCTAATGACCTTCTTCTCTCCTCCTCTCCTATCACCTCCTCTCACTCCCGTCTTCGGGACTTTTCTCGGGCTGCCCCTATTCTTTGGAACTCCTTGCCTCGCTCCACTAGACTATCCTCCTACCTCAAATCCTTCAAACACTCATTAAAAACTCATCCTTTTAAAGAGGCTTATCATCTACAGCCTTAATATACACATCACATCTATTATCCTTCTACTAGTCGTTTACCCGTCATTAATGATGATATAATATTACATGTGTCTCTTTCCCGGCTCTCCCTCCTTTGTGTCTCTTTTCCCCCTCTCCATCCCCTGTGTCTCTCTCCCCCACCTTCCTCCCCTGTGTGCCTATCCCCCTTTCCTCCTCTGCCTCTTTCCCCCTTCCCCTGTGTCTCTTTCTCCCCTCCTCCCTCCCATGTGTCCCTTTCCCCCTCTGTATCTTTCGCCATTTCCCCTGTGTCTCTTTCCCCCCTCCTCCCTCCCCTATGTCTCTTCCCCCCTCTGTCTCTTTCCCCCTATGCCCTGTGTCTATTTCCCCCCTCCTCCCCCCTCTGTCTCTTTCCCCCTTTCCCATGTGTTTCTTTCCCCCCTCCTCCCTCCCTTGTGTCTCTTTCCCCTTTTCCCTCTGTATCTCTTTCCCGTGTCTCTTTCCTCCCTCCTCCCTCCCCTATGTCTCTTCCCCCTTCTGTTTCTTCCCCGTATCCCCTGTGTCTCTTTTCCCCCTCCTCCCTCCCCTGTGCCCCTCCCCCTCTGTCTCTTTCCCCCTTTCCCTTGTGTCTCTTTCCCCCTTTCCCCCTGTATCTCTTTCCTTTGTCTCTTTCCCCCCTCCTCCCTCCTGTGTCCCTTTCCCCCTCTGTCTCGTGTTTTAGCGAAAGCTCTGTGTACTTTTGATTTCAAGCTCAAAGACAGGGACCTCCATTTCCAGAATGTTTTTTTTTTAAATACAGTCGTTCATTTTAAATATTTTATTGAATTTTGCTTGCTTGAGACAACTTTTTTTATTAGAGGATAATCTGGTGGCGCGAGGCAAGGAGTTCCAGAGACTAGGGGCAGCACGAGAAAAGTCCTGGAGGCGGGAGTGAGAGGAGGTGACAAGAGTTGTAGAAAGAAGAAGGTCATTAGCAGAACGAAGAGGGCTGGTGGGGGAGTATTTGGAGATGAGAGCAGAGATGTAAGGGGGAGCGTTATTGTTGAGGGCTTTGTAAGTTAGGGTCATAATTTTAAATGTTATTCTTGAGGCTAAGGGAAGCCAGTGGAGTGATTGACAGAGAGGTGATGCCGACAATGCACGTTGTGTACGGAAGATGAGTCTAGCAGAGACATTTATAATGGATTGAAGTGGAGACAGTCGGGTGGTGGTGACACAATGGTAGAATGTAGACAAATAGACAATGACATATTGGTGGAATGTAGAGTAATACTCATTGAACATTGGTTGAATGTAGACCAGCATGGCACCCCGTCCTTTGCGCACAAGACAATTGTGCGCTGTCAACAGCGCGCCAACAATGGCGCGCTGTAGAAACCCCTGACCACTAAGCCTAACCCTAACCCTAAGACTCCTAAGCCTAACCTTAACCCTAAAACCTCTAAACCTAACCCTAAGACCCCTAAGCCTAACCCTAAAACCTATAAGCCTAAGCCTAACCCTATCACCCCTAAGTCCACCTTACCTGCAGTCCAGATCGCAGTTGTCGGGCGCGCTATTGTCGCGTGTGCAGTTGTCCCGCGCACAAAGGACGTCCCACCTATCAGTACACTATGACACACTTACATGCTAACAGAATGTAGACTAATACACCTTAACACACATACATGCTAACAGAACTTCAACCAGTACACTATGGCACACTTACATGCTAACAAAATGTAGACCAATATACTATGACACATTGATAAAGTTTTGTTGAATTTAGTATAACATAACTGACCCCTGGCCCCTAAAGCCTAATATATTATTTGACAACTTAAAATAATGTAGATCAATATATCAAAATCATGTAAGTAAAAGGATATATTCTTATCATTTTTTATTAAATGCCCAACTTTTTAACATGTTCCCTTAGAGTTTGAACGCCATTTTAATCTATTGCTATATTGTATATGTATTTTATTGTTTAATTTGGAATAAGAAAGCATTCTCATGATCTTAAGAACTGTCTCACCTCTGAAAAATATGTAATTTATATAAAAGTGGGATGGATTTAGCTCAAATAAAAAACTCAAAATCATTGCTAAAGTGAAAGATATAGAACACAGGACAGGATGTACTGATTATAGGAAGATTTACTAGACGTTTCTGGAGAAGAGTTTCTCATTTTTGGCAGTTTTTACCATTATTTATTTTGAATAGCCTCCAATACTGTAAAGAATATGGACAGTAGTGAAGTTCTACATTGCTGACTCAGTCTAGTATCCTTAAAGGAATCAGTCCTCCTTAGGATGTTACATCTTAGCTTTGGCATAACATAAAAAGGGCAATAATTATATTTACTGGCAGAATCAATATACTCCATGTCGATATTTTGTGTGCAAGGTCTGCATATATTTATATGAATTATATAGCTTGCAAATTTCTATTATAATTAGTCAAATACATTATCAGAATGATTACAATACAATATATGTATGGTATAAGAGAATTGCAGTGGTATACATTAAAAGACCACTGTATAATAAAAAATATATATATTTGAAACCTTTGAACCTGACTAAGGGCATAATTAAGCAGGAAAAAAAGCATTTAAGCAAGTTTTTAATAAATAAAACATACATTTTGATGCATCTGCTGGAGCTTGGAGGCATCCAGAATACATTGGAGGAAGTTGTGTGTTTGAAAGGGGCTTTTTGAGAACAATGCTTGTATTTAATTTGGGCAGATGTTTTTGCTAATATTATTGGACATCTGGGAGGGATATTGGGTGCAAATAAAATGTTCATTGTATTTTATTGAAAGTGATCTACAATTCTACGAACCCTATTATAGGAAGAGCTACTTAGAATACTTTCAGCCTCAAGGTGAAAGATCTAGTAAGCAAATAGATTGCTAAACTAGGGCTATGATGTCATCATTCTCCTGTTGCATAGGTGATCCAGGATGCCATGTTTATTTTTTTACAACAAGCCCATCAGCCATGGCAAAGTTATATCTAGGTGGATGGGCCTTAAATGCGCCTCCTGTTTTTTCATGTAAACCCCCTTCAATGTTACAGTTACAAAATGGTGATCAAGCATCTCCCTGTATTTACTATTGGGCCGCAAACTACAGAACAAAGTGGGAGTTTACCTGTAGTAGGTATTAATCTAATAGCATATTGTTGGCTCATTATAATTGAGGAGTTTTAGTAAATTATGCAATGGCTCTGAGTGTGATGTGCCACTATTGCGGCTTATCAAATATATGCTTATTATATATCCTCCAATATGTTTACATATATTTAAATTATAAACCATAACAAGCAAATTTGGCCTTGGAGTACAAAATGAAGCAGGTCAAAGATTAGTAGAATTCTTTCAAGATAATTCTCTGGTCATAGCAAACACCCTCTTCCAACAGCCTCTGATACAACTCTACACATGGACATCACCAGATGGACAACATAGAAATCAGATTGACTATATACTTTGCAGCCAAAGATGGAGAAGCTCTATACAGTCAGCAATAACAAGACCTGGAGCCGACTGCGGCTCAGACTATGAGCTTCTTATTGCAAAGTTCAGAATTAAACTGAAGAAAATAGAGAAAATCATCAGACCAAGCAGATATGAAATAAATAATATCCCTTGTGAGTATGCAATGGAAGTAAAGAATATATTTAAGAAACTAGACATGGAAGATAGAATGCTTGAAGAACTTTGGACCCAAGTTTACAACATTATCCAGGAAACGGCAACAAAGAATGTCCCCACAAAAAAGAAAACTAGGAAGAAAAGTAGCCCAGGAAAAAAAGTAAAATGAAAGGTAGTAAAGATAGGAAAACATTTAACAAAATGCAAGAAGAGACAAGGAGACATTCTACAATAAGCGATGCAAAGAGACAAGAGAAGATAACAGAATCTCTCCAATAAGATCTCTCCAATAAAATTGGGGATTTCAAGGGAACCTTTCATGCCAAAGTGGACGTTATAAAAGACAAAAAGTGTAAGGACTTAACAGAAGCAGAACAAATAAAGAAGATGTGACATGAATATTCAGAAGATCTATACAGGAGGGATCTTGTCCATTGAGCTGGAGTCAAACATCTTGGATAGCAAAGTGAGATGGGCCCTAGGAAGCCTCGCTGATAACAAGGCTGCAGAAGTTGATGGAATACCAACTAAGTTATTCAAAATCCTATAAGATGATGCTGTTAGGTCAGTGTGGCTTAGTTTTTGCCAACAAATTTAGAAAACTCCATAGTTGCTAATAGACTGGAAAAGGTCATTCTCTTTACAATCTAAACAAAACGGTGCCAAAGAGTGCTCCAATTATCGAACAATTGCACTAATTTCAAAGGCCAGCAAGGTAATGCTTAAGATTATACAAGATCAGCTCCAACAATATATGGACCGTGAACTACGACATGTGCAAGCCAGGATTGGCAGAGGAAGAGATACAAAAGATCAAATTACAAATGTCCGCTGGATAATAGAGAAAGAAGGGGCTTCTAGAAAAACATTGACTTCGGATCATAGAATATTCTAAAGCCTTTGACTGTACATCATGAATAAGACCAGACTGGTTGAATCCAAACCTGGAATCCATATTGCTGGAAGAAATACAAACAACCTCAGATATGCCGATGATACTACTCTGATGTCTGAAAGTGAGGAAGAACTAAAAAACCTATTGATGAGGGTGAAAGAAAAAAGTGCAAAAGCTGATCTGCTCCTCAATGTTAAAAAGACGAAGATCATAGCAAACAGCAATCTCACTTCCTGGCAAATAGATGGGGAAGAAGTGGAGGCAATGACAGAATTTATTTTCCTGAGATGCAAGATCTCTGCAGATGGTGACTGTAGCCATGAAATTAAAAGATGTTTGCTTCTGGAGCAGAAAGCTACGACAAGCTTTGAAAAGCTAGTAAAAAGTAAAGATATTACATCATCAACAAAGATCCTCATAGTTAGAACTATGGTATTCCCAGTAGTAACATACGGATGTGAAAGCTGGACCATAAAGAAGGCTGATCAGCGTAAAGACAATGTTAAATTAGGTGAAGATTCACTAAGATGCCTTTGAATTGTGGTGTTGGAGAACTGCAAGAAGATCCAATAAATCAATACTACAGGAAATCAAGCAAAACTGTTCACTTAAAGGTTTGATCATGAGACCTTTTTTGGCCGTATGATGAGAAGACAGGATTCCCTAGAAAAGACTCTGATGCTGGGAAAGATTGAAGGCACATGAAGAAGAGGACGGGAGAGGTGGAGATGGATAGATGAGGTCATTGAAGCAATGAACATGAAATTGACGTAGCTAAGAGGGACAGTGGCTGACAGATGTGCCTGGTGTGCTGTTGTTCATAGGGTCCTGGAGAGTTGGATACAACTGGACAACTAAACAACAAGAATAAACCATTAGCGTTTAATTACCTAAACAATATTTAACAATGCATATTTTAAAGAGGAGAATGATTATCTTTGAATACTTCCTTATCTTCTAATATGTACTAAAAGGAAGGAATTTGTGGAAATACCATTTCCAAGTAGATAATATACATCTAAAATAGTATATGATAGTACAGTAACACTGAGATGAACTGTAAATATGTCTACCCTGAGAATATAATATGCCTACATTTAATTAGCAATATAAAATAAATTAAAAGTAATAGAAAGGCCAAGTTGCATGTAAAATCAGTGATCTGTACTTGTATGTGCACAGTAAAGTGATCTCCTCATTATGTGATAAAATAAATAACATAAAATCACTTACACTCAGATTATGCGTAATGTGTAATTGTTCATCATAGTAATCATAACATATATTTTTGTAATTGGATATATTGGAAAGAAGAAAGCAGTGTGGAGATTGGATGATGGCTTTGCTTCATATTGCTGTATGTTATCCATTTTTCATTAAAGGATAGTTACCTTGCGGTAGTTGCTATTAAGCATGTTACAGAGGAGGTTTGTTATAAGGGAAAGTGAGAGAGAGATCAAATCGCTGCTCTGAGCTGAGAGCTGTCAGTCAAATCATACCCATTCCGTTCTGTGAACACACCCCTGCAGCCTGATTGGAGGACGACACTTAGCAGGAGGAACTGCACAGAGGGGCCGTCTTAGAGAGATACACAGACAGAAAAGCATATATTCTTTCAGATGCTATATCTGTCAAAAATGCATGTATTTCCAAAAATTAAAAAAGTATTTCAACCTGCTATCATGAGATCTTTCCACTGGTGTCCTCCAAATAGTGCTGCGTTAACTGGCCCTTTAAATCAAGATCAGGCTTCTTGCTTATTCTTGACTGATATGTATGACAGCTTTATTCAAATGAAATACCCTGATTGCTGTCCTGTTGACTCTGGATTGTAGGGACCCCCTGCTTAAAGCATTCCTGTTAGGCTAATGATGCATACAAACCTGGGGCTACAGTCAATACAGGGGGTATGTTTTACTGCACTTTATAGTACAAGAACATAAAAAGTCACAAAGTCATAAAAATCCAATTTAAACAAGCAAAGTCATCTAATTTGGCCCTTACTGGCTGATTAAACTAGTGGCGGAATTGAAGCATCTAATGTTCATACTGTAACTTTAAAATGGGGGATATTCCCTAAGATTCATACGGTCTGTGATTTGTTTTGATGTGCTTTCTTTTGGGAAAATAGCCATTGAAACATTTTTCATCCTATTGCAGCCCCTCTTGTATCTTAGTAAATGTTTACTTTAGCTGTCGGATTCGCAGTCTGCTGAAGTGATTATCCAAAGCATTGCCATTTATAATTATACATCCTAATAGTATATAGTAAATATTCGTCTGGGTTCCCTGGTGGTCCAGTGGTTAGGATTCAGTGCTTTCACTGCTGTGACCTGGGTTCCCTGCAGAAGGAACTGGCAACCCACTCAAATATTTCTGCCATGAATACCAACTGGATCAGCACGGTATGTTACGGTCCATGAGGTCATGAAGAGTTAGACACGACTGAACAACGCAAACACACAAATATCAGTCTATCATGATGTACATTAGCATGTGATATCCCAAATGTAATGTGATACATCCTGGATATGTAGCAAGAGACATTTTTCGTGCACTTGATAAGGACGCCGGGATGGAATGATGTGCTATAATATATGCATCTAAAGAGGCAGAAAATAGAAACACAGTAAAGACAAACGAGGCATTGCTGGATTTAAATATGTGGCACCCCTATGCACAAACGTCTTAGCCGCCCGTGGGTGCATGTGTATCTCTGTTTTCCTACCCCTACCTAAGTTGCTACACCAGCAGCTATAGGTCTAAATCAGAAAAAAAAACATTGAAACTTTGCCAATTCTCAAAAAGGGGAAAAAATAAATAAAATTCCTTCCTGACCCCATATATTGGTGATTTGATTCCTCCCTGGATTAATACTCCCTCTCTAATTATCCAGGATAACCCTGAATACCCTTTTTACTCAAAAATATATCCAACCCCTTTTTAAAGTTATTTATCAAATCCGCTGTCACCACCTCCTTTGGTAGAGAATTCCACAGATTAACCACCCTTACTGTGATGATCCCTTTTCTTTCTTTAAGGTGAAATCTTTTTACTTCTAATCTCAAAGGAGATCCCCTTGTCAGTTGAAAACCGCTTGGCACAAAAAGTTAATTTGCCAAAGAATTGTATTGACCCTGGATATATTTATATAAGGTAATCATCACGCCTTTTTTCTAGAGAAAATAAGTTTGGTGCCCAAAATTGTACTCCATATTCCTATATGAAGAGTGAGGTAACTGTGAATGTCCAGGAATCTAATATTATTGCAGTATATAGTGTTATGTCATTTATTGGATATGTTTGTCCAATAAAAAAGGTATCACTATATACTGCAATACTCTGATTACTTATCTATCTATCTATCTATCTATCTATCTATCTATCTATCTGTTTGTCATTCTGTCTATCTATCTGTCTGACTGTCTGTCTGTCTATCTATCTATCTATCTATCTATCTATCTATGTATCTGTTCGTCCTTCTGTCTGTCTATCTATCTATCTATCTATCTATCTATCTATCTATCTATCTATCTATCTATCTATCTGTTAGTCATTCTGTTTATCTATCTATCTATCTATCTATCTATCTATCTATCTATCTATCTATCTATTAGTCATTCTGTTTATCTATCTATCTATCTATCTATCTATCTATCTATCTATTAGTCATTATGTCTATCTATCTATCTATCTATCTATCTATCTATCTATTAGTCATTCTGTTTATCTATCTATCTATCTATCTATCTATCTATTAGTCATTATGTCTATCTATCTATCTATCTATCTATCTATCTATCTATCTATCTATCTATCTATCTATCTATCTATCTATTAGTCATTCTGTTTATCTATCTATCTATCTATCTATCTATCTATCTATCTATCTATCTATCTATCTATCTATCTATCTATCTATCTATTAGTCATTATGTCTATCTATCTATCTATCTATTTATAAATATACATTGCTTAGTGAATCTTTCCCATATGAAATATATATTTAAGCAGAAAAATACACTTTCCAAGGTATATCTTCCTTTAAATGTCTTAATATATTTGCTCCTTGGACATTAGTGAAACGGCTGCCATTTCAGGACCTCTCAGTAAATTGTCTGCCACTTTTTTTCCTGAAATACAATTATCTTATAACAAGGAACAATAAAATTGCTTGTTTGTAATTTAAGGGCTTTAATAGGTTGCACCTAATGTGCAGTTAGAGGGATTGTTTACATTGAGCGAGTTCAGAAGAAGATGAGGTGTAATTACGGCACTATAATGGGGGAAAATGGAAAAAGCCATTTGGCATTTTCAGTAATTACTTTAAAGTATTTAATATACTGAATAGTAAAACCAATGGTTTTCTCAGCTTCATGTTGTGGTTTAACAATGAGGCATACTTCACATTAAATGTGCCCTTCTACAACACTTGTTAAAAGTGGCAATAATAAAATTACAAGGGGATTACATGGCTTAAGTGATTATAACTGAGAAAAACATTAGCAAACTATTCCGCATATAAATCATGAATTATTTAGGTCAATACATGTATTTTTTGTGTATTACCTTGAGCTGAAAAAACATGTATAGTATATATTGGGATGGAGCTCCTGCCATCTGCCTCAAAATGTGGCAAAGCTGGCATCAGACTTGAGTTGTAGAGTAATATGTGCTGCGCAGTCAGCTACAGTTTGAAAAATATGGGAGGAGCAAGTTGTTCTGTATCTTGCTCTTATAAGTATATGAATTAGTGCTCTGTGTTTTACAATATGGAGCAAGCATGCAAAGTAATGTATGTATATATATATATATATATATATATATATATCACAAAGGTGCTCCTTGCGCTGGTGGAGATGAGCGCCATAAGCGCTCATCCCTACATCCCTGTACGACTTAGGCAGGGAGCGCCTACGGCGCGCACTGCGCTGGTAGAGATGAGCGCCATAGGTGCTCATCCCTACGACCCCACAAGACTTTGGCAGGGAGCGCAGAAGGTGCTCACCGTGCTGGTGGAGATGAGCACCATGACCCCGCACGTGTTAAGCATCAAACCTACGACCCGCGGGACTACAGAACAAAAGGAAACTCAAATACACAATTCACAGTGAGAGACCCGTAGCACTTTGAAAAAAATCGTCTGAAAATATTACAGACCGTAACACTTTGAAAAGGAAACCGCCACGAACTGCAAAAAATACGAACTTAATGGCCAAACCGCGTACATCCAAAAACAGTAAAAATACAAAAATAAATAAATACCAAAAACATCACACACAGCATGGGGGGACAACCGTGAGGTTGCACGCAAATTTAAGTCGAATTTGCAGAGTTTTGCCACTCGAAAATCACATAAGCGAGAGAAAAAATAGGCGCTGAAAAAAACAAAAATGAGGCTACACGAACTCTAAACACGCAAAACCCCGCCAGGCACATACGACTTTTAGCCAGGAAAGTAGGAGGTACAAAATACACTATTAGGAGGGACAGAAAATGCTCCAGACCCGCGTAACACATAGACACTAACAACAACACTACCAATCTAAAATACTGCATTACACAACTAAACAAACGGTTTAGACTTGCGCACGCAGCCTATTTACACTGCACACTTTACACATTGCTGACACTTTCACCTCAGATCACCAACAGTCCAACTGTACATTGTATGCTGCAGGAAAACAACAGCGATTGTTAGCTCCTCAGCATATTGATTCCTGGATATATTCATTACAAATAGGTAAAGTATATTCATTTATTATTTAATTAATTCATTAATTCATTATTTAAAAAAAATATGTTTATATATAAAAAAAATCAGAGCAGAGACTCACTTTGCCAAAGACGATCAGCGTGAAGCTCACAATGAGCACCAAGGGTGCTCAGAGGAGCAAAAGTACACAAGGGGAGAGGCTCGCAATGAGCGCCAAAGACATTCAGCACGGGGCTTCCAATGTGCACCGAAGGTGCTCAGACGACCAAAAGTACATGAGCAGAGAGGCTCGAAATGAGCGCCAAAGGCGTTCAACGCGAGGCTCGCAATGAGCGCCGAAGGTACTCAGAAGACGAAAAGATTTACATTGTGTCTCAAACCGCATTACCTGCCTTACAATTTTATTGCTGTAATTTTTTGACGGGCAAGTCGCTAGTATATTTAATTACTATGGCCCTCATTCAATTGCAATTTTGCCAATTAAATAGGGCTCTAAATAAGCACATAACATATTTTTTTAAATAAGTTTTTAGTTAGTAAACATCTATCCAAAAGCAAGTTTTTCACTAACTAAAAACTTATGTAAAAATAATAAGTTATGTGCTTATTTAGAGCCCTATTCAATTGGCCAAATTGCAATTGAATGAGGGCCTATATGTGCAATTAAGGTAAAAGTTGACTTTGGAAGATGGGGATAATGGGTGTGCGCCAAGATAAGGGGGCACTGCTATGACATTTGTACTGGGCCCCACAATTCTGTTGATGACCCTCCTAGTAGAGGAAACCACAAGATTGATGTTGGCCACTAGCGATACTAATTGACAAATGGAGGTACTAATAAGCAAAGTGTTTCAAACAGAGAAAGATATGATATATTAAGATTTATTTGCTTTAGAAGAAATGGATAGTACAATATAAGTCTGTTTTATTTTTTTTCGTGAATCTAAGGAAGTTAAACATGGCAGGTCAAGATATAAAAAGAACAATGAAGACATCAAATTCATGCTTCTAGCCTAGACTATACTCACAAGATCATCTTATTTTTTTTATTGGGTTTAATAAGATTTTTCACTAAAATAATAACTGATGGCTTGAATTGAGACCCGCAACTCCATCACACAAGCATACTGTTGTCACTTACACCCGTATACACATTCCACTATTGTGGTTCAATTAAGATCTAAATGTATGTACTAAATTAAAGCACAACTTACCTTCTCGTGGGAAAGGGGCTTGTGTATTTCAATAAAGCTGAGAGCTAAACCATGTAGGGTCACCCAAGATGGGTAGGTTATAGCAGAGAAGTCAGACAAATTGTGGTCTACTCTAGGAGGAACTGACAACCCTCTCCAGTATCTTTGCTAAGAAAACCTCTATGTTTAGGCATGACCATGACATGTGCTGTGGTCCATAGGGTAACAGAGAGAATGACTTAACAATAGTGATGTCCCGAACAGTTCGCCGGAGATCTATTCGCGGCGCATGTTCGTGTCCGCCGCGAACAGCGAACACATGCAATTTTCGGTTTGCCCCCTATACTTTATCATTGAGGAAACTTTGAACATCATTTATTTTATTATATAATTTTTTGTGTGTAATCAATGCCTGCCTGCCAGCGTGTGTGTGTGACAGGCTAACACCTAAAAGCTTATATTGTGCTTATTTTCACTACTCATACCTGGTGGTGTAACATACATTGAAAACAACCATTTTTTTCCTGTAATCTAATTTCAGTTGCCTGCCTGTGTCAGGCTCACAGCTTATGCTCAGTGACATAAAACAACACTTTTTTGACTGTAATAAATTGAATAGCAATTGCCTGCCTACAGGCGTGTGTGTGAAGCCTATTGCATCTACTCTGCCAACTTTTGCCAGTGCACAGTGACACTCATATCTGGTGGCACCTTAGATTGCACGCGCAGTGCCCCAAAATGGAAGTGGGAGGACGGACCAAGCATCTTTTTCCATCTCCCGCTTCCAAGCACCCAGGACCTCTGCCAGTGAAATTACACCTCAATTTAAGTCCAAATCCCCGAGTTTAGACACCCGAAAATCACCTAAGCGAGAGAAAAAATGGCCACCGAAAAAATCGAAAACGGGGCTGCACGACCCTAAAGCCGCAAAACACCACCAAGCACATACGGATTTTCAAAAAAGCCGTACGAGGTAAAGATACACTTTTAGCGAGGACGCTAAATCATCCACAGCCGCGTACCACATACACATTCGCCGCCATTTTACAAACTTACACAGCTACCCTAATGCCTTTCCCTTGGGCACGCAGCCTATTTACACTACACGCTGCACACATTGCTGACACTTAAACCTCAGCTCCAAAACACTGCAAACCTACATTGTATGCTGCAGGAACATCAAAACAGATTGTCAGCTCTTCAGCACAATGCTTCCTGCATATATTACTTCCAAATAGGTAAAGTATATTAATTTATAAACTATTTCATTAGCATACAAAAATACATATATACAAAAAAAAAAAAAGTATTGCAATAAACACAAAAGCCATTCACCGAGCGCCTCACAACCAACGCCAACGCTGCTCATAGCACACAAAATACACCATGGGACAGTCTTGCAATAAGCGCAAAAAGCAGATCAGCACCGACCTTACAATGACAGCAAAAGCCCCTCTAATAACAAAAAAAACATCATCTAACAGCCTCGCAATGAGCGCCGAAGGTCCTCAGCGTAAAAAACAGTTTACATTATGTCTCAAACAGCTTTCCCTGGCTTACAATTTCATGCCCGTCATTTTTTGACGGGCAATTCCCTAGTATTTAATAATATTCATCCTTTATTGTTCCCTTAAAAGGAATGAAAATACAGCTCTAGTACAAATCACCTGACACTGCTGAGGCGGTTGTGTAAGCCTCATTCTCCTAAGAGAAAACAGTGAAAGACTTTACTGTGGATGAGCATGAAGCGGGTATAGAAGCCAGGGAAGCAAATATAATTCTGCCACTAAATCCCTTGTACGCCCTCATTTGGAATATGGAGTACAGTTTTGGGCACCACTTGAAAACTGGAAAAAGTACAGAGAATGACAACAAAATTAATAAGGGGAATGGAGGGGCAAAGTTATGAAGAAAGACTAACCTAATTAAACGTATTTTCTCTAGAAAAAAGGCATCTAAGAGGAGATATGATTACCTTATATAAATACATCCAGGGTCAGTATAAAGATTTGTCAAGGAACCTTTTTGTGCCAAGAGGTTTTTCACTGACAAGAGGACATCCTTTGAGGTTAGAAGTAAAAAGACTCCACCTTAAAGAAAGAAAAGGGTTCTTCACAGTAAGGGTGGTTAATCTGTTGAATTCTCTACCAAAGGAGGTAGTGACAGCGGATTCGAGAGATAACTTTAAAAAGTGACTGGATATATTTTTAATTAAAAAGGGCGTCCGAGTTATCCTGGTTAATTAGAGAGGGAGTATTTTTTTCTGTTTGCCTTAACAACTAATCTGCATATTGCATATCAGAAAAGATCTTAGGGTTGACCTTGAGTGACTAAAAGTATTTTTTCAACCTCAATTAATTACTATTTGTCTTGCAACCATTGTAGTCTCGTAAAACATTGGCTGTAGTACTTTGAATGAGGCACTGCTCAACCCTTCACCTCCATCACCACAACATATAGTGAGTCTTGGCCATTCTCTGGCTTATAGGTACTTCTCTATGAGGTGCAACATACTGGCTCAGACACCTTCACATTTTTTCAGTACAGGAGCAGGGCTGGTTTTAGTGAGTGCATATGGCCACGCAGTTGGCCACGCTCTTTAGATCATCCCTGCACAGTTGTACTAACAAATGATGGCATAGGAATTTCAGTTAAAACATTATACAGCTATGTTTACAGTATACAGATACGTATAAGTCCTGTATCACACAATGCAATTTTTATGTAGCTTTAAACTTCAAAATTGTTTAAAAAAAATGCTTATTTTTGCAGGAATGATAATAAAAGATAACAATGTAAAGATAATGTATTTTTTTTCCTTTTTTCTATCTAATAACAATTGTGTCCAGTATCAAGTTCACGAATTCAACGAACCATCTAAAAACAAATTGTTCAGAGTAAAATATGAAGTATTTAAGTTAGTTATACCGTATATGCTCATCATATCTGATTTTACATAACTATCATTGCGCCAGTTGCTGAATAAAGAAATAATCCAAGAAATCTGCCCAGGTAAGCATATTCATCTCTAGTCAGATCTAATTTGGTGAAAATATGTACCTTCTAAGGGTTCCCTGGTGGTCCAGTGGTAATGAGTAGGTGCATTCACTGAGTCGAACCCTGCTGTGGCCTGGGTTTGATTCCAGTCAGGGAGCCAAGAGCTCACACCACCCTGGCGCCATGCAGGGTTGGGCTTGGTCAATGCTTGGATGGGAGACCACCTAGGAATACCAGGTGCTGTATGCTGTGGCCCACTGGAGAAGGAACTGACAACCCACTCCAGTATCTTTACTATGAATACCAAGTGGATCTGCATGGTGTGTTCCTATCCATGAGGTCATGGAGAGTTGGACACAACTGAGTGACACAATCAACACATGTATATCACTTTTCCATCTTTGTTCTGTCCTGATTGTTTGCTGACTTCCATCACTGGCTAACCTCCTCACCATTTCTCACACCTCCTACTGTGTGAGTTGTGCTCCTGCTCGGCTTGCTATGTGTAAACTGTTACTTCCTCTAACAAATCAACCTTACAGAACATGAAATCTGACTTCTGCTGCCTGACTGTCCTGCTGTTCAGGACGGTAAAAATAAAAAATAAAATAACGAAAAAATCAAGGACAGAAGAAGAAATTCCCTGTGAATATTTACTGGCCTTACCCTCCACATAAATCACTGTTCGTGTTAAAGTTCAGATGGAAAAAAAATCTAATTAACTTGGTGTCAAAGGCAAGGCATGACAAATTTATACAAATGCAATGAAAATAAGATCTAAGGAGTCGCTAACCTCTAATTGGTGCCTTGAAGCACTGAGCTGAAGTGCTTGGAAAATACTCTTTACTGCTGAGGTTAAATGTCAAGATGCCCTAGTGATTTAACACTGACAACTTTACAGGCTTTAGACAAATGTCTGAGTGTGGCCACTTTTCCTTCTATGAGTCGATTTGGAAAGCAGATAATACAGGTTATTATATACCAACGTTGGCTTTTTATTAATTATGCATTCATCTAGAGAGAAATGTTTCCTATCTCTCCCCCCCAACAAAGACTAACTTGTCCACGGCCTAGGAAATCTAACACTGCATAATGTGAAATGTCAGTAGTTAAAATAACCACTTAAAGAAAACTTACTTAAAGCCTGCATTTATAGCTACTAGAGCAATTAGCATATACATGTATATGATGTGCTATTTGTGGCTGGCCAGTCTATCAGAATATATGTGATATAAGACAAGCACACTCAGAATGAAGTATTGTGTGATGAAGTACAGGGACATAGTAAAGATTTCATTTACCCGCTGGGTCTGATGAAGCGCAAAGCTCTACAACCCCTTTTACGAGCTTATAGCTGACAGTTACCCTGATTGTCAGTAATACATTATGAGTGTCCAAGTATTCTGCGTTAATGGAAGCAGTATTGCTTATTGCATTGCTTCTTAAAGGACCACTGTGCTTGTACAATATGATCTTTTTGAAGTCCTGCACGTGATAATGGTAAAATGTTTTTAGAAAGTAAATTATAGCCTTTAAAGGACCACTGTAGTCCATTTAAAATATATTCTTTTTTTTTGGGAAGAATTATAATAATTTGAAAAAATGTTTTAGAACATGTATAAAAAACAATAATACAACCAACAATTAAAAATAAAAAAAACATTAATTATAATATGAAATTATGCTTTTGAAGAAGTTACCATTTTTGATTATGTTCATCTGTTTCGATATGTAGGAAGGGACTTTTAATGTCTAGAAGGAGTTGTCTTGCTTCAAGTGTGGCAAACCTTAGTGGCAATGAATTTAGCATGACTAATGTAAAACAATGGAATGCCTATGTGCTCATGTGACAAGAACTGTTGGCCTTGATATACCACCGACAGTGTAGCTGGGCAGTTTTGCAGGTGGGCTCCAGCTTTTCTACAGCACACAGACTTTATTTGGGTACTGTTAGTTTCCAGATAGCTTCTCCACAACCTCCTCTCAGTTTTTCCTTATCTTGCTTCTGATGCTGTTCCTGCCAGCCCAGGAAATTTTCCAGACTCTAACTTCCTATGTTCAAGCCTTTTCATCAGTCCAAGTTTTTACCTGGCATGCTTGGGTAGATGTCTTAATTTGCTTTTTTATAGTCACTTACCCGTTAAACAAAGGCTGACATCACAATGGATGCGCCAGATGATCAGCCCACTAAGAGAAGTAGATAGATGCTCTCAATATCAAATATAGTAACATAATTGATCATTAGAAAGGTACATAATGTAACTACCACGACTCTGGAGTTGAGGGGCCACGTGCACCTAAATTTTCTCCCTTTCGGCCGTACCTTTTGCGTTCAATTCTGATCAGGACAACATTCCTGAAGCTGCAGGCACAATCAGATCCCTTTTGTTAGGATATAAGATGAACACTCTCACCGTTGTTTAGTGCAAAACAGACTGACCTTTGTTATTACTTAAAACAGATATTCTAACAATTCCAAAATAAATAAACCATCCCCCAGTTCCATAGACACCTGCCAACCCCCACCCCTTAGGTTTTCCGTCCAGAATGGTTTGTTATCTATCTGGTGAGCTTATGAACTTTTACAACTACCTGAGGCCAGAAAGAGTTTATGCCTAGGTGCTCATAGGGGTCGTATATTCATGTAAAATCTTGTAGAAACGTAACCTTTTGTTGTCCCACTAACAATCATGGCAGAAACTGTATCTCCACTATTTACAGGTAAGATTACAATATTACAGTGCATATAGTAACCCCCAAAATGAATTATTGTGGCCCACAATACTCTACACACAAAAAATATTATTGCCAAGTCCTCACAACAAGTTTCATTTCCATTTTAATAGTCTTGTATATTAGCAATCAGATATGTAAGAGTCCCAGATAACAGGGTTACTTGTGGGGTTTAGGGGAGATCCAAAATCAGTCATGACAGTAAGTATATAACTGTCTCAAACAGGAATCTAGCCACAACCTTGTTCAGGTAGAAAGAGGGTGTGGGTGTTAAAAATGAATTTTATCTACATACTCTGCCCTCCACTATACTAAGTGCTATGGAATATGTTGCCGCTTTACAAATAAACAATAAATACTTGGCTGATGAATCGCATGCGGACTGCAATTAATTGCAGATTACTTAATTAGTTAAAAAATTGTGACTTCAAAAAATGATTGCACAATTAAACAGAATATATATTTACAATATAACCTAGCTGCTTTATATCATCACTCTGGGACTTGATTAATTTGCGATTCAATTTTACCTCATTATAGCAATTCTGTTCAAATATCGCCTTATCAGCATTATTACATTTTCCACCCAAAAAAATTCCTTATGTTCTGAACCTATAAAGCATAATTTCAATAAATTAAAAGGAATCCATTCACGTATTTATGATATTTTTACCAATAATCCATATTTAAAAATAAATTCTCAATATGTAAGTTTCGTTAAACGTAGAGAACATGGTCTGAGACAAATCAGGTAGTGGATTTTAAAACACTCCAAATATATATTTTTTTAAACTTGTTAAGAAATGTACTTTACAAGCTTATTTTCAAATAGAACAATTTGTAAATAACATTCAGCAACAACTTAATAAATCAGATATTTAACACACAGATTCCAGAGAAAATACGTTTAGTTTGGCTAGTCTTTCTTCATAACTTAGCCCCTACATTCCCCTTATTATGCTCTCAATATCAAATATAGTAACATAATTGATCATTAGAAAGGTACATAATGTAACTACCACGACTCTGGAGTTGAGGGGCCACGTGCACCTAAATTTTCTCCCTTTCGGCCGTACCTTTTGCGTTCAATTCTGATCAGGACAACATTCCTGAAGCTGCAGGCACAATCAGATCCCTTTTGTTAGGATATAAGAAGAATACTCTCACCGTTGTTTAGTGCAAAACAGACTGACCTTTGTTATTACTTAAAACAGATATTCTAACAATTCCAAAATAAATAAACCAACCCCCAGTTCCATAGACAACTGCCGCCCCCCCCCCCCCCCCCCCCCTAAGGTTTTCCGTCAAGAATGGTTTGTTATCTATCTGGTGAGCTTATGAACTTTTACAACTACCTGAGGCCAGAAAGAGTGTATGCCTAGGTGCTCATAGGGGTCGTATATTCATGTAAAATCTTGTAGAAACGTAACCTTTTGTTGTCCCACTAACAATCATGGCAGAAACTGTATCTCCACTATTTACAGGTAAGATTACAATATTACAGTGCATATAGTAACCCCCAAAATGAATTATTGTGGCCCACAATACTCTACACACAAAAAATATTATTGCCAAGTCCTCACAACAAGTTTCATTTCCATTTTAATAGTCTTGTATATTAGCAATCAGATATGTAAGAGTCCCAGATAACAGGGTTACTTGTGGGGTTTAGGGGAGATCCAAAATCAGTCATGACAGTAAGTATATAACTGTCTCAAACAGGAATCTAGCCACAACCTTGTTCAGGTAGAAAGAGGGTGTGGGTGTTAAAAATGAATTTTATCTACATACTCTGCCCTCCACTATATTAAGTGCTATGGAATATGTTGCCGCTTTACAAATAAACAATAAATACTTGGCTGATGAATCGCATGCGGACTGCAATTAATTGCAGATTACTTAATTAGTTAAAAAATTGTAAATTAAAAAAAATGATTGCACAATTAAACAGAATATATATTTACAATATAACCTAGCTGCTTTATATCATCACTCTGGGACTTGATTAATTTGCGATTCAATTTTACCTCATTATAGCCATTCTGTTCAAATATCGCCTTATCAGCATTATTACATTTTCCACCCAAAAAAATTCCTTATGTTCTGAACCTATAAAGCATAATTTCAATAAATTAAAAGGAATCCATTCACGTATTTATGATATTTTTACCAATAATCCATATTTAAAAATAAATTCTCAATATGTAAGTTTCGTTAAACGTAGAGAACATGGTCTGAGACAAATCAGGTAGTGGATTTTAAAACACTCCAAATATATATTTTTTTAAACTTGTTAAGAAATTTACTTTACAAGTTTATTTTCAAATCGAACAATTTGTAAATAATATTCAGCAACAACTTAATAAATCAGATATTTAACACACAGATTCCAGAGAAAATACGTTTAGTTTGGTTAGTCTTTCTTCATAACTTAGCCCCTACATTCCCCTTATTAGTTTTGTTGCCCTCTTCTAAAATGTCCTTTTAAGGAAGTGGTGCCCACAATTGTACTCCATATTCCAAATGAGGGTGTACTAGGGATTTGTATAGTGGCAGAATTATATTTGCTTCCCTTGCTTCTATACCCCTCTTAATACATGCTAATATTTTATTTGGTGGTTGTCCACAAGCACTCCCAAATCCCTTTCAATATCTGATACCCCGAGATTTACTCCATTAAGATTATACATTGCATGGCTATTTTCCTTCCCAAATACATAACTTTACATTTATTCTTATTAAATCTCATCTGCCATTTAGATGGCCATTTCTCAAAATGATGCAAATTTCTATGGAGGAAAAGTTACCTTGAACAACTTAGTGTCATCAGCAAAAATGGAGACAATACATTCCAATCCTACTTCTATATCAATAAAAAAAATATGTGAAAAAGGAGAGGACCTAATGCTGAACCCTGAGGAACCCCACTTACCACATTAGTCCAATCTGAGTATGTATCATTTACAACAATCCTTTCCTTCCTGTCTTTTAGCCATCTCTCGATCCATGAGTAGATAGATATTTACAGCAATTTCTGTATCCCTTAGTTTTTACAATAGTCTTCCATCTGGCACTGTATCAAATCTACATCTCCTGAGTTCCTACTTGCCACCTCATTGAAACTAATTAGATTTGTTTGACATGACCTATTCCTCATAAGACTTTGTTAACTCCTACTTATAATCTTGTTTAAATAGACATTTTCTTGTATATTGTCCTTTATTAACCCTTCTAAAAGCATTCCCACTACAGAAGTGAGGCTTGCCTGTGTGCTCTTGCTCCCTTTCTTAAATATAGATTTTTTCTAAAAGTGTTACATAGCTGCTAATGTTTTTACTTTGTTATATACTTCACAAACGTACAGTTTTTCCTGAAATACAATAGTTCTTTAAAGAACACGCTACTATATGAGTTTTTTTACCAAAACGGTATAAATGGGGTATAGCTAAATTGCTCAATGTACCCATGTATACTAAAAAAATATATTGGCAAAGGAAATTCCATTTCTCAGTAGGGTCATAATATTTATGTTTACAATTGTAGATCTTTGGTAATAAAACCCATCTGAGTCACATAGTTCATTGTAATGTAACATAATCTAAAAGACTCTGCTTGTAAGCTTTCAGAGATTTGGGCACTGCCCAATGTCAGTGTTACAAATATTTGAAAGTCTTGACATAAATTATAACATTACACACATCATAAAATTTTATAGACTTTTTCATACTCTTCACTGTCTTTCAAAAGACTGTAGCCTTTCTTCGAGAAATAAAATGAACAGAGTTTTACATTATTCACCTTTTTAGAGCTGTATTTATCCCTATGTGCAATGCTGTAAATTACATGCATTTCTATTAATTTATTGTGTAGTTTAGTAGCGTTACTGTATTCTAAGTTATTACCATTGAAGTTCCATTTAGGAAACATTGGAGTTCCATTTTCACTGTATATACTTTTGAAGAACCCTTCTGGATCGCTACCTTGTCATGGTGAAGGGGCACCCATGATGGGCAGGCTATACAAATCATGGTCCATTGGAGAAAGAACTGGAAACCCACTGCTGTAACTTTGCCAAGAAAACCTTATGGTTTGGCTTGATGAGGTCTATACAATCATGTAGAGTTGGTCACAATTGCACGACTTAACAACAACAACTTTTGAAGAACTACATAGATACGTTTCACCCAAATTTAAGCCTCTTTTATATTAACATTGTTTAAAGAAGCTTATCACCTTCAGCCTTAATATGCACAATGTATCTATCACTCTCCTATACCTCACTCATACCCTTTAGTCTTTAAGTTTGTAAGTTTTCAATTGTATTGGGTGCTTCAGAGAAAGCTCTGTGCACGCTTGATTTTAACCTCAATAACAGGGCCCTCCATTCTTTTTTAATTTGTTAAAAAACGTTTTGACTTTTATTTACCCTGTTTAGTGCTACAGAACATGGCCCTCATTAATTTTTAAGCCCGTAATTACCTTCATAGAGCCCATATGTCTGTGGGTAAGAAATTTGTCACAGTTACAAATGTATTTAATTGACCCGAGCCCGCAATTACATGCTCACAGCCCCAATACGCAAACCATGAACCCATATGTAGCATTTCAGGTCCTGAACACAATAAATTAAGCAAGCCTGTAAGTAACAATTTAAATACAGCCAATAGTAAATGAGCCTGTTATCATGACGTCAGTAAAACATGGAGTTTGTACTACAATCAATTAGCGTTTAATGGTCAGATTTGCGATCAAACTCACAATCCAGAAATGTAGAAATCTTTAAAAAATCAATAAATCTACTATTCTAGTCCATGATATGTATTAACCCATTGATTGCCAGGATTGATATACCACGAAAATCAAACATAAAGAAAATATTTTTTCATTGCAGGTTTGCGAGCGTGAGACTTTTGTGCAATTAATTCTAATGCCTTTCATTGCTTTCCCAGTATTTTAAAGTACAGTATTGCCAGGCTCGCAAGGGAGAGTGAAGGAGAAAGAAGGAGGGGAGAGAAGGAGGAGAGAAGAGGTAGGGAGGACACAGGAGGGGAGAGAGAGATTGCGTCCTGGAGGTGGCAAAGAGACACAGGGGAGTGAGAGGGAGGGAAGAGATACAGGGGAGGGAGAGGGGGGCAAAGATACACAGGGGAGGGAGAGTGGAGAAAGACACAGGGGAGAGAGGAGGAAGAAACAAAGGGGGAGAGGGGGCAAAGAGACACAGGGGAGGGAGAGGGTGGTAAAGAGATACGGGGGAAGGAGAGAGAGAAAGAGACATAGGGGAGGGAGTGGGGTTACAAGACACAGGGGAGGGAGAGGGGAGAAAGAGACACAGGCGAGAGAGGGGAAGAAACAAAGGGGAAAGGGGGCAAAGAGACACAGGGGAGGGAGAGGGTGGTATAGAGACACAGGGGAGGGAGAGGGGGAAAGAGACACAGGGGAGGGAGAGGGGGGAAGAGACACAGGGGTGGGAGAGGGGGGACAAGACACAGGGGAGGGAGAGGGGGGCAAAGAGACACAGGGGAGGGAGATGGGAGAAAGAGACACAGGGGAGAGAGGGGAGGGGAATAAACAAAGGGGGAGAGGGGGCAAAGAGACACAGGGGAGGGAGAGGGGGGTATAGAGACACAGGGGAGGGAGAGGGGGAAAGAGACACAGGAGAGGGAGAGGGGGACAAGACACAGGGGAGGGAGAGAGGGGAAGAGACACAGGGTGGGAGAGGAGGACAAGACACAGGGGAGGGAGAGGGGGAAAGAGACACAGGGAAAGGAGAGAAACATGAAAAATTATTCTTTGAATTGTCGTCATTTTTTGAAGGGCAATTGTCTAGTAATAATATTATTAAACATCACTATTAGAGACTATTTACTATCAGTGTTGGTCCCCAGAAAAAGGCATTTTGTTAATATGATTCCACAAGTGAGCAACTTGCTTTGGTTGAGTTTACCAACGGATATGGAAGGTTTCTGGATTTTATATAATATAATGCATACAGTACCTGTATCTATTTATTTTTATGTACTTTATTTTATAAAGAGGTGCTTATAAGCTCTGTTTTACTGCCTAAAATGAAACAAATGGCCACTGCAGCATATGCAGACACAGACTCTGTAGGGCTGGATGTGCAGTCTAACCTATCAGGAATTACATCTTAGCAGTATGTTGCAGAATGTTACGTAAAGATGGTGACTGATAGGCTAGGATACCACACTGCACAGTTAGCACTACAGAGTCTCTGTCGTAATGTACTGCAGAGGGCAGGCCCAAGTGGGTACTATTTCTTTGATTTTTATAAGCACTTGTTTAAACAAATAAAGCACATGGAATTATATAGACACACAGGTTTATTACATACTCAGTAAAATCTAGAAACCTTCCATATACCTTTAATGGAACATTAGGCATGTTTAGATGGTTCCCTGGTGGTCCAGTGGTTAGGTTTTGGCGCTTTCAACACTGCAACCTGGATTCAATTCCAGTCAGGGAAGCCATGCAGGGTTGGGCCTGGCCAGTAGTTGGATGGGAGAGCACCTAGGAGCTGTATGCTGTGGCCAGGAGCTGTATGCTGTGGCCCACTGAAGAAGCAACTGGCAACCCACTCCAGTATCTCTGCCATGAAACCCAAGTCTATCACTATGACCATAGACATAAATATTTGTGTGGTTAGTTACTGTCCATAAGACCGAACCAAACAAAAAAAAATGCATTTTTATATACATATTTTAACTAGGTTATTTAATTAATTTTATCCCTTTCTTCCTGTTCTCTCTCATGTATGCTGCCATATTTCACAGTTGTGACATAAGGCTACACCCACAGGAGAGCATTTTTCACACTACCAATGTAATGGTATTATCAAATAGTGACACACAGGTAAACCCCTTCTCCTATAGGCACAGCCTTAAGCCCTGGCAGTGAACCATATCGGCATGCATGAGAGAGAACAGAAAGAAAGGGAGTAGCTCCAGATGCTGATAATTGTTTAATTTAGGGGCTTCTTAGAAATAAATGAAGTGTAAATGTTATGTGACAATCACATTGAGGTTGTAAAAATTAAGTAATTAACCTATTTCAAACATTTATACAAAACAAAATGTCTTTGCTTAAAGAGTCCCAATTAAGAGTGCATTCGCTTCTTTGCGTTTCTTTGGAGAAAGTTGGGGCGTTTGCAAAACTGTCAAGGATATTTTATCTTGGCACAAAATAGGGCTGAAAATGTATGTCAGATTCAAGAGAAATTACATAAAAATTACACTAGATCAGGAGTTTAGTAATTAGTCACACAGCATTAGGGAGACCAGAGGGATATGTATTATAAACCAACAGATTACATATGCTTCTTGCAGCCTGAAGGACATTCTTGTAGACTTAATGTAGCCTAGGACTGCAAAGTACAAGTTTACAATAATTAGTCAGGAGTGATAATAATAATACAGCTGTAGGAAAATATGACTGTGCTGTAGGTTGAGAGCAATTCAAATAATATGATCACATTACTACCTTTCTCATTTTCAAATTGGCAAAGATGAGGAACCACCATTACTTCCTGCTTTAAGTGAAAGATTTGTTTTCTAAGATATTGTGTTCAATAATAATATAAAGAATATTTTACTTTAAAGGACCACAAAAGTCATCATATGTGCTCTGCACCATCAGTTAGAGGGTGGAATATCATATTGATTTTTTTTTTAAATTGATCAAGAATTGACTTAGATATTGTCATTTTAGTTTAGCCATTGAAGCCGTCCCACAAATCTGCATAAATAATAAAAAATAATTACATATTAATTAAATTAGGGCCAGGGAAGTGCTCAGAAGTCTTCATCGAGCTCCTCCAACCACATCTGGACAATTCAGGCCATATGACATGTTGCATTGTTCTGCTGGAAGATCCCATTCCGTCCAGGGAAGACAGTCAACATGTATGGGTGTACTTAATCTGTAAGGATGGATTGATAACTAAATTGGTTGAGAGTGCCTTCCAGAGGTGGACACAGGCAATGCCAAGAAAATTATCCCCAGACCATAACGCTGCCACCACCAGCTTGTGTACTTCCAACAATGGTGTTTGTTCCCAGAGATTTTGCGCGTGATACACCAATGTCTGTCCAGTCGATGGAGTGGAAAACATGCCTCATCGAAGAGGGCAACCCTTTGCCAATCAACAGATGTCCCATTTAGGTACTGTTGTGCAAATTGAAGCCGTTTCAGATGATGAACCCTCGTCAGCATGGGTGCAGTGACCAGAAGTTTGCTTTGGAGCCCCATACACAACAGGATTGGCTGGACTGTTGTTTTAGACACATGTCTGGTAGCCCCCTGGTTTGTTTGGATGGTGAATTGCTTAACTGTAGCATGTCGATTGGCTCTCACACACCTTTGCAGCCAATGTTTACCTCTGACATCAATGGCACGTTGTGCTTCCACGCTGTTTATTTGCAATGCTGCCGTTTGTCCAGTCACGGCACATTTTAACCACAGCAGCACGTAAACAGCACACAAATTGTTCTGTTTCAGAAATACTGCCACCCTTGGCACAAAAGCCAATGACCATCCCCTTTTCAACGTCGGATAAATCACAATTTTAACCCATGAGAGAGATGGTTGATATGTTTGCAGAATGCCTACATGTCATCTTGTATACCCACCAAGCCAGCTCACGATACATGCCGTATTTCATTGGCTACAAGCTGCTGACATCAAAAGTAGGTCATAATAATGTGACTATACATATATACTGTATATGTTGTATGTGTGTTAACAGTCTCATTTGTGTTAATACATAAATTAGTTAACTAAAAAAAAAAAGTGTAAGGCATTGATTTAGAACCCCACTTTCCACTAGACCAACACACGTTGCTTTAAAAGGTACCGTATGTGTAAAAGTTAAACTAAATTAATTTCTATATATATAGAATAATTAAGTGAACTGTGAGCTTGTTATTTAAAATCATATAATTATATATATATATATATATATATATATATATATATGTAAAAGTTGCTTAACATACACCCAACCCTTCAAAAGTATCCCCTAGAATAGGTGGTTGCTGCGTATTTGACATATTTATTTAATCAGTGCCACCCTTTGAGCTGAGTGATGGTGAGTGTTTCACCAACCTGTGCTTTAAACAATCATATTGCAAGAGTGATTATTGTTTAGATTAGGATATACAGTGTCTTGCAAAAGTTATCACCCCCTTGGCATTTTTCGTGTTTTGTTGCCTCACAACCTGAAATTAACATGGATTGTTTGAGGATTTGCATCATTTAATTTACAGAACATGTCCACAACTTTGAAGATGATTTTTTTTTATTGTGAAGCAAACAACAAATAGGACAAAATAACAGAAAAAGTCAATGTGCATAACTATTCACCCCACCTAAAGTCAATACTTTGTAGAGCCACCTTTTGCGGGATTCACAGCTCCAAGTTGCTTTGGATAAGTCTCTATGAGCTTGCCACATCTTACCACTGGGATTTTTGCCCATTCCTCCTTGCAAAACTGCTCCAGCTCCTTCAAGTTGGATGGTTTGCTCTTGTGAACAGCAATCTTTAAGTCTGACCACAGATTTTCTATTGGATTGAGGTCTGGGCGTTGACTAGGTCATTCCAACACATTTACATGTTTCCCCTTAAACCACTCAAGTGTTGCTTTAGCAGTGTCCTGCTGGAAGGTGAACCTCCGTCCTATCCTCAAATCACGTACAGAGTGGTACAGGTTTTGCTCAAGAATATCCCTGTATTTTAAACCATCCATCTTTCCCTCAACTCTGACCAGTTTCCCAGTCCCGGCTGCTGAAAACATCCCCACAACATGATGCTGCCACCACCATGTTTCACTGTGGGGATGCTGTTCTTTGGGTGATGTGATGTGTTGGGTTTGAGCCAGACATAGCGTTTTCTTTGATGGCCATCAGACCAGAGCACCTTCCTCCATACATTTTGGGAGTCTCCCACATGCTTTTTTGCAATCTCAAAACGTGCCATTTTGTTTTTTGCTGAAAGTAATGGCTTTCTTCTGGCCACTCTGCCATAAAGCCCAACTCTATGTAGCGTACGGCTTATTGTCGTCCTATGTACAGATACTCCAGTCTCTGCTGTGGAACTCTGCAGCTCCTCCATGCTTTAGGTCTCTGTGCTGCCTCTCTGATTAATGCCCTCCTTGCCCGGTCCGTGAGTTTTGGGCACGGCCGTGTCTTGGCAGATTTGCAGTTGTGCCATGTTCTTTCCATTTGGTTATGGTAGATTTGATAGTGCTCCTGGGGATCATCAAAGATTTGGATATTTTTTTATAACCTAACCCTGACTTGAACTTCTCAACAACATTGTCCCTTACTTGTTTGGAGAGTTCCTTGGTCTTCATGGCAGTGTTTGGTTAGTGGTGCCTCTTGCTTAGGTGTTGCAGCCTCTGGGGCCTTTCAAAAAAGGTGTGTATATGTAATGACAGATCATGTGACACTTAGATTGCACACATGTGGACATCATTTCACTAATTATGTGACTTCTGAAGGTAATTGGTAGCACCAGAGCTTTTTATGGGCTTCATAACAAAGGGGGTGAATACATACGCACATGCCAATTTTCTGTTTTCTATTTCTAAAAAATAGTTTTATGTATATATTTTTTTCATTTCACTACACCAACTTAGACTATTGTGTTCTGACCCATCGCATAAAATTCAGATTAACAAAACATTTAATTTAAGGCTGTAATGTAACAAAATAGGTAAAAAGTCAAGGGGGTAAATACTTTTGCAAGGCACTGTAGCACCAAATATTAGTTAGGTAATTAGTTAATTAATATGAGATAAGCTCAAAATTTCGCTTGTTGGGCAAAGACTATTAAAAACACTATGCAGTTTAAAATATTCACGAGTGTAAGCAGAGCCCCACTCTGTGATGTCATTGGTTCTGCCCCACCGCCCACACAGAGGTATTGAAGATAAAACCGCCAGCAGCTACCCTTTCACCCCACCCAGTGACATCACAGGGCCAGCAACTACATATATTATCATAGCCTCACCCATTTTCCTTCAAGAGACATTTCTGTTTCCTTCAAGAGTGTCACTACTGAAAAGAGAGACATTTTGGAGGTGAAGGGAATTTCCCCTGAACAGAGGGACCAGTGTTCCAAAAGATGGACAGTATGGAGGTGCATATTTTATAGGATATTATGCAAACCTCCCAACATTTATAATACAAGTTTACAGAGCTTATAGTGGATATCAGCCTTAGTGTCAACCGACAATGGCTTATTTGTTATATTATGCTTGACCAACAAAAAAGCCTGTAATTGATCCTAGAAATATTCTATTTTATTTTCACACTATGAATTCTGCCTAGGGCTACTATAGTCCAAAATGTTCTGTTGTCCATTTAACAAAGCATGTTTTGTGCATTACAAATGTTTTTCCCTATGAAAAATAATGTAATTAACTACAAATTGTTCCCCTTCTGGATCGCTATCCTGTTGTGGTGAAGGGGCTTGTGTATTTCAATGAAGCTATGAGCTATACCATGTAGGGTCACCCAACATGGGCATGTCATAGCAGAAAGGCTCACTGGAGAAGGAACTGGCAATCCACTCCAGAATCTTTGTCATGAAAATCTTATGGATAAGCACAACCAGATGTTGTTGTCCATAAAGTCAGACACAACTGAACAACAACAACAAATTATTTTTGTATTTGATCTGCTTGAATCTTACTAGTGAGTAAAGAGGACTCTTGAAACCCCTATTTATAGAGTTTTCTTATCTTACTACGAATGGTAAGGAAAACACAATATGCAGCAGTTCAGCCATCCATAAGGCTCACTTCCCCTCTGTTACCTGCAACATATCAGGACAGAGGAGGAGAAAACAATACCACACTGTCATTATTTAAGAAAATATATCCTGTTGGGGCTTGCTCTTCTATTACCATGGTTTCTCCCATTATTTTAAGGTGTGTAATCCTCTTAGAAAAAAATGCAAATGTCATTAAAGGAAAATGTAATGCAATAGTTAATTAAAGCATGTACTTATTTATTTTAAACTTCGTAAAACATTTTGCACATTACTATGTCAAGTTCATAAGAGCATACCATATATATATATATATGACTTTTCAGTGGTCATTTACAGTAACTTTAATATAACTGCATGGTTTTCAACACAGAATAAAATATAATAAGCTGACTTTTTTAGCTTGTTTTAAGGATGTAGTGAACAATGCTATACTTGCAAATAGTACATAAAACTGTAGGTGGCCTTATGAATAAACTGCCATTAAGTAGTAACATAAACTTGATATAAGTATACATGTTTGTATAATGGACAACATTACTCCAATCACTGCAGGTACTACAGAGATTTTATCATATAATAACACCATTTGGACTTTATGAATTTACAAATCAAATATTTGATCAACATTTTCACCCTTACTAGTTTTCCTTCTCAACATCCATTTTCATCAGAACGGTCCTACAATCATATTTTCTTTTTTGCATTACTTACTCCTACGTTTCCCATCATTAAAAGTTATGATGTTTACCCAAGAACTGCAGTGAACTCATAAACCTATATTAATTTCCCAATAGGGTTCTGAACATCAGCTTTTATAGTGCTAGGGATAACATGGATTTTTTTTAACGTTAGAAGCAAACTTTCCCTTACATAATGACGGCTAACATTTACCAAAGCAAGTGGTTTCACAGAGTTTAAATGGGTAAAAGGGTAAGAAATAAGAACAAATATGTACAATTTTACAGTTTTTAATTGTATTAAATAGTACAACTGAGTACTAAAATGGACTAACAGAAATATCTAAAGGATGGCACCGAAGACTCTTTAAAACCCTATAATATAAGTTAATAACTTGTGTGTGTAATCTTTAAGATATGTTTCATCTTCAGTCCTGTGTGTAGGACTCTCATAGACAAGGGTGGTATGATTTTGAAGATTTGGAAAGGGTATGTATATTGATGCATTTCTAAATCTATGATATATATATAGTACATAAATGCATTATAAATGTCCCAGTGTAATAGATCACTGAGGAGGAAGTCATTAGCAAGAGATCCCTGTGAGTTCAGATATGGATACAAGATGATAGTAAGGCTAGAGTAGCTGTAAATGAGGAGAAAAGTCCAGAGATCAGTATTATTAGCACAGTCATTTTACACAAGCAGATGACATCTCGTCATTCCCTCAGAAGGTAATGGTAACAGTGGTACATAGAAGTAGAAATCTAAAGGGTTGTCCGCAAACCTTAGGTTGAGGTAAACAGTGTTGGAGAAATGATGCCAAATATCCTTCCATTTTTAGTTTATCTATATACAATTAGCACTTTTTCCAGTCAGTGTGATATTTGGCTGCGATATAAGCATTAAACCAGTATTTTTCAATTTTTTTTATAAGATATTAGGTATGAAATAGTTAAATACATCTGACCCATGACTTCTCAATTTCATTTAGAGACCGTACACAGGTCTTAGTCATAACATAATATGTATTTTCACTCATCCCCAAGGCCATAATTTGCCCTTTGAGCAGAACTTTAGGAATAAGTATTTCTTGCACATCTAGAGTGACGTACCATAACATGTTTGATGAGTCTTGATCACGTGTGTTATAGTTTATTGGATATAATATATAAATAAAATATAATTGTCTGCTAATTTTTCATTGTATTATGTAAACAAATATAAAAGGTGAATCTGGTGAATTTTCTGTCAGTAGCAGTCCAGTGAGTTGGTGGCAGCCATGTTGGTTTGCAAACATATTTTCTTAATGAACTCTAAAATTACCAGAGGACTCTTTTGTTACCATTGTTCTGAGTATGTGTGTATGGGTATTTTCTACAACAACAGTTACTGAAAGTAGCAAAGCCCAATAGACAAAGAACAAGGACTTTTTGCTACACATTTTTGGCTAACAATATACACTGTGACTACATGCAGTGACAACTTCCTGACGTTACATAGATACAGTGGGAAGGTGCCGTAGTAATATAAAACACAACAACATTACTCATCTAATCATAGCAACAAGCAGAGAGTTATGGAAGGCATGTAGGAGTGGATTACCATGTATTTGAATCCTTTGTTCTCAGAATTCGTCTTGGCCATAGCCTTCCCAGTGTACTAGGCATTCTATCTGATGACTGATAGTGTAATCTGCTTAATGGAAAGATAAACTTTGATCCACACAAAGCAAGAGACGGTTAATTCTTTAAATTTGCCCATTTCATTAGAGGTGATATACAGAACACACAGAAGATTATTGGCATACTGCTTTTCAGAATGCCCCAAAAATCATGATGTATTTTAAATACCAATTTTGCCCAACACCTCTTCAGGGATATCATGGGCATGTTTAAGACATTTGATTATATTTTGAGAGATATTTTGACTGCTATAGGGAGATGACATATTGAAAAAAGGTGGCAATATTGGCCAAATGGTTGGCAGCTACAGAGATAACATTTGACATTTGCTATGAGGGTAACTCTCTAACAAATCCATTCTTACTGATGTCCCAGGAATTTGTAGTGAACATGGGAGGCTTCTGGAATTAGTAGTGCATGTAGAAAAAACTTAATATACTGGTGGATTATATTTGATAATCCAGACCAGATTTACGTAGCAGCCAGGCCAATATTTTTTCACCTGGGTGAACTGCTATAATGCATGGGGTTGAGAGCCTTATGGTGCAGATAGTTCTCTATAAAAGAATTAAAGAAGAATCCTCTGAGTTAAGAAGACAAAAATGCATGACTTTAGGCATAATTAATTCCAAGGCCAATTTAGGACTGAAGTTTTACATAAATTATAAAATTGATTATGTTACTATAACTTCTTTCTTTCCATATAATAAAATTGTTCTAAAATTATTATGAACACTCAATGTAATATATACAAAATATAATGAACTGTGCATAGTGTATCACATTTCTGTTCTGTATTACATTTCATGTAAATTGCAGTAACATTTGAAAGGACTTTTGTTATCTTCTGAAAATGATCCAAATTATCTATGATATTCCTGATGTCAATAAATAGTTATCAGTGTTGCAGCATGAGAAGTATTATCATTAGTGCCATAAGATGCACCTATTCCGGTGCTGACGGGGACCAGGTTTATGATGAGGATAGGTATGGGGTGTATTTGTCCCTTGATGACAAAGGCCTGTATTTATATAAGCATAATTTGGTTTGAACTAAAGTAGATGCTTCCTCATTTTGCTTAAGGCTAGGAAGTAATTGCTACCAGGCGGCAGAATTACATATATATATTAACCCTAAAGTCACTAGAATCAGCTATTTGAGCAAAGAATGTCTTTGCCTGAAGAATTCCAAATTTGTATCTTCTACAGTTCATCCTGGCTTGGGGCATCATTCTATTAGCGGCCGCAGCAGTTGCGGGGCCGCAAGGACCGGCCGCAAGCTATTCTGCTATTCTATTCCCTTCCGGCCGGGGGCTCCGGCAGGCTTGCGGCCGGTGCTTTGCTATCTCTTGCGGCCGCTCGCGCCGGAGGAAAGCCTTTGATCTAAAACGGCCGCAAGAGTTTCAGCCGTAAGAAATTCCTATTTGCAATTCAATTGCTCCGGGAACCCTCTCTGCAAGGGTAAAAACGAGCCGCAGCTTACTTGCAGGAAAGAGGTCCCGCTAGCACCAATTAAGCACATAAAATAGCTCAAATAAAGCCATCCTGCAAAGGGATTTTAGGTGTTAGAAAAAATAGCACATAATTATCCTATACTCAAATCCGTAAAATATTTTATTTTTAATATCCGTAAAATATCCATGTAAAAAGTCCAGAGTGCTTGGAGCACCTCAGATACGCCCACGCCGCAGCCGGAAAATAAACAGTTAATTTGAACTCGGGTTTGGGCTGATGTGCAAGCTTGAGAGTGGGTTACTTTTAATCCTCATGTCCCCCAATATGATCCCTAGCATTTACAGAGCTGTACAGTGCAGGCTTGAATTTATTTTTGCGTTTTTAGATTTCACAGCTTACGGCCGGTTTGAAGATATGCGGCCGGCCGTAAGAGGAGATCCTTGCGGGGCCGTATAATAGAATCGCGAGTTAACAGAACCCCCGCAAGGAATCGCAGCCTTATGGCCGATTTACGTCCGCTAATAGAATGAGGCCCCTGGTGTCTAAGGGGCATGTTCTGCTATGTTTATTATATGTTCCGAAACCTCTGCAAAAAACACCAGAATATGGAAGGACCAGGAAGAGAAAGAGAAGGCAGTAGAGGATGAATAAGGCAGGCACTGAGATTACTTGGGTAGAAGATGCAAGAAGTTGGAAGATGTTTCCACATAGTAGGAGAAATCTGATAGGGGGATTGTGAAACAGTGTTGCTGCTATGCAGTTTATTATCTATAACTAGCGGAAGCTATTTGTCAAGCACAGGGTAAAAAGGTAATCAGGGTAGGTATGGTGGTATATTAGGATAGCCTACACTGCTGACTAGTCAGGTGCAAGTGGCTTCTACTAAGTATGTGACTTCTCCCCCTCCAATGCACATGCTTAGTAGGAGGCAGCTTGCAATTATATGTCCAAGTCCTACTAGCCTTGTTCTGTAGTTGCCACCCATGCCGTGAAAAGTGTCATGGAAGCTTCCAAGCACTAGCTGAGTCTGTTGGTTCTCAGAAAGTGCTTAAAGGATCATGGCTTACACAGCTGCTAGTGTTGGTTTGTTGTAAACTTCCAAAACATTAGTCCTTTAAGTACCGGAGATATATTTTTCCTGTTCCTTTAATGAACTATATTAAAATGTTCTTGATATAATGTGGACGTTGCTGAGTTGTTCTACCCAGGAACTATGGTTCATACAGATATAGGGGTGTTTTGTCTTTTGTTAAACTTAGATTAATTATTGCCTTGAACTTGGAACTAGGTAGGAAATTGTAGACTAGGTGTGCCAAGGGGCTCCTTATCTGAAATAACTGCATGTTTCTATTACGCCTAAAATATTTAAAATTGTAAATCCTTTTTATCTGCACAGCATTTTAATTTTAAAGTAAGGATGGAAAAATCTAATTGTCTTATGAATTGTGATAGATCTTCTGATATTTAACATCCCACAATATAATAACAGTATTTAATGACACTCTTAAAAGTTAAGTCCTGCTGGTTGGGTTTAAGACCACAAATCCATTTAATCTCTTAAAAGTTCACCCTTAATCTCTCAAATGTTCTTTGCAACATGGAAAGCAACTGTGATTATTGAAATCTGGAAAAGTGATATCCCATCCTCAAAGTCCAAGACATATATCTGTAGTTCACAAATGAAAGCAGTTTAATTTATTTTTAGAGTATAAACACGCACAAAGCATAAAAATACCATTTCCAAAAATTGTAACTTGAAGTTTAACATACTGTAGATGTGGTTACATCCTGTCTTGTATAATACAGACACTTTTATTTTAGAATTAAATATCTCACTTCCTATGTTTTCTATGGAGTTTATTTATCAAACAAGGACCACCTTGGTCAGTTTTCTCTATATGGCTTTTGGAATAACTAAATGTGATAATGGGCTTTTTTTTTTTTAGAAAAAAATAAAAAAACACAACCATTACATTTTTAAACTTAAAACTTTATTATTGTTTTCTGTTTTCCATTTTCCTTTCCTTTCTGATCTGATTCTGTCTGCTACTTTTGCAGGAAGGTGTCATTAGTTCTGTTGTAAAATAAACCTTCCTATGCATTCATTGCCCTCGAACCTAATATTAAAAACATTGTGCATACAAGTGTAGTTCTTTAAGATAGTATAATTTTAATACATGGCCACAGTGATCCTTTAAAGTTTATCCAAAAATGATAAATAATCTCTATAAAACACATTCAGGAACTTGGTATGTTTTATGTTTTAATTCTGCTTAACTCCACTTATCCCAGCTTAACCCAATTCCCACTTACTGCTACTTTTCCCTCATTTGATGATTATACCACACTGAGTTTTATAAAGAAAACAACACCAACATTTTACATAGTACTTTTTACAAGGGTGCAGTGGAGTTTATATTATAACAGAAAATAAACTAGACAATCTTAGACAGACGGTAAAGCTGGTGGTTCCCAAACAGGAAAGACCACAGGACAGCGTAGAGACTGCCCTTGAAGGGAGTGTCAGGTCTGTTAGCTTGAGATTAGTTAAATTCCGCTTGGAGCTAAGGGTCTAGTTGAAAATATAAACAATGGGGTCAATAACAGATGGACAGAGCTGGTATTAGAATAGTTTGGTCATAAGCCAAAATGAAACCCAGGAAGTCCATATTAACAACAGCAGCACACCCTAGGTATATGCGTCCTTGCTCAGGCACGTGTCCAGACTGACGCCCTTTTGTAGCTTCTCTGCTCCAGTCATGATTAATGCTAACTGTGTCAATCATGTTTCCATCACCCTGGATGAAGGCATCCTGCAGGGACACAGCTACCAACGGTCTCTCTCCTTAACTCTCCCCATCCCTATCTCCCTCCCTTTCATTCTTTCTCTCTCCACCTCCCCTCCATCCCTCCTCTTACTCTTCCCCTTCTCTCTCCTCTTACTCTTCCCCTTCTCTCTCCTCTTGAAAACTCTAGCTATCCAATCCCTTTTCTTGTTTTTTTTCTCTCTTTATATCCCCTCTTTTTATTTCCTTCTTTTTCTCTCATTCATTTTCTCCATTTACTCTTTTCTCTTCCATGTCCTTCCTCTCTCTCCATCCCATTCTCTCCCCATGCCATTTCCCTCCTCTCTCTTTTTTTCCCTTTCTCACTCCATTTCTATTTCAAGCATTCTATATATGTCCCTCTCTCTCTCTTCCTCTCTCTCTTTCCCATTCCTCTCCTTTCTCTGCTTATCCTTTTTCCCATCTCTTCTCCCCATCCTATCCTTTCCACTTCTACTCTCTCCATACTTCTCACACTTTCCCATCTTTCTTCCACTTCTTCTATCCTCTTCCTCCTCATCCTTCCCTCTCTCCACATCTCTCTGCCCGCTCTTTTCCCTCTCTTTATTTCCTTTTCTATATTTTCCATTAAATATCTCTACCCCTTCCTTCTCTCCTTCCTCTCTCATCTTTCCCACACTCTCTCTCTCTCAGTTTCTCTTTCTCAACCTCTCTCTTTTTCCTGTTTCCTTCTCTGCTTTTTCTCTTTCTCCCCTGTCTCCCCTTCCTCTTCCCTTCTCTATCCCGTCATCTTCTCTTTCTCTTCTCTCCCACCGACCTATTTTCTTCCCTCTTCTCTCTTCCCTCTCTACATTACGTATATCTCCCCTTCTGTAATTTTCATCTTTTATCTCTCCCCCTTCCCTCCTTCTGTCTCAACCCCTTTGCTAACACCTCTTTCTCTTCTCCTCCTCCTCTCCCTCTTCTCTCTTTCTCATCTTCTCTTTCCTTAATCTCCCATTTTCTCCCCTCTCCTCTTTCCACCTCTTTTCTTTACCCTTCTCTGCCTTCCCTTCTCCACTTTTTTTCTCCCTACCTCCTCTCTTAGGTCTCCAGACTCCCTACCCCCACCCTCATGCCCTTTTTTCACTATATTAGCATACATCTCCTTTTCTCTCCCCTTCTCTCTTTTCTGCATTTTCTCATGTTCTTTTTCTCGCCTAACTTATTTGTCTCTCTATCCTCTCTGCCATTTATCTCTCTCTCTTCTCTTTCTCTCTCTTCCATTTCCTCTCTCTCCATATACCCTTTGCAAAATGTTTTTGTGCACCGGGCCCTCAATTCGCTAGCGATTACACCGGTATACTGCATCAACAACGAGGTCAATCACTTGGGATTGATACAAGGAAGTAATGCATCTGACACATGATGCATAGTACAGTGGCCTGGGGTGCAGGTGCATAAGCACTTGGGTATAACCTATCACTCCTGTTTACCATTAACATCTTAGAGTTCCACCCGTAGGCGTAATCTACCTATTGATTCCTCAGCATAAGACTGTCTTAAGAGTTTATGAAGTCAAAAAGTCACCAACATCTTTGCAAAGATAAATCAAGTCACCCCTTTCCCTGTTGTATTACCCTACTTCTGGATTTCAAAATAGATAAATTCACTATTTTATTACTACTTTCACATATTTACTTACTGAAGGCCTTGTAAAAATAAAAGCTAAAACACATATTTAAAAATACATTGTAAATCAGAGTTTTATCTCTGCATGGGCCAGCGAGGACCAAGCTTAGGTCATCAGGTTCCAAGTGGACCACTGGTTACACCCTGGTTTTCCATCTGTTCTGAATAATCAGGTTAAGTAATGAAAACTGATCAATGCTTTGGGATGTCAAATTATTTTCCAGCCTTTGTGGTTGGAAAATTGTCGAAGTCATCATCATCTTCTCAAACTCTCTTTATTATATCCTGTTTTGCCAGCATTTTGCCTAAATACGTAGCAATGACACAACCCAGTATTTTTTAGCTGTACCCACATTGTAAAAGGCTGATGTAGAGCTCATTTTGTAGAGGTATGCAAAGGAATAATACTTACTGCAAGAAAAGCACCCAGTTAAGAATAACAAAGATTCCCGTAGGAGTTTAAGTACTTAGACTTTATATGTCTAAGTCTATAATGTTTGAAGTATCAGTGTGAATTAGGCAAATGTAGACAATGAAATTGTAAAAAAAACGCTCTCTATTTTATAATCTTATCATTTATAATTTCATTCTTGGAGGCCATTCCTCACTCTCATCTTTTAGAACAAGTGACTGTATGGGCTGGGTGTGAATATAGCTGTGAATCTCCATGTTGCATATTTTAATGCACATAGAAGACCCAGTGGTTTTCGATTGTTCATATCGGGCTAGGTCTGATACTAAAAATTGTACTATAAAACTAAATAGACCAATGAGAAGCTCCTGCTAGCTGTTATACAATCGCGTTGGATGAGAAAGAGTGAAGTGTAAGTGGAGTGAGAGTGGCTTACATGGCAACTCACTTGAATGGAAATTAAAAAAATAGTAAAAATGCATACAATTTTATATATATATATATATTTTTTTTAATGCTAGACCCAACTTATACTTTTCAAGGGCCATAGCATGTTTACTACAACTATGTCCTTTAATGAATCTTGAGATCTATAAAATGTATGAATACTTACTCTAACGCAATATTCTCTCTATATATAATATATGTAGCATCATATTAAATGTGTATACAGCCATGGCCGGATAACCCATTAGGCCAACTAGGCAGCCGCCTTAGTGTGCTTTCCTGTGAAGGGCACCCTTTTTTTAGCTTAGAAAAATATAAATAATATGGCCCCCATTAAATGCATTTAATAAACAAGTAGCTATGTTGCTAAAATGGCTGTTATGCAAGAGAGCGATATACACAGACAGAAAAGAGAAAAGTAGGTGTCTGTTTACCTTGCACACTCACTTGCAAGGGCTCCTCCACTTCACTGTCTAGGGGCTCCAAAAAGGTAGATCCGGCACTGTATACAGCAAGATTTGAGTGTCTATATAGAATCGTAAGAGGCAGTCTATATAATTCTATGCTTTTTATTGCACTGGCATATCAAATTCTTGTTTTTGTTCCCTTATATTTGTAGTTTGACATTTTCTCGTGAAGTAACAAATTCCCTTGTTTGGACAGCACATTTGTAGTTGAACAGAACACCACAGACATTCCACAGGTGTGCGAGTCCATTGGATGAACTTTGGCGCTCAAGGATAATTTACAAACCTCTGAGATCAACCTGAGCAAAATATTATTTTTGTCCCTGAAATAGACTGAAGAGTGAAGTGTATAGAAAAATAAATGGTATGTTGAAACAAATACAACATTTTTTTGGCATTAAGAATTGTCCTTCCATTTTCATCTCCTGAATCATTTCCTTTTGTTCAGCACAATATAAATCAGATACATATATTCTGGGTTTACAGTGAAACAAAGTATTTTTAGCTGGAATAAAAGTAAGAAAAGAAAACATTTGCTGACAAAATTGATATATTTCCGTTTTGCTTTATCTCTTAATTTTGGAATAGAAAATATTGTTTGGCTTCATTTGTGTCAAAATAAGAGTGAACCACGACTCAACTGGTTGCTTCGAGTTAAATAATTTGTTTGAAATAATCCCATTTGCTTTGTTTCTTTGTAGTATATACATCTGAGAAGGCTGGGAAAAAATACATATCCAGACATCTGTGTTCAACCTTCAATAAACTCTAAACTGTTTGGTTTCTCCTCTATCGTGTCACGAAAATGACAAATTGTGTGTTTGTAGGTATTGCTCAAAAAACTTATTGAATTATAGCTAGAGGTAGGAAATAAATAATTCTGAGTATACCTACTTGTCTCAAACAAGCCAGGAAACTTGCTTTTCCCACAGATTTTCCCACAGTTCACCCATGTTGCTAAGCATTCTGGGTACCACCTCTCGCTTTTACATGAAATGCTTTTAGGCATATGTGCTCAGCTCTCAAACAGCCGTCAACAAAGCCTTGGACTGGGCTACAGTGCCTCAAAAACCCACTCACAGACTGCCCTTTCAATTGCACATAACTACCCAGAATCCTTATCAGCAGTGGGAGCACTGTTCTCTGAGAAATTATGTGAGATATCAGGTTCCTGGCCTGCTTGAGACACGTGAGTCTTCCCCCCTAGCATTCTTAGTGTCTGCTAGATTAAAAAAGGGGAGTGTAATTTTGTTAAGATAAAATATAAAAATCAGAAAATTCCCGACGTCCGTTTCACCCACGAGTAAGCCCACTTGGTGGGCGAAACGGACCAACGGGACTGTGCAGGGGCCTTTCTACTTGAGGAGTATATATCTCCTTTATAACATGTTTGGATATAATAGACCTCTGCACACCAACCCCCTTCTTTTTTGTTTTTGTTTTGAACATTATATGTCATTTTTATCTATTGCAGTCTTTATACACCTAGTAATCTTGTGATTAGCATATATGCTGCACATGAGGATTACTTGTATGCTATATTCTTTATGATTGTATCCATTAACCATATGGAATAATATTTAACCATCTTATTAGAATTACTTTGGAGGTTTCTTCCCTCAATTTTCTGACCTATATGGAGTTACTATACACATACTGTATATATACTTGGCTCTAATATACTATGGCGTAATTTATACACAATTCTTCATTAATTGGTGTTAAAGACTTCACTATACTTTTAAATTATACTGTGATGTGTTTTCTGGCTTTTTATATTTTCCCTTAATAAAATTACACTGCCAAATATATTTAGTGTTAAGCACAAGGGAATCAATTAGTCATATATCTATTTAGATAGAAAAGAGACACTTTTTGTGTATGAGAGGGAAGAGATCCCATAGGGAAAATAGCTAACAGAATAGAGAGAAGTGAGAGACATGGAGGGGAAGTAGGAAGATTAGTCAGACGTGAGTGATGAGTGCTTACCTCGTTTATATCTAAGCACTAGGAAATCCTGACCCAACATTAGCCTACATCAACATTAGACATAGAGCACAGAGAGTCACTGAAGTGATATAAATATATAGATTAGCCAATCAGAAGACTATCCTTATTCTTCTATAATTGCTTAGACATTATTGCTCTTATTTTCTTATTAAAGCACTAATGAGCTTGGTTTACATTTTATTAATTCCTTTGATCACTTAGTGTAGTCAATGACACATTAATTATATACAGTATATATTAATTTTCTGTGTGTATGTTTTCCTTTGATTATGACTTTTACTAGCTATTTGTGCCACTATACCTGTAATTAGTAGGTTTAAACTGTGGGATTTTGGTGTACTGATTTTTTTTATATATTTCCTCTGCTACAATGGCTTCATGAGCAGGATGCGTTTATAATACAATATAAATTGCATCCACTCATATGCTTGACCTTTGATTAGGATTTTTTTGAAGATGCTCTCATTTCTCCAAGTCCTTTGATCACAAAGTGCCTATATTTCTTATTTGAGTTTTTCTTAATTTTTATGGTGTATTCTATATGCTCTGCACTCTATGTGATGTAATCATGATGATATTTTCTGTTATCTATGCCGCACATAATGTTGGTGTAATATGAGCTATTTCATTAATTTTCCCATTATGTTAATTGATTATATCCTCCCAGCTGTTCCTGTATTAGAGGTACACGCTACCTAGGAACTCATATATCATACAAATCTAAGTGTTTTAGAAAGTCCTCATGGTTGTTTGATAAATGGAGAACAAATTTTAATTCCTTTTCTTATATTGCTCAATTAACAATGCTATAGTAGAATGTGATTGCGATGGAGCTTGTATATACTCAAATTCCCTTGTACTGGTCATTTAGTGGTCCAGTTTGTAGAGGTATTTTTTTGCAATATTTTTTTTTTTAATATATTATAGTTGTTTTCCCGAAAGTACTTTACGTAATTATAAAAAGTGGTACATCATAACATATACAGAGGGTCTACAATAGGGATATGTGGTTTTGGTTAGTTACTGATGGAGTACAATAGGCCGGAGACAAGGATAAGGCCATAGGTTCAAGAGGTTAAGTTGAGAAATGATGAAAAGTACGATGAAAAGAGTCCTAGAGTAGGATAGGGAGAAGAAATTGGTCTTTATGGAGGCCCACAATTTGTGCAGGTTTGGAAGCTGTCTAATGTGTACAGGGAGTTTCATAGATCAGTGATGATCTCAGAAATTATAGAAGGAGCTTTAGGCACAGGGTGGACATGCTGTATGGATTCAGAGCATTGAAAGTGTTGTTGGAAAAAGTGAATGCACTGATATGAAGCCCAATGAGGAGGGCATGCCACTAGTCCAGGATGTGAAGGTAATCAAGTGAATCTAGGTTTTTTTCAGAGATTGAGATAGGGGCAAATTGTACAAATATTATGTAGGTGGAATCAGCATGTGCAGTCCATAGTGCTACTCAGGGTGCATTAAAGCTTACTGTCAGTCATGTGGAGAGATACTGAACAGATTAAATAATTATAACAAGTGGAAGAGGTTGAGAGTTCAAAGATTTTACAGAAGCAAAACCTTTAGAAAAACAAAAATAGAAAATGTGGAATGTGATAGATCCTTAAAATTAAACACTTGCACAGTTATCTCTGAGAAAAGTATTTGTTTTCTTGCAAATCAGTGATAGATAACCTAGGAAAAGAAAGTAACATTGAAATTCTAATTTTAAGTGGCAAAATAAATGTGTAATGTAAAATATTGAGTGAAAATGTTTTGTTGGTCAATAGAGATAGTTGTGAAAGGAAAAATGTACATTGTGCTATGAAATATTGACATTGAGAAGATGTATAGGTGCCACATGGGATGTTTTCAATGTTCATATGAAGACTTTGAGAAACGTTTGCATGTTGATGCTCTAAAGAAATGATTGGTAAGCTACAGCCAGCTAATGCACAAATTTCGACAGGGTTGCTGTCATAACCACCTGTTGTATTCCTAAATGAAGCATTGCTTTACGTAACCCCAATGGGACAGGAATGGAAAGCATAAAGCTCAGACCTATCACTGTTGCATTATGGGCCATCACATATAATAGTTGTGGTAATTGCGAGTTGCCATTCATGCAATGTTAAAATTTAAGGGCTTGCGCATGCGCAATGAGCGCTGAAGGCTTGTGATGAGCGCTGAAGGCACTCATCGATAGGCCCATACCTGACTGGCTTGACTGGGCTGCAATAAGCACCGAATGTGCTCATTGCGGGGTTTGCTCATCGCGAGGCCAGTAACGTAGAGGGGCGGGGGAGAGGCTCCAAACAGCTTCCGAGTTACAGGCTTCAAAAAAATTACAGGTTTAACAGCCGCCATTTTTTTTAAGCCATAACTTAAAAGCCGTTTAGGGGCCGCCAAAAAAAGTCAATTGATTAGAAAATTAGCTTACAACCTCACCAACAGCACAGTAAGTGAGGTTGCAAGCTAATTTGTATTTAATTGGCATTTTTTGCCAGTCTCAAAATGGCTAAAAAAAATGGCGGCCGGAAAACTGTTATTTTTTTTCAAGTCTGTAAATTGGAAAACCATTTTGGGCTTGAGGAAAATGATAAATTTCCCAAGCCCGCAAATGGTTTCACTCCCGTAAATGGAAACAGGAGCACAGAGGAGGGAGAGGGGGGAGAAAGACACAGGGGAGAGAGAGGGGGGAGAGGGTGGAAAGAGACACAGGGGAGGGATATAAGGGGGGAAAAAACAGGGGATGGAGAGTGGGCAAAGAGACATGGGAGGGGAAACAGACACTGGGGAGGGGGGAAAGAGACAAAGAGGTGAGAGAGTGGGGAGAGGTTTGCAATGAGTGGCAAAGGCGCTCATTGCTGGCACGAAAGTTGCGGGTTTGCCGACGCCTGCAATGAGCAGCAAAGCCTTTGGCGCTCATCGCGAGGCCCATAAAGTAGAGGGGGGAGGCTCGCAATGAGCGCATTCGGCGCTCATTGTGGGGCACAAACGTTGTGGGTTAGCCGAGGCCTGCAATGAGCGGTGAAGGCAATCATTGCGAGTGTAGAGTGTGGGAGAGGCTTGCAATGTGTGGCAAACAGCATTGCCAGGCTTCAAATTGCATTGCCATCATTTTTGACGGGCCAATCGCTAGTATATATTAACGGAAGAGCTCAGTTAGTATGTTTATATTGCAAGACAAAAGCATTAGGGAAAAATGAGGGAAAAAAATAAAAAATAGAATTTGAGAGTCCTAGCAGTGTCACCAGAAAGAAGCATTCACCATTAACAAACTACAAATGTGGGGTAGTTGAATTGTTTTTATTTATTTTTATATTTAACCCCAAAAATGTCAGTGGCTTTGGAAGATTTTCTTTTGTGGCTCAATGGCATTCAATGGAAAAAAGGTCCCACTTCCCTACTCTAAAGAATCTCATCTGCTACAACCAGTATTTTCCATATACAGAGAGAGGCTAAATGTATTATTAATACAAAGTTTTTTGTTCGTTTGTTGCAACTTTTTTATTAGTTTATATGGTATCGTATTGATGTTTCTTATTTCATTGTTTTGGATATAGATCTTCATGTTTAATGCTTTCCCGCTGTCACTTGGAAATACTATGCAATATTTTATTTTTAGATTTTAAATATTTTATCATATGTTTCTTCCATAAATTATTACTTGACACTATGACTTTTTTGCTAGAGCTGGATTTGTCTTATTTTTAGAATTATATTTGAGGATTTTTGCAGGGTATCTACTTTCTGTGCACACATTTTTCCTATTACTGGTTTTATTTGTCCGCTGTGGTTAGTATTTGGTGGATCCCAGTTTTTATGATGATTAACTCACATTACCGTTTACCTCAGGAGATCAACATGTGGTTTGATCATGTCAAATATTTCTTTTGCACCCTACGTCTGTAATAACAGTTACTTGTTCCTTAGACAATAAACTTAATCCAACAAAGAATCATTATGATCAACTGACTATGACACTGATTGTGTGCCACATGTATATGTTATTATACGTACTATTGTAATAAAGTTACAAAGCTAAATATTGTATCTTTGGGAATATTCAGAAATATATTCAAATATGGAACTTTTCTATACAAATTTGGCAAAATCAAAAACAAATCAGGAGTGACAAGATTAAAAAAAACTTACTTTTAAAACTATGGAAATGCAACTTTGTCAGAAATACTTTCTCGCTAGCTCTAATTTGGCTATGTCAAATTGTATGTATATATATATATATTTGTATATATATATATATATATATATATATATATATATATATATATGTGTATATATATATATATATATATATATATATATATATATGCATATATATATATATATATATATATATATATATTTGTATATATATATATATATATATATATATATATATATATAGTAAACACATATTACATTTGTGCTCACATTTGAATGTCTATAACAAGGTAAACAAATTGTTCCCTGTTCAGAATTCAGAGAAATACAGTTATTACACTGCATTCTGGGAACCTAGGCAGGGACATGCAAATGTGCCCACAAAGGCTTCACTTTTGTACTTCATAACCATTTTAAACATGGCTTCCTTTAAGCATATGCCTGTTGTATTATACAGTTTTGGACAAAGCTCAGGATGGTTTACACATAAGCCAGGAATCCTACCCACGAACAGCTGTTTCAAAGTTATGAAAACATTGAGTCTGAGTAGGAGCATAATTAAGCATGGAAAATATTATTAAGCTAGTTTATAATTAGAGAAAAAGAAATGTTAATGACCCTGGTAATATCTCTGATACTTTGGTGGAAGTTGTGTATGAGAGGGGTGTTGTGTATGAGAGCATGCATCAATTGATGCAAGCAGCCTGCTTCTGTGCTGAGAGGAGAAGGGATGTGATGACAATTTCAGTCATATCCAGTTAACTAACAAAGCCTTCTGACTTTTCCCCTTTTTCCATCCCCCAAGCCTCCGTCCACTCATGGGTAGAAATACACACTCTCTTTAAGCAACACAAAGAACACATGCATACATGTTTAAATGATTACTGTGGCCTGTTTTTTATATAAAGTTTTGAATAATTAACCATGGAAACTGGCAAAAGGGGAAGGGAGGGAGTCAAAGTGAGAGAAAGGAGAGAGATAATGGAGGGAGGGAGAGAGAAAGGAGGAGGAATAAGAGAAGGGAAGGAGTGAGATAAGGTAGGGTGGGCGCAATAGAGAGTGAGAGAAGGGAGGAAGAGAGAGAGAGAGAAGGGAGGGAGAGAGAGAGGAAAGGGAGAGAGAATGGAGGGCGTGAGAGAGAAAGAAGGGAGGGAGGGAGGGAGGGAGGGGAGGAAGGGAGAGAGAGAAGGAGGCAGTAAAAGAAGAGAGGGAGAGAGAAGGGAGAGAGAGAAAGAGAGAAGAGAGGGGAATGAGAGACAAGGGACAGAGATAAAATGGATAGAGAAGGAAAGAGAGAGAAGGGGAGAGAGAGAAGGAAGAAGAAGGGAGAGAGGGAAATAAGTGGCGAGGGAGAGAAGAGAAGGAGGAGAGGAAGGAGGAAAGATGACAGATAATGAAGGGAGGATGAAAGTGGAGTGTGAGAGAGAGAGGAGGTAGGAAAAGTGAGGAGAGAGAGGGGGAAGAGGAGGAGGCAAGATAAAGAAGAAGAAGAATGAGAACGGTTCACTTATATATATTTATATAATGTATAATTATTGCACCTGGGGGGAGGGGCGGCAAACTCAGGGACACAGCCCCAGGCGGCAAAAGCTCTTGTTCCGCCATTGAGTGTAGGCAGTATATCAGTCAGCTTTACCTTTAACATAATTAAATTGCCTTAAAATCAATTTTGCATCAATTAATGTATACAAAATTCAAAAACATTTTTATTGAAAGAGTAATCAAAAACTGGAATCCATATTTTTATGAGTGTATGAACAAAATTCTTATATACTATACTATACCTTACTAACCATAACCCTTATGTTTAAGGGCAAGGAATGTTTTGTCCTTCTTTGGAGAAGTAGACACCTCCAAGCTGACAAATGGACTATCTATTGACACAGAAATAGTAGGTGGTTCTCTATCCCCAAGTCACCAAATGGATATTTATACAGAGATTCCTCTGTGGTACACTCCAACTGATATAACCTGTTAGATCGACAATGAAGGTTTCCCCACCACAACCTCTCTGAGATCAGGTGGATGCCCCAGGGCAGTAGAATTCATTCACCCTTTAATCACTCTAGTTATGGAGTAAACTAAGGTTCAAGTACAGATTTACAACAAACAACTCACTCATGGCCATAATTTTATAAAACACTCAACCACAAGTCAATTATCTTCTAATTTCCGAGTTGGCAATTACACAGGAATCTTCCATTTCATCACACAAGGCCATTTCATACCACTCAATGTAATAACTTGGGTTATTATTTTTATTATTATTACTCTTTATTTATAAAGCCTCAGCATTTTCCGTGTTTACAAAGTAATATAGAGTGTTGTTGTTTAGTCATTTAGTCGTGTCCAACTCTCTGTGACCCTATGAACCGCAGCACTCTAGGCACATGGGACAGACACTGTTCATTGCTTCAATGACCTCATCTATCCATCTCCGCCTGTCGTCCCCTTCTTTGTGTGCCTTCAATATTTCCCATTATCAGAGTCTTCTCTAGGGAATCTTGTCTTCTCATGATATGACCTCATAGTGAAAAGTTTGTTTTGATTTCCTGCAGTAATTATTTATTAGATCTTATTGCAGTCCAAGGGATTCTAAGCTGTTTACTCAAACATGACAATTCAAAGGCATCAATTCTACGGCGCTCAGACTTCTTTTGGTCCAGCTCTCACATCCGTATGTTTCTTCTGGGAATACCATAGTTCTAACTATGAGGACATTTGCTAATAGAATAATATCTACTTTTTTACTAGCTTGCCCAGGCTTGCCATAGCTTTCCTCTCCAGATGCAATCATCTTTAAATTTCATGACTACGGTCACCATCTGAAGAGATATTCGATCCCAGGAAAATAAATAAAGAATAAAGTACAGTGGATACAATTAGCAAATTAAGGTATAGATCAGTTGTAATGGAAGTAGAAATACAATTACAAGTACAATTCAATAAACATACAAAACAAATGGGTCAGCACACAGCGTGATGCAACAGAGTTCCGGTCACGTCTCTGAAGAGCTTACAATCTAGAAGATAATGGTGGGGTTTGAGAGAGGAGTCTAACAGGTGCAAGATGGCAGTCATTTAGGCAGCAGGCTGATGCAAGTGGAGGTGGTTATGTTTTAGCAGAGAAGTTAATTATGGATTGGAGTGTGTGAGAAGTTCCTTATGGATTGGAGTGGAGACAGATGGGTGATGGGGAGGCCAGTAAGGAGCGAGTTGCAGTAGTCGAGCCAAGATATGATGAAAGAATGGATTAGAATTTAAGTTGTGTCCTGTGTAAGATATTGACATATTTTGGAAATATTTTTAGATGAAGACAACCTGATTTGGTTATTGTTTATATGTAAGGAATGTAGGAGAGGGCACAGTCAAATACAACTGGGAGGTGGGAGAGATGATGACATTGTCAACAGTGAGGGATATTTAAGGAGTGGAGGCTATAGTAGAGGGTGGGAAAATTAAGAGCTCAATCTTTGAAATGCTGAGTTGATGGGGGGACATCCAGGAGGTTATGCTTGAGTTATAGTTGACAACCTGTGCAAGCAAAGAGGGATATAGGTCTGGTGCTAAGAGACAGATTTGAATGTCACCTGCATAAAGATGATACTGAATCTGAACGGTTTTGTTAGGAGAGCAAAGGGACGATGTATAGACAGAGAAAAGAGGGCCATAGGACTGAACCTTGGGTTACGCCAACAGAGGGGAAGGAGATGTGCTAGAAAAGGAGACATTAAGACAGTTAGGGAACGGAACTGCTTTAGGTGGCTTTAGAAGAGTTGCTCAAGTAGTTTTAAAGCCAAGGGAAATTGAGATGTAGAGTAATTGTTACATGCAGAAACTGAAACAAATGAGTGTTTTTTTGAGAATGAGTGTTATTATGGCATGTTTTAAAGATGATGGTAACTTGATGGTGTTTAGGAAGAGGTAGAATAGATATGTGAGAGTTGGGGTAACTGTGGTAGAAGGGGAATGGATTAGTTGTGATGCAAAAGTATCATAAGGGCAAGTTGTAAGGTGAGAGATTGATAGAAGACCAGAGACTTCATCATCAGATGTGAGATTGGGTAAGGGCAAAGACTGGATGTTATCGGTTTGTTGAGAGGAGTGTGTGTTTGAGCCATGTTCAGATGAGAGTTTATTTCTTTTTTTTTTTTTTTTTTTTTTTATAATTAACTTTTTTATTGAAAGAATAAACAAATAGAACATCGTAAGTTCAGCAAATCATATAACAAATCTCTCAAGTATCAACAAGATATATCAAAAAGTTTCTTTCAAAGTTTTTCTTTTTTGGTTAGAATAACACATGAACATGTAAAACATATATATAAAGTCACACAAGGTCTTGAACATATATACATTCCTCAAAGCAGACATGTGTCTAGGAGGTACAGTAAGGTGAAACCATAGATCAAACATCAGGTCAACCCATAAAAGTAGTTCACACGAACCTCATTGTGGACCTCGTAGAGTCCATAAGTCCCAGCAGGAGGCCCATCGACGGTATCTTTCATCAATTTCAGCTGAAAGTGAGCTCATAGCCCGAATGAACCTGATTTTGTGAAGTACTTCAATGTGAGTAGGGGAGGTAAGTTTCCAGTGTTTAGCTATGATGCATCTCGTGGCCAAAAATATCTGTGTTGTTAAACATTGTTCTGATTTGAATAGCCCCGTAATTGGAAGGCCTAGCAAAGCTTCCTCAGGCTTTTGTGTTACTGTTGTCCCCAAAAGTGTTTCTAATAGGTCGTATGTTGCTGTCCATATGGGTCTTATTTTCGGACACTCCCACAGCATGTGAATCAGTGTACCAGTGTCTGTGCAGCCCCTAAAACATGTGTCAGGGTGTGTTTTGTTCAGAAGATGGAGTCTTGCTGGTGTAAGGTACCACCTCATTATTGTCTTAAAAGAGTTTTCTTTTAGTGTCACGTTTAGTGAAGAGGTATTGGCTTGTTTTAGGATCTTATTCCATTGGCTGTCGTCTAGAGTTACCTGCAAGTCAGCCTCCCATGCAGTTTGGTAATGTGGTTTAACCCTGTTGGTGAGAGACACCATCTGATTGTAAATGATGGCTATATTGGCCTTACCTCCGGGATTGTTGATACAGCATTTCTCAAAGGGAGATTTGGTGTGATATTTGTTGATTTTCGTAGAGTGTGTTAGTGTCTCATTAATTGCCATCAGATTAAGCCACTCTCTATGTGGCACCTGAATTATGTCAGTGATAATTGACGATGTGTTGCTTTGTGAGGTCACCCAGGTATCTGCCACAATTGTTATTTTGTTCTTTATCCACCATTTCATCTGGGTAAATTTATTGAGGTGCTGACCTTTGTGTGATTGCCATAGTGGAATCAAGCCAGAACCCACGCTCAGGAGGTCCACCCTTCTGTTCAGGTCTTTCCATAATTTCAAAGAGTGGCTAATACAAATTGGTAACTCTCCTGTTCGTAGGTCCCGACCTAAGCTAAGCCATAAAACCTGCGATAGTACCCAATGCTTGTCTTCTAGAAGTTGCCTCTCTATGTCTGCCCACACCGGTATGGCCTCTTTTTTAAACCAGGTCGTGGTTTGAGCTAATCTAGTGGCCTTATAATACTTGATTAGATCAGGGAAGGCTAGCCCCCCTTTCTGTTTAGGCGCACACATTGTGGTTCTATTAATTCTTGGTTTCTTGTTATTCCATGCGAACTTAAAAAGTGTTTTTTGCAACACTCTAAGGTCGGGTAACCTGATCGGGGTTGGGATTGTCCTAAATAGGTATAATAATTTGGGAATCACATTCATCTTGATGGAATTTATTCTGCCCAACCATGAGATGTTAAGGAAGGACCACTTGGAGATATCTGCCTTGATTCTGTTAAAGACAGGAGGAAAATTTGCCTCGTATACCAACGCTTTAGACCGCGGAATATGAATACCCAAATAAGTTATCTGTTTGGGTGCCCATGAGAGTTTATTTCTGATGTTATCAACTTTAGTACTAGGATGGAGTAGGAGGTTGGGTGGGCACAGAGGAGAGAGCAGAATGTAGAGAACTTGTGTTTGGGGATTGATGACAAAGTTGATATTAATAATGAAAAGTAACTCTTAAAATCTCTCATACCATTTGACTTTCACCCCATCATAAAGAAGGAATAAGCCTCCTATACAGCCATGCGAATACTCCCAGCTCAAAAGACAAAAGTAGATATTATTGGGAAGATAAACTAACTTGTGTAATTGCACCTGATAATTTGGATAGAAATGTACAATTCTTGGCACACAGGAGCAGAAATTACACACTTCTGGAGACAAACTGAAAATTTTCACAGTGTACGGATCGAAATATTGTTTGGTCTACTGGAACAGCATCCCATGTCCAAATCTGGTGGAATTGTCCAGTAGTACAGAGAATATGGCTACACATGGAAATGCTCATATACAGTAGACACCTCCATCCAAAATATATAAGTAAAAAAATACTATCTACCTTTAAAATGCATTGGAAATTTCCCTTTTTTTTAATTATTATTATTATTATTATATAGTATATTTTATTTGTAATGCCTCAACATATTCCATAGGGCTATTCCAGGATTAAGTACAGGGAAAAAAACAAAATTAACACATTGCAAAAGAATGGAGGGCTCTGTCTTTGAGCTTAAATTCAAACATACATAGCTTTTATTTCCAAAGCACCAAGGGATTAAAAACTTGCAAATTTACAATCTTTTTGTTCAGGTACTATAAAGGAGGGTGATGGATGCAAGATGTCAGTGTGAAGGCAATAGGCTCAAGCAAGTGTAGGTGTCTGTGTGTTGCACTGTAGGTTGTGGGTGTGATATTAAGCTGTAGAGTGTGTAGTTGTTTACATTAATGCTTTTTAATGTAGATGATAATGTAGATGATGTAGATAATGTAGATGATGTATCAGATGTATTTTTATTTATTTTTAGACGGTTTTGAGGTAGGAAGATAGTCTAGTGGGGTGAGGCAAGGAGTTCCAAAGAGCAGGGGCAGCATGAGAATAGTCCTTAAAGTGAAAGTGAGAGGAGGTGATGAGAGGAGAAAAGAAGAAGGTGATTATCAGAGTGATGAAGGCTATTGAGGGAGTATTTTGAGACCAGAGCAGAGATGTAAGGGGCCTTGAAAAGATAGGGTCTTGATTTTATTTTGGAGGCTATGCCAAGCCAGTGGAGAAATTGACAGAGAGCTGCTGCCGTGCGTTGAGTATGGTAGATAATTCTTGAGGAGACATTTCTTATGGATTAGAGTGGAGACAGACGAGTCTAACCAAGATCAGTGAAACGGAGATCCAAGAAAGGCTCACTTACATGCAAGAAGGTCACCAAATACATTACAAGAAAAAAGTGATCTCCTTGGATCCAGTGTATTCACAAATTGCCTGGCTCAAGATACTACTCAGGAAAGAGGGTTATATGATACGCTCCCTTCTCCCTTTTAACGCCACCTTTTCTGATTTCCCCGCCATTAATTCCCCTCTCTGCCTCTGGTCCCATCTTCCCATCTTTTGTATATTATAGAGCAAGAGACACAAGTGACACTTTTATCGATGTTGGCTTACATAAGAATAGTGTGGTACATTTATTCATAGATAGAAAAACATCAACTTGTCTACTCTTTTGTGCTATTCCTCTTTGTTTCCTCTACATATCCGCTTGTACATTCCATGATCTCTCTTTTTTGTACCTAGAATGTTGTCTTTTAATAATAAAAATGAATTATGAAAATGGGCAGTGAATGTAAGTTTACATAGTGAATGAGTTCTGGAAAAGTATATTTAAGGAAATTGAAGCTTCAAAAGTGAGATATCTTATATGCTTATATTATATGCAATAATACAATGCAGGTCCGAGAGAAAGAGCCTGGAAGTCTTCACTGGACCCCAATCTACCTATTGATCACCATTGCTTTATGGTGTCAAGGTTATTTGCATAAATCAATTCAATGTCATATATGCTCAACTAAGAAAAAAACACCTTCCCTATCCAAATATCCTGGGAAGACCTTGGTTATAGCAAAATGCTGAGTCACAGTCTCAATATATGGGATAAAGATATTGAATTAAATGACTACTTTTCTTTAGGAAAAAAACTTGTGTGTGTGTGAAGTATGTAACAAACTAACAACATTAGTTGCTGGGTAAGACATGAACAAAAATACATTCCGCCATCTTGTTTGGCTTCAGGCTTTGACTCTCAGGACAATGTTTATCTACTGAACAGTGAAGGGAGTGTCGGGAGGAGAAAGTTGGGAAGTGGATTTACTTAAATCATTGGACAATTTTACATTTTTCACCTGCCCCCCTTCCTACGCATGCTCAGAAGCAGGAAGCTTACATCAATAAATGCAAGCACACTGGCATAACTGTAAGCCTCCTCTCATATAACCAAGTAGTATGAATGCCTGCAAGAAGAGGCATAAGAATAGATTTCTAATCAAGAACTAAATTATTTTTCTCATCTAGGTCAGACTTTTTTCAGACATATCTTTTTCATTAATATAGTTGTCCTTTCAAGGACCACTAATCATTTTTTATATACATTTTTTATAATAACTAAACATAATAATGGGTGAAATGATTTTCAAAAACCCAACGATAAAAAAAAACTATGTATTTTGCAGATTGTCAGACTTATTAAATTGCGATTCGGCCAATTGAATAGGGCTCTATATAAGCACAGAGCATATTTTTTTACAGAAGGTTTTAGTTATTGAACTTCTATGCAAAAGCTCTAACTGAAAACTTCTGTAAAAAAATATGCTCTGTGCTTATATAGAGCCCTATTCAATTGGCCACATTGCAATTTAATAAGGCTGTTTATATATAATGGTGTGGCTTGTATTTTGCTCTTCCACGCAGCTGGCTGTTACTTTCTGAGGTGGGGGTGGTGGGGGACCTTGTAAAGTACTGTAATTAACTTCTGCTGCTGAGATTACCGGCAGATGTAACTGCCACTTCCCCAGACACTTCCTGTGTATTCAAAGCCTGACACTTCAGGCAGTCTGCTGAAGCCAAAATGGTAGATTCCAAGGCAGCATTGCATTATTACATTTACTATAAATCCGTCATCCATCTAAGTTGTTAACTAATCCATCAGTTAAACAGTATGTCATTCCTGTGTCATCTTCAACCATGCACCCTTTAAAATATAATTTTATTAAAATAATTCTAAAGAGTATCTAATGGAAACTATGGATTCTAAGAGGGGATCTGATTACCCAATATAAATATATCCAGGGTCAAGATAAAGCTTTGTCAAGTAAACTTTTTGTGCCAAGAGGTTTTCAAAAGAGGGCATCCTTTGAGGTTAGCAGTAAGTATATTTAACCGTAAAGAAAGAAAAGGGTTCTTCACAGTAAGGGTAGTTAAACTGTGGAATTCTCTACCAAAGGAGGTGATGACAGCAGATTCGATAGGTAACTTTAAAAATAGATTGGATATATGTCTAAATAAAAATGCCAAAGTCGGGTTAACCTGGTTAATTAGAGAGAGAGAGTATTGATCCAGGGAGCAATCCGATTGCCAGTATCTGGGGTCAGGAAGGAATTGTATTTTTTTTTCCTTTTTGAGACAATTGGCCAAGTTTTAGTGGGATTTTTTTTTTCTGTTTGCCTTCCTCTGGATCAATTAACAATTAATCTGCATATTGCAGATCTAAAAAGGTTAAACTTGATGGACTTCAACTCTTTTTTCAACCTAAATTACTATGTAATCTTGAGGCAGGGACCTTGGCAAATTTTGTAAAAAAAAAATAATTGACTACCCCTGCTTTAGAGTCTGCATTTCTTTTTTATTCTAAAAACATGTTGCATATTTTTATGTTTAGTTCTTTAAAATAGCACATTTTATTAATAGGATCACAGAGGTCCTTTAATGTCTATTGAAGTTACTTATTCTCAACCATTGAACATAGCACTTGAATAATATACTTGATAATATCACACAATGATAAAAACTGGCAAACTGTGTCTAATACATGTTACCGTAAACTAACTGAGATGTATTACCAAGGCACTCCCCAATTCCCATTTACAGAACAGGGTATTATTTCAGCACATTTTCTCCTTTACAACATTTTCAGTGTAATGGTTGAAATCTGGCATAACGATTTACATTGCTAACCACTCATAATCTGCTCCTTTAACCGATTCCAACAGTCATTTTCAGTAGTAGCAAAAATGCTTTGTGGTTTATTGGAAAACTTTTTTTTTATAGGCATGGTGAACTTTTCCCCTTCCTTTACAGAGAAATATTCTTGAGAATTGTTTAAACAAGTCCAAATGTAGTTTCTAACTTTTGATTACTTTGGTTTCAATCCCCAAAAGGTATAGAAAGCTTAAAAGTCATATTGCATTTTTTACAGATATAGAGATGTTATGAACTCCTTTCCCATGTTTATGACTTCAGCTGCTAGGTTCGATAGGTGCCTGTGTTTTAACTTAAAATTATATATATATATATATATATATATATATATATATATATATATAGTGTATGTATATCAATATATCTATATAAGAAGCGATGTGAAAAAAATAGTACACCGCTCAATAATTCTCTGATGCTATATATCAATACATAAATAGTTTGGCAACACTGAGCTTGTTAGAAGTGAGGTACACGTTAACTGCAGTCTTTTCTGTCCCTTAGTATTAAAACATATAGAATCACATTAAAAAAAACTGTTTGTATGATATTAAAACAATATTTTGTGCAAAGCAAAGTTACAACAGTCCTTAGGTAATAATTTAGTCCATCCAGTTGGTAGCTCCAGCTCTCTTTTCTGCTGTGCCTCCTGATTCGGTGGTATAACAATGTGATGATGTTAGTGATGGAATTACCAAGAAGGCACAGTACTAGCAATATCTCTATATATTTCACCCACTTATAGGGATTTTTCTGGAATAAGCTAATTACAATGACACCTCATCTGAAAGCATAGCAGGAACCGAGAGCTGTAGAGACCAACTACCAAATGGATAGATTAAAGGATTACCTAAGGATTGCGGTAACTTCACTTTGCTTTGAACAAAAGATTGTTTTTTAATACCATGCGAGAATCTTCAAGACCAGTTAAAATAACAGTCCATTTTCATATATGATTCTATATATTAATACACATCTGACCTTTACCAGATCCTAATAGTACATAAATGTAATCTCACGTAAAAAATAACATGGAGTGGAAGAATCTAAAACCAGAATCAGTATTGCTGGGAGAAATTTCAACAACCTCAGATATGCAGATGATACTACTCTGATGACTGAAAGTGACTGAAAGTGAGAGTGCAAAAGTTGGCCTGCTCCTCAACGTTAAAAAGACGAAGATCATGGCAAACGGCAAACTCACATCCTGGCAAATAGATGGGGAAGAAGTGGAGGCAGTGACAGATTTTATCTTATTTTATTTATGGTGACGGTAGCCCTGAAATTAAAAGACATTTGCTTCTGGGGAGGAAAGCTATGGTAAGCTTGGACAAGTTACCAAAAAGTAAAGGTATATCACTATCAACAAACGTCTGCATAGTTAAAACTATGGTATTCCCAGTATGTAACATACCGATGTGGACCATAAAGAAGACTGAGCACTGTAGAATTGATGCCTTTGAATTGTGGTGCTGGAGAAAACTGCTTAGAGTCCCTTGTCCCTTGGCCAAACTGTTCACTGGAAGGTTTGATCATGAAGTTAAAGTGTAAATACTTTAGCCATATCATGAGTAGACTTGATTCCCTAGATACGACTCTGATGCTGGGAAAGATTGGAGGCACAAGAAGAAGGGGGAGGCAGAGATGGAGATGGATAGATTAGGTTATTGAAGCATTGAACATGAGCTTGGTGGAGCACAGAGGGGCAGTGACTGACAGATGTACCTGCTGCCGTCAATAGGGTCAAGGAGAGTCGCTAAACAACATCAACATGCATGAAACGCCTGAAAAAGTAAGTGTACCCTGTCAATTAATAATATGTGGAAACTACTTTAGCAGAAATGATCTAATGTAAACATTTCCTCCAAATTATTTGTCCTCGCCTGAGGAATTCTGTCTTAATACGCCTTACAAAATTGCATCATCTATCATCCAGTAACCATTTGATTGATCTTTATCTTTGTTTTGAGCAAACAATACAACTTATTGTTTAGATGGGAAACCATTCATGTCCAGGTGAACTCTAATGGTCTTTGTGCCTTTTTGTGTATATACAATAGTGACTGTCCCCAAACAATCCCACAATAGAAAACTCTAATATTTAATTTGTTCAATTTAAATTTAATTTGTCTAAATCTATCCATATATCATGCTAATCCCTAATATTGTATAATGGTTCCATTCTCATTGTAATAACTCTCAAATTAACAGAAATACAAATATAACTTTTATTTTAATACTTTGACACTTATAATTTAAATAATGTTCGTATGTAATGAATATATGTTTGCAGTTTTCGAAATGTTACTTAAGGTCAATATGAGATGTCTGACAAAATGTGTTAATTAAAAATGACAGTTGACAAAACCAAAAATTTATAAAAGTGCCTTTGTAAAAACAATTCTCATTTTATTACAAAGCCATAACGCATTAAATTATTTTTGTTGAAGTTTTACATATATGTATATATACCCTATATATACATATCTGTTCTATTTTGTTGTTTTACCTTACTGGTGCTTATAAGGTTGTTTTTTTTTATTTGCATGTACCCAATATGGTATTATTAAATTTAAAAAATTGTATTGATTTAAAGATGCCCGTTTTGCTCTTTCAACATAACACTCCATGGAGGTGATCCCTTCCATAGGAGTATAACTGTGAGTTTTTTTAGGTCCTAATAAAGGAAACTAGAAAAAACTAGAAAGAGCATATCTGGAGGGAGGCACAGTAGACCTTGCAACCAAAGAAGATCGACTAATTCAAAGGACCTACCAACCAGTGAACCAACAGAAGGTGTTCGAGATAGTCCAGACTGGACTACACATGAGCCATCTTCATACCTCATATGCTTGAGGTGTGTACATGTGGGTAACTGTCCTTCAGTTAATTCTGGTTGATAAATATATTATATTTTACTTGATTGAATATACTGAACTGCACTAGGAGCTGGTGGTTCACTCTCTCCCTCTTTCTCTTCTTTTAAAAACAAGTCTTCCTAAACTAAATAGCAGTTTTTATATCAATCTTCTTACTCTAAGTATCACATAAACTCATATTATCAGTATGGTCTCTCTGAACTGGGAAATAGGTAAATAATGATTAAAATGAATAACAAAATGAATACAGGTTTTCATTCATTAACATGTATTTAAATAGAATGTGCTATGTTCCACCATTGCTTTGTTTGAGATATTTGAGTGAACTGGTTTTCAAAAAGAGAGGAGTCTTGTAGACTTATTCCCATTAATCACAGATGTCTCCATTCAAGTTTACCACCTACTTATAGAAGCAGATAATGGTGCTATCTCTAAGTAAAGTTTGTTTCATCAAAAGATCTTGTTTTAAATATACTATAATGCTGAAAAATCCACATTCATAGAAACACAGTAATCCTCAAACCTTGTATCATTTGTAATAGCAAATTATTTAAAATTCAGAACATATATTTGTTGGCTGAATTTTAATTTATGTATATATTCTTATTGCACAAACTTAAGTTATTAAATAAGAAGGTGACAAATGTGGGCTTAATTTGTTTACTCTTGTATTAATTTTTCTGTCATATGGTATTTACAGGTTTACATGCATGAATTATTAATTCTACATTATTACATTAAAATGTATTTTTCTCCTAGTCTGCCTAGTTTTTTAAATAACTAAACATGACAACTGGTAAGTTTTTTATCAAAAGCAAAATAAATAAATAAATAAAATAATTGTCTATATTTTGCAACTTTTATGTGTAATTATTCTTTACTGGGTGACTCCATTTTGCTTTAATCACATATATGTGTCCTTGTAATTCCCTTAAATCCTCATGAGAGCAGATGTAACTATTACATTCCGATTGTGTAGAGAAGCTTCCTGTGTATTCAAAGTCTCCTCCCACCTCAGGAAATTCCTTTGTTGAAGCCAAAATGGTAGATTCCCCAACAGCAGCATTTTATGAAAAATAATGAATTAAAGACTGTATTATTTTATTATATATTCTTAAAAAATATGCTGCAAATATTCAAGTGTAGTTATTCAAAAAAATTAATGTTCAGAATATGACCACATTACTGAAATCAAAACTGTAATCTGCATTGACTGATAAGAGATGCGGAGTGTTCTATTAATATTGTGAAAATGCTATTTTATGTGGAAACTGGATTCTCATGACCTCTCATGAACAGATAGGCCTTAAAAAGTAAAAAATAATGTAAGACTGAAGTACTTTCAGCCGAACATTGGATTAGAATAGTGGGTCTTTCATCAATGGAAGCCACCAACTCACAGAGTTTTATAGCCAGGTGCTTGCCATTGAGCCTGACACATACATTGGAAAACTATAAAATAATGTAATTTATAGAAATAAAATGAGTGTGAATCATTATTTTTTATTGGTACCACTTAATGCGTAGAAAATAGACGCTTTCCAAAAATATGGAAAAAAAACTTTAAGTTATACTTATTGGGTCCAAATGTTAAGGTTTAAATTATTTTACTATGCAAACCTTCTTTCATATCTTGGCAGTAGTGATTTCCATTTTTATTCCATTGGTATCCATAATCTTATTAGAATCAAAAACACATGCCTTAAGTTTATTCGACAGCTCCATTGCCGAGGAGAGTTTGATACACTATTAGTAGCTAAAATAACAGAAACTATATAGAAGAATATTGTAAGGACTATCTACATTAAACTTGAAAGGGGTTCAAAGGGTTAGTTTGCTTTTCATTATTTTAATTTTTCAATCATTATGTTGAAATAGCTTGACCCTCCTGCTGATTTCCATCAAAAATTCAATCGTTTTTTGCTTTTTAGTTTCTAAAACACGCTTTAAAAAAAAAAAAAAAATCTATGGATTTGCAAGTGAAGAAAAAAACAGGGATTTAAAATAGTTTTTGGTTTGAGGCTTTTCACACTTATTTTCATCCCCATGTCTTAGTATAAAAGGAATTTGTCTGTGGGGTTGAACATGCTATCGCATTACCATAGATTTGTAAATGCATTCAAAAATCATGTCAAGCAATAAGGAGTCTATAAACATCTGGTCAGGATAATTCACATTTCAAATAATATTTAGTAGCTGGCAAGACTGTTTATTCAGCTAGAAAAACATCTTAGGAAAATTAAACAAATACGTTAAGACCAAAAAAAGAAAAAAGTGCTCCTTCTGCACCTTGGATCAACCAAAAGACAGAGCTGGGGACCATGCTTTTATTTGGAAGTTAAAGTAAACAGAATATAGGGAACCAATCCGATTTTACATAAATCCATTTAGCTGAGTGCCAAAAACTTTATGTCACTGAATTGCTTCAACAGAACAAAGGAAGCTAAGTAAACCATATTCTAACACTCAATGCAAGCAACAAAATATGTAATTATTAACAGAAGGTTGAACAGAACACCAAATGGACACACTTAATAAGGGGAAATAAATGGTCTAGCTAGGCTGTTTAGTTTATCTTCAATGAGTTTCTTGAGTAAAACAACCAAAAAAAAAAAAAACACATAGATATCCAAGAAAAAATCATGATATAGAAATATTTTATGTTCTACAGCTGACTGATGAATACTTTGTAAAAATGATTCAAGTTGTCAGCCAATCGAGTTGGGTCATAGCTTTGAACACTCAATCATATGGATACATGTCTTAATGGTAAAATATTTTCCTCTATTTTAATTCGTCTTTATCGAGTTTACAGGATAAAACAGTCAAGAACGGCTATAAGACAACAAGGGCCTCATTCAATTGCGATTTGGCCAATTGAATAGGGCTCTAAATAAGCACATAGCATATTTTTTTTAAAGAAGTTTTTAGTTAGTGAAAACCTTGCTTTTGGATAGATGCTTACTAACTAAAAACTTCTTTAAAAAATATATGTTATGTGCTTATTTAGACCCCTATTCAATTGGCCAAGTTGCAATTGAATAAGGGCCCTAGTGTCTAGTCTGCAGTAGAATTATTTTCCCATCTTATAAGATACACTTCAAACAATTGCCGTGTGCAATATTTACTATACTAATCTGCCAATTACTTTATTTTTTGTATATTGTTATTCCAATTAAAAGACCCTGCACAATAAAAAAAATATATGTTTGAAAACGTTGTCTAACTAAGGGTATATTTAATCAGGAAAAAGTCATATAGATAGTTTTTAATAGAAAATAAATATTGATGCCTCTTTAAGACCCTGGAGGATTCCCAATACATTGGTGGTAGTTGCCTGTTTAAGAGAAATATTTACAATTCTCAAGACCTATGGTTGCATCCATTTGGAGACCAGACAAAAGATGCAGGGGAGTGTGAGGGTTTTTAAGGCCTTTGTCCAGATTTTGAAATTATGGATATGGTAATCTAGTGAATGGATTGGTAGAGTGGAGCAGCGACAAAGAATGAAGTATGAGATGGATAACTTAGGAGAATTATTTAAAATGGATTGAACTGGAAGAAGTTAAGTGAGGGGAAGGCCAATTAGGAATATGGGGTCATTTTAACACAACATTGATGTAATACACATGCCTAGTTGAAAAAAAATGTGAAAATAAAAACTTGCAGGCCCACAGAAGCATGGAAAAAACTATGTTAACATCTGATATTTACCCTTATCAAAAATGCTTCCTAAATGCAAAATTGCATACTGAATTAAAAATGTGTACTGTAGTTATCAAGCAAGATTTCTTAAATATTTACAACACTGGGTGATTTAGAAATCTCTTTATTTCCTCAGAATTTTTTTTCAGGGAGGCATTTCATCTTAAACCATAATTCATGCAAAAAAAAAAATACACAGGAAAAAGTAATACGTATATATTCTATGATGGATGCTAGAAAGTAAAGTAAAAATAGTTCCTACATTAGCAAGGGTCAGACGGATACAACAATTAGTAGATAAATGTTCTTGGAACTACAAAATAAGTGAACTGCTGTATTGAAGACATGCAAAGTGAAAACAGCTATTAAATTGTCCTCTTTCAGCTACCCGCAGATCGTTACAGGCGGAAAACCCTACTGGCTGTCGAAATCGTCACTCCATTGCCGAAAAGCCTTTGATAGAACCCGCAAAGGGTTTACAGACAAGTTCTCACCAATGTAAAAGACAATATAAACACACCAGCTGACTTTAAAATATGGGGAAAGCATTGGAAGTCATTATAATTACTTGCACAACAATCCCCAAATAAAAAATATGCATTTAAAATAATTATTATTTCATCAAATGTTGGAATGGTCATGCATATGCCAATATGAAAAGCCATCTGCAACATGCATAAATCAATTAAAGACACACTATCTGATTAAATAGCAACACAAAAACATGAAAGTGCTGCCATATTAATCCTTTCTCACTCACAGAGGCACGCATTGGGAACCTGAAATAGAAATAGTACCTTCAAAAGGGTTCCTACAGAGATTTAAGAGTGCCCTAGTAGACCTCCTTAAAAAGTAAACAGTAAACCACTTTTAAACAATACAAAAGTAGGGTAGTTCATCTGATTGTCATGCTCAACATTCGCATTGCCACATTAGTGTCAAAATAAATATGTGACCCCTCTTCTCAAGTGACATTCATCATATAAACATCATATACCGGTGGTTCACAAGCCTTTCCTCCAGACTCCCCAGACAGGCCAGATACAATCATTAACCATGATAACCCAGGTGACCAAATCTGAGACCCCTGTTGAATAATAATTGTCTCACCAGTGTTTACACACTGTTAAACAGAAAACCTGACCTGTCTGGCTAGCCCTGAAGATTAGCTTGTGAAACACTGCTATACACATTGCCAAAAATAATTGATGCAGTATTTAAAGAGATAGCAGACTTATATAAAACCATGTAGATTCATTGAACTATGGATGCTATGATCACTTAGAAAATACTGAGGCACAAAATAGCAATGTAATTTATCAATCCAAATGAAAATCACAGGTCAAGAAATACATGTGATCAGTAAAGGCCACGTGGAGGCCTGCCACTACAGTAAAACAAGCATCAAAACATTAACTATAGCAATGCAATCAGACACACCCTGAATAAATAAATAATCTGATAACGTTGTCACTAACATAATTTGTTTACTCTGCATCAAACAGTGAGTGTGATCTATATATGGAGAAGAGCAATCATCAGCTGGAATGCCAAATAAGTCTCAGATCCACAGGTGAGCAATTCCAAACCTGAAATCCACCTGCCTAATAACTGGTGCTGTAATCAACAAGCTCTATAACCCCATCCCCAAGAAGTCATCAGTACATCTACAGCATGTATTCTCAACATGACAGAGAGATGCATGAGAATATGGATGCATGGTCACATTTGAGGTACTATTGTTTGCACAGCATGTGGCATGATGGAGATCCGGGTGCAAGGTGTGTGATTGAGGAGTGGATGAGGAGTGGGACAGGGGAGTGTCTGAGAGTGAATGAGGGTTCAAGTGGTAATGTGATCAATGCTGGGCCAGAACCAAGCCAGACAAGTGACATACCAAAGGCCATACATAGTATCATGGTGGGGGATCAGGGAGGAGAGAGAGCTCCAGTAGAACAGGGACAAAGGGATATAGGGAAACCTACAGACAGGGAGGATGATATTGATGTGGGTGATCAGCTTTTGGGGGGGGGCACAACAAGAACTGGGTGCTTAACAAATGCTGGCACAGCAACAGGCACAGGGGGTTGAGCAGGTCCAGGACCTTCTAAGGAGGGTCCGGCCACCCAATGTATACAGGGAGTGCCTCACGTTAGAGTGGTTAACTAAAGGGGAGGTGTTTGAGCATTTTAGGTTGACCCGTGCCAGTCTTGGAGAGCTCCATGCATTTTTAAGTAAGGACCTTGAGCCTCGCGCACGGACCAATAGAGCTATACTAGGAATGACACGTATGGTAGCCGCAATACACCTCCTTGCCTCTGGTAGTTTGCAGAACACCCTGAGTATAGCCGGAGGAATTTCTCAGCCAAGCCTCTTAAACTTTTGAGTATATTCCTCCATGCTATTGTTCGGCAAGTTACCACATACATCAGTTTCCCCAACGCTGAGGAAGAGATCTTGAAGGTAAAAGCTGATTTTCACCAAATAGGAGGTATCCCTAATTTGCTAGGTGCTATTGATTGCACACATGTTGCATTGATACCTCCTAGCGAGCAAGAAGCGCTATTCAGAAATCGCAAACATTATCATTCAATCAATGTATAGGTTGTTTGTGATGCGAACTTGTGCATTAAAAATGTGTTTGCAGCCTTCCCTGGAAGTGCTCACGATGCCCATATCCTGCATCAATCATCCACCTATGATTTGTTTGAGTCTGGCCAATTTCCATCTGGTTGGCTACAGGGTGAGTACCCAGAAGTAATCACAGGCAACCATATCTTACTAACGCTTGATACAATAACATATACATAATGTTGCTCTGATGTTCACATGTGCATAAGGGAGTAATTCTACCTGAGCCATAACATAATTGCTCATTGCGGTGCATAACAAGGTTTGTCGGATCACCGTTGCCTGCTGTTGTCTGCACAATATAGCAGTACAGGCCAACTGTCTGGGGGACATTGATGCGGCCCTGCTACATGGGGAGGAAGAACCTATACCTCCCCCTGTAGTGGATAATCTGTAGGGGTCACATCAACGTGCCCACATCATTCATGAGTACTTCACATGTAAGTATAAACCCAATAAAAAAATTACCATAATGTAGCTTGATTATACATAACTCCTAAAACTCTTTTCTCCATCCCCATTGTCATGCAGAATATAAAACAGTCCACAGTAGAGGAGAGTTCCCTGATATGATGTAGGTCTCATGATACACTATTGATTAACAATGAATACACTAGAACATGCCACGCTATCAGTTACAGGTAAGAAAGCACACATTCCCAAACACATCATAAGTACTGACAATTCAAAACCAATAGCATAGATAAATGTACTGGATTATGTATCCCACAATGTCAATGTATATATGCCCCACATTTGTATGTGAAAACCTCAACACACTATAGACCAGTCTATAGACCAGTAAAGTTCACATTGGCTGATAATGAAAATCCACATCCAATAGGGATCAATGCAATTCATATCAATCTGGAAATAAGAACATACCTGCAGATATGTAACAAGAATATATCTACTGCATGAGATGAAAATCTGTAATCACTAATCATATTTTAACTCATTGTTGAAAGTAAAATGATTACAGTGGATAATTGGTGACTCCAATAATCACATTACATTGCCATTACAGAACTGCTGATGTGTGTAAACTCATCGTTTAACAACATGGACAAAGAAAAACAACATGTACAGCAACAGACCAGATGCTACATCAATGTAGCCTTACCTTTCAATCTCAAGAATATATCCCAAAGGTAAAGCGTAAACGGTCCAAATAGATCTACAGCGCACCTATCCTGTTGGAAAAAATCACCTTGTGAATGATCTCGGGGACACGTCCAAGTTAAAACAGCACAGGTAACTCTCCAATGATGCATTAATATCTAATAGGTGTGACATTCCTACATCATTAGTAATTAGAAATATCCTTCCTCATCATCTGCCAGATGAGAAGCATGTTACATATGTTAGAATCAGTCAAAACATCTGTTTGAAATTACCAGCATGTCTTGGTATGTGATGAAGTAGGCGCTCATGTAGCATGTGTAATGTTCAAATTTACATGTTCCTTGTATGTTTCTTACAGATCGCAAAGACCATCCCGACATTCCATGACCATGCTATTGTCACATTGCATCATGTATGTTCATGTGCCATAATCGTTCATGTCTTTCATCGGGTGAGATATGTGATTCTTAGTACTGATTAGCTAATATATGTAAAGCTTCAATTGCAGACTACAATGCAGATGTCATGCATATCCACAGCATGTGTATGCTCACATACTCTACATAGATGTATATGTACCTATTGCTTTAGACAGGCTATTCCCTTCTCTGCTTGGACTATTCTGAAGCCTGTATCATACGTCGTTCCAGATCTCTTCTTCAGTGCTGATGTGATCCTCCCTGTACATATGGGGTTTGGAACATAACTGTTAATGAGGTTACCTTAACCTTCAGTTATGCGTATGTAACAACAGATAATAGAGATGCTCATTCAGAGAACAGAATTCCCTTCAAATTGGCCGGTTTGTTGTGAGTGAATCTCTCAAATAAGTTAGAACACACTGATGTGGTCCTGGTCAGGTCCCCATCTGAGTGTTCAAACTTAGGTATGGAGAGTCTGCTCTCATAGTGGATTAGCATTTCCAGAGAACTGACCTATTGGTGTTATACCTCTGCAGTTACATAGGAGTGTCTGTTGGACACACAAGCCTACAATTTACTTGTCCCCATGAGTATATGTCCTTATTCTGTATTATTGTTTTTGCTTATTGAATGTTATAGTTCTCTTGATGTAACTTATATTGCCTCATGTTGGATGATACACTGTATATCCCCTCAACTGGTCATCCATATCAATGCCATCCCCACTGCCTGCATTCATAGTTACATAGTTACATAGGCCCTCATTCAATTGCGATTTGGGCAATTGAATAGTGCTCTAAATAAGCACATAACATATTTTTTTAAAGAAGTTTTTAGTTAGTGAAAACCTTGCTTTTGGATAGATGTTTACTAACTAAAAACTTCTTTAACAAAATATGTTATGTGCTTATTTAGAGCACTATTCAATTGCCCAAATCGCAATTGAATGAGGGCCATAGTATTTAAGGTTGAAAGAAGACTTTCAGTCCATCAAGTTCAACCTTTTAAGATCTCCTCTGATCTGAAATATGTGGATTAACTATTAATTAATTAGTTGTATAAAAAAAAAATCAATTCCCTCCTGATCCCAGACACCGGCGATCGGACTTCTCCCTGGATCAATACTGTCTCTCTAATTATCCATGATAACCCTGAATTCCCTTTTTAATTAGAAATAAATCCAGTCCCCTTTTAAAGTTAAAATCGAATCTGCTGTCACCACCTCCTCTGGTAGAGAATTCCACAGATTAACCACCCTTACTGTGAAGAACCCTTTTCTTTCTTTAAGGTGGAATCTTTTTACTTCTAACCTCAAGGGATGTCCTCTTGTCAGTTGAAAACCTCTTGGCACAAAAATCTCCCTTGACAAATCTTTATACTGACCCTGGATGTACAGTATTTATCTAAGGTAATCATATAGACACCTTTTTTCTAGAGAAAATAAGTTTAATTTGGTTAGTCTTTCTTCATAACTTAGCCCCTCCATTCCCCTTATTAGTTTTGTTGCCCTCCTCTGTACCTTTTCCAGCTCTAAAATGTCCTTTTTATAAAGTGGTGCCCAAAATTGTACTTCATATTCTAAAGGAGGGCATACTAGAGATTTGTATAGTGGCAGAATTATATTTGCTCCCCTGGCTTCTATACCCTTCTTAATACATGCTAATATTGTATTTGCCTTTGTAGCTGCTGCTTGGTTTTGAGCACTGTTACCTAGGTGGTTGTCCACAAGCACTCCCAAATCCCTTTCAATATCTGATACACCTAGATTTGCTCCATTAAGATTATAAATTGCATGGCTATTTTTCCTTCACAGATGCAAAACTTTACATTTATTCATATTAAATCTCATCTGCCATTTAGATGCCCATTCCTCAATTTTATGTAAATTCCTTTTGAGGGAAAGCACATCACTATCCTTATCTTTTTAATTACCTTGCACAACTTCGTGTCATCAGCGAAAATGGAGACACCACACTCCAATCCTACCTTTAGACATTAATAAATATGTTAAAAAGGAGAGGACCTAATACTGAACCCTGAGGAACCCCACTAACCACAATAGTCCAATCGGAGTATGTTCCATTTACAACAACCCTTTGCTTCCTTTATTTTTGCCAGCTCTCAATCCATGAGCAGATATTTACTGCAACTCCTGTATCTCTTAGTTTGCACAATAGTCTCCCATGTGGCACTGTATCAAAAGCCTTTGCAAAATCCAAAAAGACTACATCCACTGAGTTGCCTTGATCCAGGTTCCTACCAACCTCCTCATAGAAACTAATTAGATTTGTTTGACATGACCTATCCCTCATAAATCCATGTTGACTCCTACTTACAATCCTGTTCAAATAGACATATTCTTGTATATTATCCCTTATTAACCCTTCTAAAAGCTTCCCCACTACAGAAGTGAGGCTCACTGGTCTATAATTCCCTGGATTTGCTCTTGCTCCCTTTTTAAATATAGGTATCACATCAGCTTTTCTCCAGTCATCTGGTAGATACCCTGTGTTGAGTGAATCTTGAAAATATAAATATAATGGTTTTGCTATTACAGAACCCAGTTCCTTTAGTACCCTTGGATGTATTCCATCAGGACCCGGGGCTTTATTAACATTTATTTTTTCCAACCTCTTTTGGATTACTTCCTGTGTTAACCAATTATTTGGCAAAGGTAGTGTAGCCCCATTATGTTTCTGTGTCCCAACCACTGGTACCTCCCTTGTGTGTACCGAAGAAAAGAACCTATTTAGCTCATCTGCCTTTTCCTGGTCACTAATTATTCTGTTCCTATGTCTCTATTTCCCTGTGTTACTGTGTTATTGATGCTTAATCCACTTATATAGGTAATCATATCCCCTCTTTAGTGTCTTTTTTACTAGAGAAAATAAGCTTAATTTGGTTTGTTCTACATATCTTAGTCACTCCATTACCTTTATTAATTTTGTTGCCCTTCTCTGTAATCTTTCCAGTTCAAAAATGTTATAAAGTGGTGCCCAAAATTGTACTCCATATCCAAAATGAGGGCATACTAAGGATTTATATAGTGACAGAATTATATGTACTTCTCTTGCTTCTTTACCCTTCTTAATGCTTGTTTATATACTGTTTTACTTGCCTTTAAATATGCTGCCTGGCATTGAGCACTTTATTTCTCTGATATCCCTAGGTCTGTTTCATTTAGATTATATATTGCATGCTTTTTCCTTCCAAAATACATACCTTTACATTTATTTGTATTAAATCTTGTTTGACATTTTTGCTGCCCGTTGTTCTAGTTTAGGTATGTCTATTTGGCAGTGAAAAGTACATAATTTCTGGTTTGTTTATCCTGCACAACTTATTGTCATCTGCAAAAATGGAGACATAACGTTCTAGTCCTACTTCTAAATTAAAAAGTTAAAAAGGAGAAGACCTAATTCTGAACCCTGAGGAACCCCACTAACCACATTAGTCCAATCTGAGTATGTTCCATTTCCACCAATGCTTTATTTCCTGTCGTTTAGCCAGCTCTCAATCCATGAGCAGATATTGACTGCAATTCCTATATCTCTTACTTTGTACATGTATCTCTTACTTCCATGTGGTACTGTGTCAAAAGCCTTTGCAGAATCCAAAATGACTATATCCACTAAGTTCCTACTAAGTCCCTCATAGAAACTAATTTATTTGTTTGACATGAAATATCCCTTCAAAAAACACGTTGACTCCTACATATCTTGTTCATATGGATATATTTCTGTTTAATATCCCTTATTAACCTTTCCATGAATTTCTCGATACAAAAGTGAGTCCTAAGAGATCTAAAGTTCCCTGGATTTGTTCTGGCTCCCTTCTTAAATACAACATTTGCTTTTCTCCAGTTATCTGGTACCAAATCTGTGGCCAGTGAGTCTTGAAACATTAGATATAATGGCTTTGCTATTACAGAACCCAGTACCCATGTATATATACCTTCACAAACTGGGCCAGATTCAATTTGAAGCCTGCAACTCGATTGCAGACAGTCGAATATCTGCAGGTGTGTTGCAGGCTCCCGTTGGTCTCTAGTTGAGATACTATTCAATTGCTCAAGTCCGTAAGTTACGGGCCCGAAGCCAAAACGGTAAACCATGCACTGGTTCGGAGCAGTTCAGGGCAGGTACATGATCAATCAGCGAGCCTGTAACCGCCCATTTCGAATCAGCCATGAGACTGTCATTATTACGGCAGTAAAACACGGAGGTTACATGTCAATCAATTAGACTTGGGGGTCTGATATGAGATCAAACTCGCAAAACATTTAAAATAAAGAATTATGAAAATTATTGCCAATACTGTTCTAGTGCATATTAGTGGTCTGATATGTATTATTATTATTATTATCTTTATTTATATTGCGCCAACATATTCCGTAGCGCTGTACAGGGGTTGAGTACATGGCAAAAAACAAACTTACCACCTTGTAAAGAATGGAGGGCCCTGTTTTTGAGCTTATAATCAAATTTACATAGAGCTTGTTTCCAAGGCACTGACACAAGATTGAAAACTCACAAACCTACAATCTAAGGGTTTAGGTGTGATACAAGAGGGTGACAAATAATAATTGGAAGTGTGTTGTACTGTAGATTGTGGGTGTAGGTGTTATTAAGCTGTGGAATGTTCAGTTGTACATGTTAAGGCTGAAGGTGATAAGATTTTTTAAACAGGTATGTTTTTAATAATTTTTTTAAGGTTTTGAGGCAGGAAGATAATCTAATGGAGCATGGAGTTCCAAAAAGTACGGGCAGCACGAGAAAAGTCTCGAAGACGGGAGTGAGAGGAAGTGATGATAGAGGAGCAAAGAAGAAGGTTGTTAGCAGAGCGAAGGGGGCGGTTGGGAGAGTATTTTGAAACAAGAGCAGAGATATAAGGGGGTGCACTGTTGTTGAGGGCTTTAACTCATTGATACCAGAGATCAATTTAACCCCGAAATTACACGTAAAAATATATTTGATTTCCTGCCAATTCACGAGTTTGAGACTGTTGTGCAATTCATTCTAATGTCTATCATCGCTTTCCCCGTTATTTACAGTGTGTAACGGATCTACTGGCACCCCGACCGGGTACCTCCGTTGATAGACGCGTCCTAGTTTGCGTCGAGGCCTACAAGCACCGCACCGGACACCAAAACCACCACAGACTTTACAACCGCCGTAGCTTAACTGGAGCCGCGCCGTCTTCCTTCCACCCTGTATGAATCTCCAGCATCCAGGATCGTGTGGAGAAGACCTCTCCTCCAAGGAGAGCACATCAGGAACAAGCGTTCAGTAGTTACAGCTCAAGGGAGTATGCAAAAGCATAGCAATCCCCAGTAGGATATAGCGATCCCCTCCAATAACGAGACGAGGCTATGTTTTGAAGGGTCAAGTAGTGAACTTTAATGACAGGGGATCTCCTTTTATGCAATGGTGCCCTCTGAAGGGCTACACCCACATAATTATCACAACAGCCAATTATATACATGGTTCAACCCCCACGTCTCCTCCCCTCAGATAACAGGTAACACAATTAAAACAGACACAATTTTAACCACATTCTGGATGTACCCCAAATACAGGGGGTACACCTTTAAGTCCAGCACTCACCCAGGGAAACAACATATTAAAAAATGGCATGAATCAGACCAGGGGTTCAAAAGTTAGTAAAAGTATATTTTACACATAACACACAGACATTTCACATATCCCTCATAGTTGGCCACACAATACACATATAGGGACAATAGGTGAGTCACACCTCCCTGAGGCTACCTGGCAACTTGGATACAATCAGACATTAATTAGATCATCCTTCTTTGTTCTTATCTGAGAATGAAAACAGTTTATACAATAGACTTCCTTATCTGTAACAGGATTATCTCCCATGCCAAGGTCTGCACTAGTCTGGGCCAATATTCTGCAGAGCATAAACCAACATACATGCAGTATAATAGTAGGATCATATTTTAACCATAATAATCATAAAACAGGGTAAAACAGTGATGGGTTTCGTTAAACAGTGCAGTATTGAATTTCTATTATCATTTACAGTGCTACAAATATGTGTTAAACCCCTTGCGGGTCCTCTCTAGCACTCGTATGATTTTCACCTTCATTTGCTATTTACGGGGTGAAAACATTTGCGGGCTTGGGGAAATTGAGCAATTGAATAGCGATTTGCAATTTTAGCCTTATGAAAGTGACAGTTCAAAGGCTTCTGGAGGCTGTAACTTACGGGTTTAACCATTGACATTTTTTCAAGCTTGTAACTCGGAAGCCAATTGGAGCCCGTAAAAAGATGCCAATTGAATAGCAAATTAGCTTGCAACCTCACTTACGGGCTCCCGGATCTCCCGAAACATCAATTGATTGAGGGACCTGGTGTTTTGTTAACATTTATTTTTTCAAGCCTCTTTTGGATTTTCTTCCAATTCTTTGGTAATGGTAGTGCAACCCATTTATCCATCGGTTACTTCCCTTGTGTAGTCAGAATAAATCATTAGTTTAGCTAATCTTCCTTTTCTAGGTCACTATTTATAAGTTGGCCTGTTTCAAATTTTAAGGGTCCAGTATTTTCAGGGATGGTCTGACTTTCCTTTGCAATTAACTTTTCATTTTCTATTTTAGCCAACTAATAGTTTATTTTTTTGTGAGATTTGTTATATTCCTTGTACACATGTAAAGCTGACTCTGTTTCTTTTTCTTGTATGATTTAATTCAATGTATTCATATTTTGTTTTTATAACCATTATAATTCTGCTTTAGTGAATACTGTGATGGTGATCAGTGCTACTGTGTTACATACTATATACCCTTAGTGATGGGTCAAGATGGGCTATGTAGGTGCTAGGGAACAGACTTTAATGAATACTGTGAATGGTTGTGATACATTTTTAGGATACATTGCAGCCCATCAAAATCCATGCAACTGTATAGTGAATCTCCCACTTTGTTGAGTAATAAGTAAATATTACATTTAATGGAGCACTTCTAAAAATGTACTGCGGTGATAAGGTAACATTGTTAATATTTTAGCTCTCCCCAAATATTATTCTGATATATCATGTGAAACTAATTAATACATGTCTCATGAAGATATTTGTGGGTTTAAGTTATTTAAAACACCTACAGAATTACATTCAGTCCCAATGAAATTAATGAATAATTCCTGAGATTATATTAACAACTGGTAAAATTTCCGCTTGCCTATATTTTATTGGTTCTTCGCTTAGGAAGTAAAAACAAATGCATTTAATGTATTACCTACATATGCAACTACAGTATGCTGCAGTGGGAGCTACCATTTTTGTTTATGTTGATCTGCTTCTACTGATGGAAAGAGCTACTGTGAATGCAGAGGACGATGTAATCTGCTACATTGTGAATGTGGCAATGGAGTGTGCTGGACATTCCATTGCCACATGGACTAATGGAAATGGTATTAGAAAGCAGCTTAAACTAGCAACTCAAAAAAAAAAAACAAGAAGGGATACACAGTAAACAATAATTGCATAAATATTAAGAGGCTACATTTATTGATCAGGTTTAGGTCTTCTACGAAGCATAAAATAGGACTACAATGGGTGCTTGAAGAAATATTTAATTTTGCAGTGTGTATCTAACCATGCACAAAAAGAAAAGAACTAAACACGCCATCTGAATAGTTTGATTTCAGCCTGAAAGCCTGCTAAACATATTATAAACCATGTTCTCTGGCTAACTTCATGTGAACTTGCCTTAGAGTAAACCAGAGGGGCCTATGTATCAAAAGAATTAGCTAAAGTGTGTCAACAATCATCAAATATATGCTAGTTCTATGAGTCAAATATGTACATACTGTAAATGCATTAACGGCCATAATACGAGAACATGAGCAACTCAAAAATCTGTCCCATTCCAGCAATGTGAAATAAATCTAATATGTGATGGTCTCCAAACCCATTTATCTGCTGCTTAAAATAGCCCCTTCACTTGTTCATGGGCCCATGTTAGCTAAGCAAGCACTAGCACATATTATTATTATTATTATCTTTATTTATATCGCGCCAACATATTCCGTAGCGCTGTACAGGGGTTGAGTACATAGCAGAAAACAAATTAAACACCTTGTAAAGAATGGAGGGCCCTGTTTTCGAGCATAAAATCAAATGTACATAGAGCTTGTTTCCAAGGCCTGACACAAGATTGAAAACTCGCAAACTTACAATCTAAGGGTTTAGGTGTGATACAAGAGGGTGACAAATACAATTGAAAGCAATTGGTTCAGTAAAGTGGAGGGGTCTGTGTGTTGTACTGTAGATTGTGGGTGTGAGTGTTATTAAGCTGTGGAATGTTCAGTTGTACATGTTAAGGCTGAAGATGATAAGATTTTTTAAACAGGTGTGTTTTTAATAATTTCTTAAAGGTTTTGAGGCAGGAAGATAATATAATGGAGCGGGGCAAGGAGTTCCAAATGGATGGGGAAGCACGAGAAAAGTCTTGAAGACGGGAGTGAGAGGAGGTGATGAGAGAGGAGGAAAGAAGAAGGTCGTTAGCAGAACGAAGGGGCCGGTTGGGAGAGTATTTTGAAACAAGAGCAGAGATATAAGGGGGTGCACTGTTGTTGAGGGCTTTATGTGTTAGGGTCATGATTTTAAATTTGATTCGGGAAGCTATGGGAAGCCAGTGGAGTGATTGACAGAGAGGGGCTGCCGACACTGATCGTTTGGTATTGAAGATGAGTCTAGCGGAGGCGTTCATTATGGATTGGAGGGGAGACAGACGAGAGATGGGGAGGCCAGCAAGGAGGGAATTGCAGTAGTCGAGTCGAGAGATGATGAGAGAGTGAATTAGAATTTTAGCTGTGTCTTCTGTAAGATAATGACGAATTTTGGAGATGTTTTTTAGGTGAAACTGACATGATTTTGTTATTGCTTGGATGTGAGGAATAAAAGAGAGGGCGGGATCCAGTAGAACCCCAAGACAACGGGCCTGGGAGGTAGGGGCGATGATGGTGTTGTCAACAGTGAGAGATATTTGAGGTGTGGAAGCTGTAGTAGAGGGTGGAAAGATTAGAAGTTCAGTTTTAGACATGTTGAGTTTGAGTTGACGGGTGGACATCCAGGAGGATATGCTAGAGAGGCAGTTGGAAACTTGAGCTAAAAGAGAGGGGGATAGATCGGGTGCAGAGAGGTAGATTTGAGTATCATCTGCATAGAGATGATACTGAAATCCAAAGGATTTTATAAGGGTGCCAAGGGAGGAGGTGTAGATGGAGAAGAGGAGGGGGCCTAGGACAGAACCTTGGGGAACGCCAACAGACAGAGGGAGAGGTGAAGAAGAGGTGCCAGAGAAGGAGACACTAAATGTACGATCTTTAAGATAGGATGTGAACCATGAAAGAGCTGTGTCCTGGATGCCAAAAGAGCGGAGCGTTTGGATTAGAAGAGGGTGGTCAACTGTATCGAAGGCAGCAGAGAGATCCAGGAGAATTAGAATAGAGTAGTGACCCTTTGATTTGGCGGTTAGCAAGTCATTAGTGACTTTTGTAAGGGCTGTTTCTGTAGAGTGTTGGGACCGGAAGCCAGATTGGAAGGGGTCAAGTAGGGAATTGGAGGAAATAAATTGAGTGAGGCGATTGTAAACAAGCCGCTCAAGGAGTTTAGACGCAAGGGGAAGTAGTGAGATAGGGCGATAGTTGGAGGCAGAAGCTGGGTCAGAAGAGGGCTTCTTGAGAATGGGTGTAACTGTGGCATGTTTTAAGGAGGATGGAAACTTGCCAGTGTTTAGGGAGAGGTTGAATAGATGTGTGAGAGCTGGGATAAGTGTGGTGGATAGGGGAGGGATTAGCTGTGATGGAATAGGATCATGAGGACATGTGGTAAGGTGAGAAGTTGATAGTAAAGTAGATACTTCATCCTCGGTTACAGGGTCAAAGGAGTCCATAGTGGAGGTGGGATTGGGGAAGGGTAAGGGCTGGGTGTTGTCGGTTTGGGGAGAGGGTGGTGGGGTAGGGCCAAGCTGGGAGGAGAGCTCATTTCGGATGGTATCGATATTAGGCATATAATAAAGGTTAATATGCATTAATAAATAGTGGCTACTTTAAATAGCATAATCTGGCATATTTATGTGTCCCACCTACTCAATATGTATATGCTTGAGGTAGGGAAGTATTATGCAGGTGTCATTAGACACTATTATTTACTATTAACCCCCTGCCTCCTTCCAAATGTTTATGTTTAGTCTTACTCTCCTTTGCAGTTAACATTTAATTTTCTATTTAAGGCAGTCTAACAGGGAGAGTCCTGCTGGGATTTTGTGGTTCCTCATTTTTGTTTTTAGAGGTTTTAAAATGTTTCCTTCATAATTAAAATAAGCCCTAGGATCAGGGGCGTAGATTAAATGAATAGGGTAAACAAAAAAATAGCAAAATTAAACTTGACCATGCATTACCAAATATGTCTTTTCCATGTCCCAGTATGTCTTTCCCACGAAAGATTTGACCTATAATTTATATTATATATATATATATATATATATATATATATATATAAGTTGGCATATAGACATATTTATATATATATATATATATATATATATATGTATACAGTATTTATATATATATATATATATATATATATATATATATATATATATATATATATATATATATATATATATAGTCAAACATTTCCCAATTATTTGTTTTATTTGAATGCAGAATGTGTATTTTTTTTTATTCCATAGAATTATTTTGCAACATATATAAATATTAAATTTAATTTTAAGTAGTTAGAAACTAAAGCCAGGGTTTAGTATATTTATATAATTTAATTCATATTAGACTATCAGTCCATGCTAAACATTTTATTTTTTTCACTCATAATATTTATATAGAGTTTTTGGAGCATGGCCATATTTGGCATTCTTGGGAGTGAGCTTACCCACTCCCATAACTGCTGCCAATGAGTCAATAATGGGGAGGCATTTAGAAAAATAAATTAAATAATATGGGGTTTTCTTATTTTGCTGAAAATGTTGGGGTAGACTAAACAGCTACTCGTATGGTTAAATTGATAAGATTGGGAGAGAAAACAGCAATATAGTTCATAACATAGTAGGTAATATACTTTTTATACATATTTATCAAACCTGCTAATGGGCTTAATTTTTCCATAGCATCACTATGCCAATACATTTGCCTTTTATTTAGTTTATGTTTCTATTTACAAAAAGCATTTTAATACAAAATTAAAGACAAAAATTATATTAGGAAGAAAAAGTGAGATAGATTCACTGAACCTTGTGGCTAGGAATAATTGTGATGCCTGTTTGTCTGAATAAGATTTAAAAGGTTTACCAGCATTGATGCTGAGGATATATTAGATGTACGTAAAATTCTAGCTGAAATCCCCTTCATGATATTCACTAATCATTTTTCCATCTATGGAAGAAATTTACGTCATCACAAGGGCTGTTATGGGTTGTGATGGACTCTAATGGCAGATTCCTCAGAGGAAATAACCAATGCAGCTTTTTATGCTACACGTCACATCACAACCCTTGTGATAGTTGATAAATATCCCAATATGAATGGATATCAGTCTTGCAACAAAAATCTGTATATTCACCAGCTACGTCTAATTCTCAGAATTTGCCTTCTAATATAATATACCTGTGATTTTTGTCATGGAACATATGGAATGTATTTTATTATAACTCTATTGATCCTACTACAGTGCCTTGCAAAAGTATTCACCCCCTTTGGCATTTTTCATGTTTTGTTGCCTCACAACCTGGAATTAACATGGATTGTTTGAGGATTTGCATAATTTAATTGAATTTCAATTTTTATTGTGAAGCAAACAACAAATAGGACAAAATAACAGAAAAAGTCAATGTGCATAACTATTCACCGACCTAAAGTTAATACTTTGTAGAGCCACCTTTTGCTCCAATTTGCTTTGGATAAGTCTCTATGAGCTTGGCACATCTTACCACTGGGATTTTTGCCTATACCTCCTTGCAAAACTGCTCCAGCTCCTTCAAGTTGGATGGTTTGCTCTTGTGAACAGCAATCTTTAAGTCTAACTACAGATTTTCTATTGGATTGAGGTCTGGGCTCTGACTAGGCCATTCCAACACACTTACATGTTCCCCCTTAAACCACTCAAGTGTTGCTTTAGCAGTGTGTTTGGGGTCATTGTCCTGCTGGAAGGTGAACCTCCGTCCTTGCCTCAAATCACGCACAGAGTGGTACAGGTTTTGCTCAAGAATATCCCTGTATTTAGCACCATCCATCTTTCCCTCAACTCTGACCAGATTTTCCAGTCCCGGCTGCTCAAAAATATCCCCACAGCATGATGCTGCCACCACCATGTTTCACGGGATGATGTCTTTTTTTGGTGATGTGATGTGTTGGGTTTGCGCCAGACATAGCGTTTTCTTTGATGGCCGAAAAGTTAAATTTTAGTCTCATCAGACCAGAGCATCTTTCTCCATACAAACTCAAATGCCATTTTGTTTTTTTGCTGAAAGTAATGGCTTTCTTCTTGCCACTCCGCCATAAAGCCCAACTCTATAGAGCGTGCAGCTTATTGTCGTCCTATGTACAGATACTCCAGTCTCTGCTGTGGAACTCTGCTGCTCCTCCAAGGTAAATTTAGGTCTCTGTGCTGCCTCTCTGATTAATGCCCTCCTTGCCCGGTCCGTGAGTTTTGTTGGGCGGTTGTCTCTTGGCAGGTTTTACTGTTGTGCCATGTTCTTTCCATTTGGTTATGATAGATTTGATGGTGCTCCTGGGGATCATCAAAGATTTGGATATTTTTTTTATAACCTAACCCTGACTTGTACTTCTCAACAACATTGCCCCTTACTTGTTTGGAGAGTTCCTTGGTCTTCATGGCAGTGTTTGGTTAGTGGTGCCTCTTGTTTAGGTGTTGCAGCCTCTGGGGCCTTTCAAAAAAGGTGTGTATATGTAATGACAGATCATGTGACACTTAGCTTGCACACATGTGGACATAATTTTACTAATTATGTACCTTTTGAAGGTAATTGGTTGCACCAGAGCTTTTTATGGGCTTCATAACAAAGGGGGTGAATACATACGCACATGCCAATTTTCTGTTTTCTATTTCTAAAAATAGTTTTATGTGTATATTTTTCTCATTTCACTTCACCAACTTAGACTATTGTGTTCTGATCCATTACATGAAATTCAGATTAACAAAACACTGAACTTAAGGCTGTAATGTAACAAAATAGGTAAAAAGTCAAGGGGGTGAATACTTTTGCAAGGCACTGTATATGGTTTTGTTATTTGCTTATTTAAATCCTGATTACCTGTCAAATCAACATTTGAAGGAAAAACTTTTAATGTAGCTTCTCTCCATCACTATCAGGTGTCCAGGGGTGGGTGAGGATCCACTTAGGAGGCTGTCTTGAGTGAAGTATTTATTTGCCTCTTTCCCTGCAGTCAGTAGCGAAGCTAGGGAATGGAGAGCTTGGTGCAAAAATAAAATTTGAGCTTCAACTGCCCAAGAGCCAACTCACTCAGGGCCACCTTCTTCTTCACCCCTGGCATCACTTGCCAAATAAAATTTGAAAAACAAAACCAGGGCCCCTTGCCAAAACAGCTCCCTAACCCCCTAGACCCACCTCCCCCAGCCACTTGCCTTTCTACTCTTAATTTTCTTATCCACAACTAAAGCAGCTCCCGTCATCCAATATGCTCTCTCAGACAATGGCTCTTTTTAAAATGTTTACCCCCCAAAACTCCATCTCAAAGCACCTCCCTTCCCCAAATAATCTATTCCCCACCCACTGGCACAACTTCATTTTATTACCCCACTCTAAGACCCCCAACTTTATTTTATTACCCTACTCTAAGACCCCTTCCCAAAGCAGCTCCCCACCCTTTACCATCCTCCTCCCTCCATGTCTGGCTCCTGCCTGTGGCCCCTCCTCCAGCGCTGTCGCACAACATACTTGACCCATTACCTATGCACTTGCAACCCATCCTCATGGCAGCTCAGACCCCCTCCATAGTTGCACCTCCTGCAGGCATATCTAGAACAAACAGAAAACAAGTTAGAACAGCCTCCTTGGCACAATTTCTCCAACCTGTGGTTCAGGTTACAGAAGACAGGGAAAAGGGACCTGAAGCACTGATTTTCAAAGTTACATTTTAAAAACAACATTGATTTCATGTTCTTAAAGTGCTGCTTTTATTGATAATCAGTAACCAATTACAAGACATGAGACCCTATTGTATGACCACTACGTTGGCCTTTTTAAGGATCATAGAGCTGAAAGGGTTGAACATCCTGAATTCCACCTTGAATATGGCACCTCCATGTTCACCCTCTGTAATTGCACCTCAGAGCTGTAAATGCATTACACCATTGGCTCCCAAACTTCACACAAATATAAACATATTTTGCAATATGCATGGCAATATTGCATAATCCTAAATCTTATTTCAAAATAGTGTTTTGGCAATGTTTCTGCAGTAAGATTTCCTTTTATCAATGTTATTCTTTAAAAAAAAAAAAAGTACTTCTATAGCTTTAGATCCTAAAGCCTGACCTCAAATATTTAGGACTGTGCATGAGCAGGTATTAAGCTTAATATAAATATTTCCTGTTGGGTTTAAGTCCAGTGGCCTGAGTAGCTTTTTAATTCCATTGGAAAATTAAAGTAATTTTAATGACACAACATACTTTATAGTATGTTCTTTCATTTATATTTCTGTTTACCATGCATTGCACTTAGTGATACAGTATTCTATAATGTTAATTACATTTTAACGTATTTTGTGATGTAAAAAATTAGTTATGTAAACTTGAGAATGTACAGTACAAATAGCATTACAATGAATCACTTTAAATGGCATTATTTGTGCATGTATATTCCATTGTTTTTACTAAGCTAAAATGTTTTACTATTTACATTTAAATGTAATAAAATAAAAATAGATTACATTTATTAAGCAGCATAGTTTTGTAATATGTTTCATTTATTTACTACCATTTACACGATATGATGCGACATTAAGGTATTAGGGTGATTAATGAGGAGGAATTTATATTTAAAATTAGCTAATAGTATAGTAGTGATGTAACACTTTAGGATTGCTTGCTTTATTCATATCCCTTGCTAATCTGTCATATCTATTGCATTCTGGTTTTGCCTAGTAGACAAATGTCTAAAATAATGAGAATAGTGCAATTATAAAAGTCAGTGCATACAAACATGTATATTATGTATATTACGAGAGACAACCTGGTAAGCTATTAACATTCAACATTTTAAGAGGAAAAAGAGCAACTCTTTTACTAGCATATACCCAAAGATAAAAGAGTCTAATATAGTGTGTAGTCAAGTTTGTGTAACTGTTACTTTTTATCAGAAATAAAGTGAGCAAATACATGTGGGCAAAAAATTGACCACAGTAAAAGACCACTGAAGAATTGGTTAAACTTCATATATTTGTAAAGTTTGTAAAAAATTGAAGCATTTTTAGGTAAAAATTTTTTTTTAGTACACACTACTTGGGACTGAAGGATGCCATAGTAACATAGCAATTGAGGTTGAACATTTTTAGTCAATCAAGTTCCACCTTTTTAGATCTCCGCTGATCCTTACCATATGTCGATTAATTGTAAATTATCCAGAGGAAGGCCAACAAAAAAACAAATTGAAACATTGTCAATTGTCTCTTATGGTGAAAAACTAATTCCTGACCTCAAATGCTGGCAATATGATTACTCCCTGGATCAATACACCCCATTCTCTAGTTATCCCACACAACCTGAATACCCATTTTACTAAAAAATATATTCCCCTTTTTAAAGTTATCTATTGATTCTGCTGTCACAACCTGGTTTGATAGAGAGTTCCATAGTTTAACTGCACACTTTTTATTTCTTTATGATGGAATCTTTTTTCTTCTTACTTCAAGGGATGTCCTCTTGTCTATGGTCAATCTCTTGGCACAAAAAACTCCCTAAAAAACACTTATATTGACCATGGTATATTTATATAAGATTATCATATCCCTTCTAGAGAATATTCCCTTAATATTGTAGCTCTTCTCTGTACCTTGTAAAATGTCCTTTTTATGAAGAGGTACCCAAAACTGTACTCCATATTCCAAATGCAGGCGTACTAGGGATTTATATAACAGAAGAATTATATTTGCTTCCCTTGCACCTATACCCTTCTTAAAGCATTCTAATATTTTCTTGCCTTTGCAGATGCTCCCTGGCATGGTTTACCACTAGCACTCCTAAACCTCTATCCCCCTAAATGTGTTCCATTTATATTAGCACTCCTAAACCTCTATCCCCCTAAATGTGTTCCATTATAAATTGCAGGTACATTATTCCTAGATGCTTAACTTTTCATTTATTTGTATTAAATTTCACCTGACATTTAGTTGCCCATTCTTCTATTTTATGTATGTTTCTTTGCATTGAAAGTACATAATATTCTGATTTAATTACCACTATTATTATCACTTAATGTCATCAGCAAATATGGAGACATAACTTTCCAGCCCTACTTCTAAGTAATTTATAAATATGTTAAGAATGAGAAGACCTAAAACTGAGCCCTGAGCAACCTCACTTACCACATTAGTCCAATATGAATATGTTCCATTTACAACCCATCCTGTCTTTCAGCCTGCTTTTAGTCATATGCATATATTTACTGCAATTTCAGTATCCATTACTTTGTACAATAGCATCCCATGTGTTACTGTATCAACAGCCTTTGCAAAATCCCAAAACAATACATCTACTGAGTTGCCTTAGTCTTGCTTGCTCCTCAGAGTGTCTTCCACGCTCCCTAGAACATTGCATTTGATATTAAATGTGAGTAAAAGTGTGGAATATTGCATATGATAGTGAATGAATTAAAGCAGAAAAAACATTACATATAATATTAAATAGAAGGAAAAGATGAACATTAGATGGAAGTAAAAGTGAGGAACATTACACAAAGGTAGGAACATTACACAAAAGGAGGAACATTACATATGATATTGAAAGGAAGTCAAGAAGAGTAACATTAAACATAGAACTAAAAGGCATAAAAGATGATATTGAGCTAAAATAAAAGGGAGGAATATTTCATATACAGTATATTGAATGGAAGTAAAGGGGAAGATTACTACTCAGTAGAAAAAACTCATTTTCCAAAAATAGCAAATATAATAATATTTTGTACAGAATGAATCTTGCTCCCCAAATTAATGTACATTGTAGGTGAACATAAACCTTGATGTCTCATTCTGGTTACATGGAAACAATTACATTAAAATGCAGATGTAGATTCCAGTAATCTCTTTGGAATAGACAAATAGATTTTGAAATCATTTACAAATGATGCACTAAATCTGTTTACCATCTGCTCTCTGTAAGGGGAGAACATTTTTTTTGCATTAGTCTTTATATGAAGAAAATTGTTTTTTTCACACAGAAATCAAAACTTAACTACTGGTTTAATGTACAGAGTAAGAAGTGATGGGTTTTTTTTTTACACATTTTAAAATGCAAAACACTGTGTTTGAAATAATTGCACATTTACCGTCCACATTATTCTGAAAAAGGTACAAACATTTTAATTATCAACTATAGGCTCGATCACATTTTCTTAGCTGAGTCCTGTTTTGAGTCCTTTTTGTTTTGTTTAATCCATCTTTTTTTATTCTAGATGATCACCAATTCTTAGTTTCTTGGACACTCAACATTATTTGTACTCCACCCATGCACTTGTGCCATTCACAGGGAGAAAGATTGTGTAGTTTATCAGTTTGGGCTCACACAATAGACTGATCCAGCCCCGAAATACTAGGCAACTCTACCCTGAACAGGAGAAACAGCAATCCCAAGACATACGTTTCGGTCTCAATTGGAGCTCGTCAGTAGGGTGTAGCTGATAACTCCCTAAGGCCCAGTGAGCAATGAGACCACTTCTAGAGATCATAGGCGATCATCTAGCTCAGAGTTTCTCAACAGCCACTTAGGTACTGTGTGCTTGTCCCTGGGACCTTATCTGTTGTCCTTGGAGATAAAGAGGAATGAGAGGTGGAAAAAGGCATGAATTAGGTGAGAAAGATTTGATAATTACAAGGATCAGAGAAGATATAAAAAAGTTACTGATACAGTAGTAAATAGATAGGGGTCTAGAGGAGCATCAGTTGGAAGCCAGTCTAACCCTGTCTATGTAAATATTGAGAACAACTGACCTAAACTGTTGTAGAACCGATTAGCAATGATAGTTTGGAGAGATACAACTAATTAGTGGAAATGTTCATGGTTAAATAGTTAATATGATTGTAATCAACTTTGGAATTTATTGTGACTGGAAAAAAACAGTGTATTGCTTGTAAGAAAACACACATAATGTTCCTCCCATCTTTGCAAAAATAAGACAAGTGCAGCAGACTTCCCTATAGTTGCTTCCCTACAGTTGAAAAGGATAGGAAGAGCACCAGACTAAAGATAAAAAACAACAATTTTCCCTGTAAGTTTTCTCAAATAACGACTTTCTTTGGACCTTCTGGGTTAAGTCTACGCCACTCAGCTCAAGCAGCAAAAGTGCAAGCGGCCGCTAGATGGTGCTGTGGCTGTTTTCCAGTTGCTGCCCAGGGGGAACATACAGCAAGGTCCCTCCTGGCTTTAGATGGGGCTGCTGGGGGCTCTTGCCACTGGATGGGGGCTGCTGTGGGCTCCAGGCACAAGGTCCCTCATGTATTTTATAGTCTTTAAATAGACACAATAAGACAGATAAAACTGAAGTAGTAGTGAGCTACAAGTTAACTACAGCCTGTAGAAGCCTTTGTTGAAACTGGTAGAGAGATTACCACATTGATTGCTACTAGAGTGTCTCTTTGTAATACCAATGCTAAAGTCATTATATTGAAACGCCACCTCATCTTCAAGCACAGCAGGAATTGAGAGCGGCAGCTAACAACTACCAACTGGATGGACTAACTCCTGCAACCATCAACCCTTTAAGAAGAGAGGCCTTCACACACCTACTGGTTCCCTCTGAATTACCCTTTAAGCAGAGGTACATTGCTTCTATTAATATTCATATTTTTAAACTGTCCGTAATGCAGGGGTTTGAATTTTGCCCCTCTATGTCTAAATGTACCCTCCCCCACTCTGTAAGGCTATACCCCTCCTTGACTTTCCACACAACTAATTCGTTGTCTTTCCTTTCTAAACCTCAGAGGCCTTAACTCACCTCCTGGTTCTCTCTGAATCTTCTGCAATCACATCCCTCTCACCCACACCCAATTGTTGCAGGTATGTAGCAGTCAATTCACTTGCCTTTCGCATTTGCAGGTTATATTATCTGGCCGCTAGGGGCAGATAACATATTACATACTAGAGCCATTCACCTCCCAATTACTTTTTATCAGAACCCTTCCCTCTACCACTAAACGAAAAACCTTTCTAACTTTGCATACCTTCCTACCGAAGCAAACTTTCACCTGCTTCCTGACCCTTGCTATTCCTTATCTTTTCTTCCCTATGTTTCTGTCTCTTCCATTGCCTTTAGATTGTAAGTAGCGAGTTTCGAATCTTGTAGAGTGCTTTGGAAAAAAGCACTTACTACAAAGATTTTACGCTCAAAAAAGGGCCCTCCATTTTCTGCAGTTAATATTTAATTGTTTCTTGTTCTCTTCCCCTGTACATTATGTTGGTGTGATACAAATAAAAGTTAATAATAATAAAGTTAATAATAATAATAATAATAAATAATAACAGATTATCTGAATCTGTGGTAACTTTGCTTTCTACAAAATATTGTTTTAATATAATTTCACAAGGTTCAAGACCACATTTAATAAATAATGCTTATACATGTGTGCAAAAAAACATATTCTTTCATATAATAGAAATGTAGGCATGCTCTTATAACCATAATTTATATGCCTATTAGGTTAATAGTAAAATGATAATTATTTTATTAGTGCATCATCTCAAAAGACAATTATGTTTAGGTATCTTTGTGAGTCTCACTGACTATTTTAAGATTTTCCCAGGCTAAGAATAGGCCTCAAGCAAGCAGGAACCTCTACCTGGAGAGAGATCAGGAAATTGGCCACCTCTGATGCTGGCGCTGGCTGTAAAGAATGGCCTACTGCCTAGTACTCCCATCATACACTTCAACATGAGACAGGATATTGGTTCTTTCTGCCCTAAGGTTTAATACAATATTCTTTGGAGTTTTGGCACTGTATAAATGATCAAACAGCAGGTATTGCCTTTATCATATTTTCTCAATCCGTGTGACTCCCATACATTAGAAATAGTATAGTGATAGCAATCTGTGAAGGCTCCATTTCATAATAATTTTTACCCCATATTTTCTTCAAAATTTTCATACATGGGCTATTTGACTGAATTCCATTTTTTTGCTTTATATACTACATAGCTAAATATATATTTTTTCTTGCACAAATAATTTATTTACAATAGAGAGTACATTGTAAACAATTATATTGCTTAGATTTAGCCCATACCATGTAATTTTAGTGTGATGACATTTAACAATTAAAAACAAGTAATTGAAAAATGAACAAATTTGTTTATTTTCAAATGGAGAAGAGTAATAATTATATTTAAAAGACATCTATAGTCACATTTTTGCCATATGGACTTTTAAATAACTACATTTTATAATAAGAAAAATCTTTTTACAAAACAAAAAATAAACACAACTTTTACATTGTTAACTTTTTATATGCAACTCTTCTTCACCTGATTTGATTTCTTAGGAGGATGCATCTTTGTAAACAATTGTGCTTTTCATTAGTCTTGATGAACATTTTCGTTGAGCAGATAGACGCTTTCTCGGCATTCAAATTTCCCTGCCACAACAGGAAGCTGTTCAGTAAAAATCAGAATTATATCACATATATAGTTCTCAGCAATACGGGTTGTTGCTAACGCTGCGGCCCTCCTTGTGCTGGTGGAGATGAGCGATGTAGGCGATCATCCCTACGACCCCGTCCGACTTAGGCAGGGAGCGGGACTACAGTTCTACATAAATCTACGAGCCGCGGGACTACAGATCAACAGAAACCTTCATTATCCAATTCACACTGCGAGATCCGTAGCAGTTTGAAAAAGCAATATAGACTTTAAAAATTATGACCCATAACACTTTATAAAGGAGGCTCCAGGAAAGCGGGAAAAAAATATGACCCGAAGGAATTTGAAAAAAAAATATGAGGTAGAAAAAATACGAAGTTAACAGCCGAACCGCGCACATTGAAAAACACAAAAAACACAAAAAATAAAACATTAAAAAAACAACACACAGACCACGGGGGTACAGCCAGGACGTCTGTCAGTGAGGTTGCTTGCAAAACGAGGCTAAGCACCTAAAATTAAAACACGTACCGTAGGCGCTCATCCCTAAGACCCCGCACGACTTAAGCATCATACTTACGACCAGCGGGACTACAGATCAACAGAAAACTCAAATACACAATTCACAGTGGAAAAAGGAAACCGCCATTTACATAAAAAAAAAAAAACTACCCGCAAAATATATGAAGTTAACGGCCGGACCACGCACATCGAAAAACACGAAAAACACAAAAACTAAAAATACAAAAAACATCACACACAGCACGGGGAAACAGCCAGGCTGTCAGGTTGCACGTGAATTTAAGTCTAATTCGACACTCGAAAATCGCCTAAGCAAGAGAAAAAATGGCCCAAAAAAAAAAAATATGAGGCTACACGACCCCTAAGCACGCAAAACACCGCCACGTACATACAACTTTTACCCAGGAACGTACAAGGTACAAAATACACTATTAGGCAGGACGGAAAATGCTTGAGACCCGCGTAACACATACACAATCGCCGCCATTTTACAACACTAACTTAAATCTAATAACATTACCATTCTAAAATGGTGCTTTACACAACTAAACAAACGGTTTGCCCTTGCGCACGCAGCCTATTTACACTGCACACTTGCCACATTGCTGACACTTTCTCCTCAGGACAGCAACAGTCCAAATGTACATTGTATGCTGCAGGAAAAACAACAGCGATTGTTAGCTCTTCAGCATATTGATTCCTTGATATATTCAATAAAAATAGGTAAAGTATATTAATTTATTATTTAATTCATTCATTAATTAATTATTCTAAAAAAAAATATTTATATATAAAAAAAAAATAACAGGGGAGAGGCTCGCTCATTGCGAAGGCGCTCAGCGTGGGGCTCACAATGAGCGCCGACAGTGCTCAGAGGAGCAAAAGTAAACATGGGGAGATGATCGCAATGAGCAGCCGAAGGTGCTCAGACGACCAAAAGTACATGAGGGGAGAGGCTCACAATGAGTGCCGAAGGTACTCAGAGGACTAAAAGTCTTACATTGTGTGGCAAACAGCATTCCCAGCCTTACAATTTTATTGCTGTCATTTTTTGATGGGCAAGTTGCTAGTATCCAAATAATAAAAAGTTAAAAAAAGGACTCCCATGGTTTTACTTTAGATTACCATGGGGTCCATAATGATCTCCATGATAATGACATACTTTTTGGTCTATAGGGACCCCATGGAGTTAATAGACCCTCACATAACACAAGGGGTCTGGGAAAGGGGCCCAATGGCACCCGGGTATTGATGAGGGAATCCAGGGGATAATTAGGAGCTTATGGGGGTATCTGTAGGTGTTTGTGTTTGCGTTGCTCAGTCATGTCAGACTCTCCCTGGACCACAACACACCATGCTGATCCACTTGGGATTCATGGCAGAGATATTGAAGTGGATTACCAGTTCCCTTTCCAGTGGGCCACAGCATACGAGTTTCCCATCCAAGTACTGACCAGGCCCAACCCTGCATAGCTTCAGGGTTGTGTGACTTCTTGATTCCCTGAGTTGGAATCAAACTCAGGTCGCAGAAGTGTTAGCACCAAATCCTATACACTGGACCACAAGGAAACCCTCTGTTAGTGTAGTAGCTCCCTAATTGTGTGATTTGAGCAATCAAGTCTCAAAGCCTACAAAATTAAGGTTTTGAGACTATTTAAGGTTGAAGATCCCTGGAGGCTTTTTTAAAATTTTGAGCACTCAGAGAGACTTATGAGTATACTTCATGATTCATGTTGTTGGACAAGCACTTGGGCCTTAAGATATAACTGACATTTTGAGCACTTGGATTGCATTTCTCTGTGGTAATATTTACGTGTCTTCTGTGATAGCTCAGTGGTGTTTGACAAGAGAACTTCACTTGTTTTATTTTCTTACTGGAGCCATGGAATAGAGGTACAGTGGAACCTTGGAACTCAATTTGAATCCGTTCCAGGTGGCCAGTTGAGTTATAAAAAGGTTGAGTACCAAGGTAGCATTTCCCATAGTGATCAATGTAAACTGAAATAATCGATTCCAGACCCCAGAAATTTCACATTTTAGTTTGAATTGATGGTCTTTTTTCTTGATACAAAATCTTAAAACTAAACAGACATAAATAAAAAACAATAATTAGATCAAATAAAATAAAATGTACCTTCACTTTAACTGCGCTCAGAGGACTTGAGGGCCCAATGGGCTGGTAGTGATGTAGAGGAGGAGAAGGAAGATAGAGGTTATTGCTTGGAACTTTGGTTCTTATAGGCACAAGCTACACTTCGGTTCCTGTAAGCACAAGCTACACTTTGGGTCTTGTAAGTTTTAGAATGTTTAAAATAAATACACCAAGCTTATATACATTTTAATTGCATCAGAGATTTGTTTATTTTTTCATAATAGCATAATACACCTGGGAAAAATGGGAGGGAACCCTGAATTTTGGTGAGGTATCTATTTATTCATTTCTGTTTGAACATATAGCCATATCTAAAAATACCAAAATAAAAATTTACAAACTGACCCTGATGTTTGCTAAATCCCTTATGTTTGCAAGCTGAGGCTTTTGTTGGTTGACACCCCTGAAAATTCATGCTAAGATTAGCATAAAATTCCTAATTCATTTTGGCCAGTCTGGGGGAAAGCAGAGGTTAGTTGATTCATTTGTATCATATTCTATGGGTTCCTGTGTTGCTTAGCAGCCTGGAATATGTAGTCTCTCTCTTTCTATCCTTGTGGTCTGATTCAGCTGTGAGCTCAGACCCCGACCAACCATTTGATTCCATCCAGCAGCAGTTACTACCTGTGGTATCTACCAGAAAGGTAGCATACTTGGTTATGTAAGCTCCCTGTGGGTGTGCAAAGCTGGATTTTACTTTCCTGCCTATAACTTTGTAAGTACACTAAACTTTTCTATATAAGACATATTTTTCTGATAATCACTGCCTGTTTCTTACAAACATTTGAAACCCAGGAAAATGATATATACCTCAAGAATAACTGCTTTGCAATGAAACTGTCAAAGTTGGAAAACAATTCCCCTCAGGTTAAAGGAGAACTAAAGGTAAAAAATTTAAGCTCCAAGACACACGCATAATCTGCTTCATACAAGATTCTCTATTAAAAAAAAAAAAATGTTATGCTCATATCTTACATATCTTCTCATGATAGTTACTTTACAAACATTTGAATTTTTCACAAACTACAGTATTCCTTTAAGATGTTAGTACAACTGGATTGATGATAATATGTTAAGAGAGTGCTTTTATAAAATATACATTTTATAGATGTTGGTTTGTTTGTTATTGTGTAGATATTTAATACATTAACTACTGTAAACATATTTCAGTGTTTTAAGAGGTTGGAATATATCTTTAATCATGTATTTCCCTGAACATGAATGAGCCACTTAAGTCTTACTACTTAGACATTTTTTTTCCACACAGCATGTAAACACAGTCACTTTCAACTTAATTGCAAAAAGCTGAAACATATTTCCAAAGAGACCCTTAATATTTCTCCAGGCGGAAAAATAGTATAAATAAGAGCTTAAAATTAAGGAATTAAGGAATGACGTAAGGCCATAACGTCTTCTGGAGAGATGTAGACGGATGATGTTTTGAATACATTGAGGGTTTAACGAAAAAACATTGGAGAACACCTTATTTCAAGACAAATATGTACAGATAGGTAGACAAAGCATAAGGACAGAGAACACCCAGTGTAGTAACCTTAGTCAAGCTTGATTAGTTAAGGTTATCTCAAACGTTCCATTAACAACAAATTTTTAATGAATTTATACATTTTTGTTGGTTTGCAATTTTGTATTTTAGGAGGGATTGGGGTCTGAACTTGTTTGGACAATTTTCATGAAATTCTATCCAGCCAAAAAAGAGTTGATTTATGCTGAATTTTGGGGTTATGACATGTTTTTTTCCCATAGGAATTTCTTGAAATGTTTTGCTCAGTTGTAGGAAAAATGGCTGAATGGATTTGCCATTCGGCAACATAATAGTAATCTAAAAAATCTACATGGCTTCTGGAGTTTTTTGGATAGCTTACCCAAGATGTCTGACTCTCAGTTCTCTTTTATACAGGTAACGAGCTGAGATTAGGAGCACTCTCTTAAAAGGAGTGCTCCTAATCTCAGCTTGTTACCTGTATAAAAGACACCTGTCCACAGAAGCAATCAATCATTCAGATTCCAAACTCTCCACCATGGCCAAGACCAAAGAGCCGTCCAAGGATGTCAGGGACAAGATTGTAGACGTACACAAGGCTGGAATGGGCTACAAGACCATCGCCAAGCAGCTTGGTGAGAAAGTGAAAGTATGCAGCGCCCGCAGGGTCCCCCTGCTCAAGAAAGCACATGTACAGGCCCATCTGAAGTATGCCAATGAACATCTGAATGATTCAGAGGAGAACTGGGTGAAAGTGTGACCAAAATCAAGCACTTTGGCATCAACTGAACTCGCCGTGTTTGGAGGAGGAGGAATGCTGACCTATGTCCCCACCATCAAACATGGAGGTGGAAACATTATGCTTTGGGGGTGTTTTTCTGCTAAGGGGACAGGACAACTGCACAGCATCAAAGGGACGGTGGTCATGGCCATTTACCGTCAAATCTTGGGTGAGAACCTCCTTCCCTTAGCCAGGGCATTGAAAATGGGTGGTGGATGGGTACTGCAGCATGACAATGACCCAAAACACACAGCCAAGGCAACAAAGGAGTGGCTCAAGAAGAAGAACATTAACGTCTTGGAGTAGCCTAGCCAGTCTCCAGACCATAATTCCATAGAAAATCTGTGGAGGGAGCTGAATGTTCGAGTTGCCAAACATCAGCCTCAAAACCTTAATGACTTGGGGCCTCATTCTATTAGCGGCCGTAAATCGTCCGTAAGGCTGCGATTCCTTGCGGGGGTTCAGTTAACTCGCGATTCTATTATACGGCCCTGCAAGGATCTCCTTTTACGGCCTGCCGCATATCTTGGAACCGGCCGTAAGCTGTGAAATATAAAAACTCAAAAATAAATTCAAGCCTGCACTGTACAGCTCTGTAAATGCTAGGGATCATATTGGGGGACATGAGGATTAAAAGTAACCCACTCTCAAGCTTGCACATCAGCCCAAACCCAAGTTCAAATTAACTGTTTATTTTCCGGCTGCGGCGTGGGTGTGTCTGAAGTGCTCCAAGCACTCTGGACTTTTTACATGGATATTTTATGGATATTAAAAATAAAATATTTTACGGATTTGAGTATAGGGTAATTATGTGCTATTTTTTCTAACACCTAAAATCACTTTATAGTCTTCTCAAAGTGCAGGATGGCTTTATTTGAGCTATTTTATGTGCTTAATTGGTGCTAGCGGGACCTCTTTCCTGCAAGTAAGCAGCGGCTCGCTTTTAGCCTTGCAGAGAGGGTTCCCGGAGCAATTGAATTGCAAATAGGAATTTCTTACGGCCGAAACTCTTGCGGCCGTTTTAGATCAAAGGATTTCCTCTGGCGCGAGCGGCCGCAAGAGATAGCAAGGTACCGGCCGCAAGCCTGCCGGAGCCCCCGGCCGTAAGGGAATAGAATAGCCGAATAGCTTGCGGCCGGTCCTTGCGGCCCCGCAACGGCTGCGGCCGCTAATAGAATGAGGCCCTTGGAGAGGATCTGCAAAGAGGAGTGGGACAAAATCCCTCCTGAGATCTGTGCAAACCTGGTGGCCAACTACAAGAAACGTCTGACCTTTGGGTTTTGCCACCAAGTACTAAGTTGAAGGGGGCAAATACTTATTTCACTCATTGACCTGTAAATCAATTTATACCTTTTTTGACATGCTTTTTTCTTATTTGTTTTTAGTGTTATTCTGTCACTCACTGTTAAAATACACCTACCATTAAAATTATAGGCTGATCATTTCTCTGTCAGTGGACAAACGTTAAAAATCAGCAGGGGATCAAATACTTTTTCCCCTCACTGTATGTTTTTTATTAAATAGGATTTAAACTGATGTGTAAGCCATCAGACAGCAAACAGTTGATACCTTTTAATATGTGATGCAGTTAGCAAGGGGAGGCAGCCAGGACCTCGAAAACTGAATTTACACCTCAATTTCACTCGTAATAAAAGAGTTTAGACACCACCGAAAATCCCCTAAGCGAGAGAAAAAATGACAGCTGAAAAAAACAAAAACGAGGCTACAGGACTCTAAAGACGCAAAACACCACCAAACACCTACAGATTTTCCAAAAAAGACGTACGAAATCCGAAAAGAAGGACGCAACCCGAGCGACCCGAAAAACATTAGAAACACAATAAATACACATAAAAAGCCCACAGCAAGGGGGGGCACCCAGGACCTCTGCAAGTGAAGTTACACCTCCATTTAAGTCAAAATTACAAAGCTTAGACAACCGAAAATTCCCGAAGCGAGAGAAAAAATGGCCGCCGAACAAAATGAAAACGAGGCTAAAGCACCCTAAACATGCAAATCACCACCAAACACCTACGGATTTTACGAAAAAGTCAGACTATATCTGCAGACAAGGACGCAAAATCAGCCACAGCTGCGTACCACACATTAGGCGCCATTTTAGAACACTAACTTACACAACCCGGAAGTACACAGCTACCCTAACGGATTTGCCTTGCGCACGCACTCTATTTACACTACACACTGCACACATTCATGACACTTACACAGCAGCTCCTAAGCACATATGCTGCAGCAACAGATTGCCAGCTCTTCAACACAATGCTTCCTGCATATATTACTTCATAGGTAAAGTATATTCATTTCTTATTTTAATAATTATTCATTGGCATAGAAAAAAAAAACACAACGCTGCTCATAGCACACAAACAACCAAGACCCTCGCAATGAGCGCCGAAGGATCTTGGAACACCAACAAAATTAATGTCACACACAAACAACATTACCTGCCTTACAATCTTATTGTCGTCATTTTTTGACGGGCAAGTCGCTAGTATATATATATAGTTATCAGTGTTGGCGACGTTCGCGATGTTAGTAACGAAGTTGCGTACATCGCAAAGCGAGGCCAGCCAGCAGCGCAGTCAAACATGCAAAGCGAGCGGCGCTCATTGCGAGCCCTGTGATGAGAGCCGAAGGTGATCTGTTCAAAGCAGGAAACTTGTAGTACGCAGGGGGAGAGGCTCGCAATGAGCACCAAAGGTGCTCAGAGGACGAAAAGACTCACATTGCCAGCCTTACAATTTTAATCCCGTCATTTTTGACGGGCAATTTCCTAGTATATATATAAAGATTGAGGTAGCTGTGAATGTCCAGAAATGTGGATGAATACTCAGAGTACTGCAATACTCTGATTATTCATCTATATCATCTACTACTGAATTTCTTGGAATTCTGAGCAGGAAACATGTTTTTTAACTTATTTTAGAAATTTAAATGTAAACACAAATGTACTATTTATTTACTGTACTGCTGTACGGTGGAGGCTTCTAGTGCTCTTTTGCCCACCATAAATGGGAACACAAATGTCCTATTTATTTACTATATAAGTCTAATCAAAGCATTGCAGCATGCAATGATACCTTCTATAACAAGCTTTTGAGAGGCACATTTCTCTTTATCAAGTCACTGTATATTGCAATTCTCTGATTATTCATCTGGATTTCTGGACATTCACAGTTAATCCACTCTTCATGGAGGGAATTTATTAGCAGGGCGCACAATGAGCCTCAGTCTACTGTAGCTCATTGGGCATCAGTGCTACCCAGGTTTCCATGAATTTACAAAATTGTATTTTAATTTCGTCCTCAATGAGAGGTAATGGCGGATGTAGCACTGCATATGCACCCCTATCCATCACTTTAAACATCGCAGTAGCGCACGCGTGTCATAAGGGTCAGGCATGCACAGCGGTTGACAATGCGTCAATATTTATTTACTAGTGACTTGCCCGTCAAAAATGACAGCATAAAATTTGGAGCCTGGCAATGCTGTTTGCCACACAATGCGAAGCTCTGCCCCCTCTACTTTACGGGCCTCGCGATAATCATCTATGCCGCACATTGCAGGCATCGGGCAACCTGCACCTTTTGGGCCTTTCAATGAGCGCCTTCGACATTTATTTCGAGCCTCTTCCCACTCTCTCACCCCTGTGTCTGTTTCCCCCTCTCCCTCCCCTGTGTCTTTTTGACCCTCTTCCTCCCCTGTTTTTTCCCCTTATATCCCTTCCCTGTGTCTCTTCCCCCCCTCTCTCACCCCTGTGTCTCTTTCCTCCCACTTCCTCCCCTGTGTCTCCTTCCACCCTCTCCCCCTCTCCCTCCCCTGTGGCTTTCTCTCCCTTCTCCCTCCTTTGTGCTCCTGTTTGCATGTATGGATCTGAAACCATCTGCGGGCTCTGGAAATTGACAATTTTCCCCAAGCCTAAAATGTGTTTCTGATTTACGTGCTTGAAAAAAAATTACGGCTTTACAGCCGCCATTTTTTCGCTTAGCTGTTGTGAGACCTCCCAAAAAACGAAAGTGAAATAGCAAAGTAGCTTGCAACCTCACTTACAGGCTTCCCGCCTCTCCCCCTGTGCTGTGTGTGAGGTTGTAAGTTAATTTTCTAATTAACAGGAGTCTTTTGGCCTTCTCCTAATGGCTTCCGAGTTACGGGCTTGAAAACAATGTACCCATACTTTTTTTGAAGCCTGTATCTTGTGAGCTGTTTTTGAGCCTCTCAACCCCCCGCCCCCCTATGTTAAGGGCCTCGCAATAATTGCCTTAGGCGCTCATTGCAGCCTCTACTGGCCTCGCAGTGAGCACCTTTGGCAATATGGTGGAGAGACAGGGATCCTGTGAGTGATGTTGCAAGTACATTTGAGGCATATTTTGTCTTTTTTAACGATTGAGTCCTAGTTTTAGTATAATGTTTTGTATCTTTTATTACAGTTAACATTAATATTATTATTATTATTATTATTATTATTATTATTATTATTATAAGTATTATTCTTATTTATACACACCTAACACATGCTCAGAAACCAGCAATGACTATGTTAACTGCTGACTCACACACACAGTCTTCACAAAATTGTCATGGATGCCTCTTCCGGGACCAGCAGACGCATCAACAATAATTTTTTTCTTATTAAAAACTAGTTTTTACAATTTTCTGTGACAAACTAAACTACCTGTGTTGTGACTTAAAAGCAAAAGAGAAAGAAGTCGTAGAAGAAACAGATTAATTTTTTCATAATAAAGTGGTCTTTTACATTTTTATTTTTCCAGCCATTAATGTTTAATGCAAATAAATACTTTTACATTGACTTCATATAATAATTAGGGAACCTAGTGCTTTTAGAATATGCATGTCCAATAAATTACAGAAGCATTGTCTATATATTTGTTTTTCTGTGTATTATTACCAGAAGACAGATGGCCAACATTATCTTTCCTCTTAATGGACCATCACTAAATGATAAGCCTCATAAATATATATCTATGATTTGAAAATATGTTATAAATATTTCTATCCAACTGAGAAAAAATTGTAATTTCAATTGACCTGAATTAAGGCAAGGTTTAGTTTACCCACAACATTAACATTAATATATCCAGCTTCCTAAAATAACCCTATGCTCTTTTGGACATGACAATCAGGAAGTCGGAGAGAAATGATTGTCAGTAAAAGGAAACGGATATATATCTGCCACCACTTTCCAGTAGATATTGTGGGTGTATTGACTTTTTGCTGCTGTAAAATAACCTTGTTAAATATATCTCCTCTTTTTTCAATAATGACACTCCTTTAGTGGTACAGGAAATGCAGTTTGCTTGAAAAGTTACCATATACATGTTTCATAAACTTCTGGCTTAGCCATGCATATGGAAAACCATACAACTTTACTATGTATTATAAAATATTGGCAGGCTATCTAAACAAGTAACCATTTGTAAGATTTTATAAATAAGAGTAATTGGATTTAATTGTGTGGGTTTTCCTCTATATTAAAGGAGTTTTATTATTATTCTTTACTATAAAGCACAAGCTATAGATCAATTAGATTTGATTAGAGAATAAACAATAATTTATAGGTCGCCACAACAGCTCACTGCCACAGGAAACCTCTTTAATACAACAAGCCTCCAGCCAATGGAGATCATTGCGTGGTACAGTTTGTATCTGAAAATTTAGCAGCTGCCTGCTAAACAAAAGCCCCTCCCCCACTAACATTATAGTTTGTGGACACCACAAGCGGCCGAGTCTGAACTTTGAAAATACGTTTAGTGCTGAATGATGCTTTTTTAAATGATTTAATATGAGTTATAAATACTCAATGCATTAATTTAAAAAATCTAGCTCATGAAGAGCATTACACTGAGTGGTAATTTAATATAAATATCTAATCTCTCTCTATTATCTGTGTTCTCAAAATCTGATCTTCTCTGTCAATAAAATTCTAAATTTTCAATTTGAAAAAGGGAAAACCATAATTATTCAAGATCAACAGCCTTATTAAATTGCGATAAAAAAAAATTTTCAGAAAAAAGTCTACTAACTAAAAACTGTAAAAAAAAACATGCTCTGTGCTTATATAGAGCCCTAATCAATTGGCCGAATCACAATTTAATAAGGCTGCAAATAATTAGTATGATATTTGGAGAAAAAAAATCATGTAACAAATATAAGCCTAATTACTAAATACAAATATACCAAAAATTAACACTGTGTATAAATAATATATAAATTATATATTCAGAAAACAGTTTTTAAAATTTTGTATAATAAACCGTAATATACTAAAGTCTTATATTTCATCAAACCTGCTATTCGTGTTAAATATTTTACATTTATGTGTTTATTTAGTGTATTTTTATTATAATTCATGCATATAAAGCAAAAAAATGATTTCAAATACATAAAAAATATATGATATTAAATTATTTAAGCTGTATATAAAACCTGAGAAAGATAATTGAAAATATATTTTAAAAATGTTGTCAGATATTGTAATTGTAATGCTTTCACCTACTGAAAACTCCAATGTTCATAAAAAATATTGTATAGATATTTATTTTAGCTATATTGTATTACTTATAATTTTATCAATGTTTTTAATGGCTGAAATATACCCAGGCTAAGCCACAATAAAATTTGACTTTTCAGTCACCAATTCTTACTGTTCACTGTAGAACAATAGAAAATGCATCCTGAACAACACCTTTGCTTCTGGCTTTCTGATGTTATCTTCAAAAGATTTAGCAACTACAGCATAAAAAGGAAGTTTGTGGAAAGGAAGGGCATTTTGGCAACTTAATGAATGAAAGTGGAGTCATTCAGGAAGGAAGGTATTGCTATAAAAAAATATATTTGTGATCATAGTGCCAAAACAATGATTTAAATTCTGTTTGTGGTTTTAATGTATTGTTTGAGTTTGTGTAACACAATGCATGCATACAATATGATGAGGTAGATGACAACCAACTGGTTGATGCATTTCTAAAATATGTAAAATAGTTATATATGTCAACTTTTGTCAGATAAATCTAATATATACAATTTATCTTCATTATTATATATGCTTCCAAATATACAGTATTTAAGTGTCTTATGGTACTTTCACTTATTCAAATACCACTAGCCAATTGTTCATTATTATCATTGTATTATCATTGTCATTTATTGTACCAATATAAGTGCCAACATAGGCCTCTATTCCATTGCTCCTATAGAAACTCTGGGAAGGCTGACTCTCTAGCCTCTAACCTGTTCGCAAGAGACTGAATCTGACTTTTGGTAGTCTCCAAAGCAATGCTGCAGAATGCTACCCACTAATGTGAACACACTACACTGACCCTAACACCCTCCCATATCCCTATCTATATAAATCCCTTTTCATGGTAGGGAAGGGGTTAAAAATAATACAAACTAATACAGGGGTTTATGGGACAAACAACCTCCTATGAGCTCTGGGATTTCCCAGACATTCCTCCTTCATATGCGTGCTACCTTCTATTAGTCCGATTCTCCCTTCATTCTGCTGACCCCCAAAAGCCAGGGGATCCCCAACTAAAATATAACCATGGGGGTCTTGTAGACCCTCATGGCACCAATTATTAAATGCTACGAAGGGGGTCCCAATGGACCAGCATGGTAATCTAAAGTTTAACCATGATTGTCCTCTACGGACACCATGGCACCTAATATTAATGCCTTTACTACTTTACCATTGGATTATGATTGGTTAAACTTTGTAACATATGAGATATAAGGGGGGGTAATTCAAATACTCAGTTCTGATTGGCTGATTATGATTGATTGGGGGAGGGTGAGGAGGAGGGAATGGGCAGATGTCCAGAGCCTTTGTTTGATAACTGGATTTTTATGTAACTCCCCATCCCTCTCACTGGCCCAGAAGCAGAAGAGGAGGCTGCATCAAAGGATGCAAACATATCTCTCCAAAAATGTGATTGACATCTATTTCAGCCAACTGGATTTCTCAAAATTTTTATATAAGGGAAAGGCATGTTAGTCAGTGTAGGAGCTCCTCAGATGAGGAGCTGCGTTGGATGTAGTTTATTTTTTCAAGAGTAACAGGTTTTTTAAGTGGAGACCCATTTCCATGAGCTGAAGATGTGACGACCAAGATCTTCAATCAAGATAGAAGAGGATTGATTCTTCTATCAATATGTAAGTGCCAAAGGGTGAGGTCGGGGGCTTCAATGATCATAGTTGGAGGGAGGCATCAAAGGATAGGTAGTGCATTATTTGCCCCCCCCCCCCCCCTACATGTGTAATTCTTTTTTATTTTTATGCATTGTTTTTTATTTTGTGTATGCTTTATTAGGATCTCTATGGTTCAGTGTGGGTCCAGGGTGGACCCCTATGGTGGTAGAAAGAGTGTCATGAGGGCCTCCCCTTGTAAAGGGGGGAATATTAGGTGCCATGGTGGATGCCCATACTATGGGGATTAAAGTTAATGTTAGGTTCTACAGGGGTCCTCAAGGGGGTTAATAGTAGGTGCCATGGGAGTCCACAATGACCCCCATGATTATACTTTAGTTGGGACTCATAGAGGGTAACGTTATTGAGTGGGAATCCCGTGGATCCCCTGGATCATGAAAAATAATAGCAATAAGCCTTAAATACCGCCAGATTTGAAGCATGCATGCTTCTCGGGGGCATTTTTTGTTTCTTATATACATCTGCGACATTGGATATCATTACAGGAGGAACGTGATATCGTTTTGTGAAATAATTATGGGACAGACACTCAGGGCTTACGATATTATAGACATGGCATTTCTCAGCAGTTAGACTTAGGTGTGTGATTAGATTTTGGTATGTGATGTGATATGTCGAAAGTGATTTACTAGTATACTTTACTCTGATTTTTGCTTACCAATAAAGTGGGTTAACAGTATGGAGACAAATGGGAGGGAATTATTTATTATGGCAGTAGAATCCAAGCACAGGAGGCATATACTGTCTTGTTTGAATGGCTGATGTAAGGGTACGTGTTGGTGAGTTTCCCTGAACAGATGAGTTTTCAGAATGTGTTTGACACTTAAGAATATGGGATAGATATGATATGTCGATGGGTGTGGTGTTGTCGAGTCATGGCCTACTCAGTATTCACTTCTCGTTTGCAATGAGAGCCTTATCTATGAAGATGTAATGTATGTAAAAAAAACTAGCAGCCATCACATTTCTGGTAATTACTAAGATATGCAGGCAAAAGTAATCGTGATGCTGCTAAACACGAAGAAAACTCCTGCGACCCCACATTCTGCCAGACTTACCATATGAAGAATTCTAATTGTAGGAACATATTTTGGGCTTTATTGCTTGTTGGATCCTGTTAGCAATACTGTAGATATATATAATAAATTAAAGTGCTGCTAAAATACATATCAAATGATTCACAAATTTAAGATAAACTTTAAATTGATATTTTATATATCAATATGCCACTGTAGTTCAAGAAAAAAAGGCTAAAAAGAAAAAAAAAAGTTCAAGAAAAAAAAACTAACAGTCATAGTAGATGTGTAAGCCATGGATATTTTTGGGAAAATATACATTTTTGAGTACAGGAATCCATTTTGTGTTAGTTATATCACATCCTTAGGGCTGAACGATGGGCGTGTGTGTTTGTAGTTATCAGTGGAGAAGTCCAGAAGCAGGAGGCTGCATCAAAGGATGCAACCATAGCTCTCCAAAAATGTAAACACCCTCTTCCACAGACAACTTCCACCAATATATCATGGATTCCTCCAGAATCTTGCAGAGGCATCAAGATTAATTTTTTCTCATTAAAAACTAGCTGTTTTTCCAGCTTAATTATGCTCTTAGTAGACTCAAAGCTCTCAAACATAGATATTTTTCCATTGCGAAGTGATCTTTTAATACTGCGTTGAGTTTGGAAACAGCTTTAGTATTTTATTTTACTACATTTGATACTTTTCTCTTAATATTATTAATTCATGCTCAGAAGGTGAGAGGTGGAATTACAGATTTCCCATGTTAAGCATTAGCTTTCTAACAGTATTAATTGTTCGGCAGGGAGAACTTGGAATGTACTTGGAATATTCTCAGAAAAATAATGAAAGATATTTGCTTTTGTTTTTTTGTAGTTGTTGCTACATGATTTTTGTTAACCTTCCAAACAGAATCTTTTGAAATCCATCATATTCAGATATGTGTATTTATATCTGTGCAGAGTGACTAATGGCTAATGTATTGCACAGAATGCCCTTTGGTTTGTGTTTTATTGATTGTTATTGCAGCAAACCGTAGTAATTATTTCAGGTTGGTGTTTGAGATTAATATGTCATATAGTTCCATCCAAAAATGCTGCTAAATAAGAGAATATTTGGTTCCCCGGAGCTGTGATGAGAAATGAATGATTACATTTCCAGACCTTGTAAACTTTTCAGTATTATTTGGCTGGCTATACGCTTCCCAAAAAAAGATGGTGCTTGACCCCTTTTTGCTTGCATATATATTTCATCTGGCACTTTCAGGTAGTTGCTATTTTAAGATTTGTCTGTCTGCTCTTATCAGGGTTATTTCTGTTTTGCAAACTATTTTTCTTCATTGTAGCATTTGTCCAACATTATTTTAAGTATTCTAAATAACATAGAATAAGTGATATATAAATATGTACAGAACTAAAAAAGAATAAAAGAAAAAAAGAAAAATGCAATAATAATTGTATAATGTTTTTGTGAACAAAAAGCCTGATTCAATTGCAAGCCCGCATCTCGTGGTATGCAGGCCGTATGTCTGCGGGCATGCTGCGGGCTCCCGTTCATTTCTGATTCCGGTGCTATTTAATTGAAGGAGCCCGCAAGTTACGGGCCAAAAAGCTGACTCCGTAAACCATGCACTTGTCCGTAGCAGTTCAGGGTGGGAATATGATCAATTAAGCAAGACCGTAACCTCCCATTTCGAAACAGCCAATAGAAAATGAGACCGCTATCATTACGGCAGTAAAACATGGAGGTTACATGTCGATCAATTAGGTTTGGGGGTCCAATATGCGATGGGACTCGCAAACCCTTAAAAAACGAAATTATAAAAATGAATGCCGATACTGTTCTAGTCCATATGGATGGCCTGATATGTATTAATTTGTTGATTCCCGAGATTGATATAACCCCAAAATGAAACATTAAATTCAATGTAATTAATTTTTACTGCCGATTTGTGAGCTTGTTATGCAATTAATTCTAATGTCTGTCATCGCTTTCCCTGTTATTTACAGTGCAGTAGTGATTTTTTATTTGCATTTACAGTGCTGGTAACAGGGGTTAAGCCACCTTGCAGGTCCTCCCTAGCACTTCTTGGATTTTCTCCTACATTTGCCATTTACGGGTGTGAAACCATTGGCTGCCTTGGAGAATTGGAGCAATTGAATAGTGATTTGCGATTTTATCGATTGTAACTCTTGCGGAAGTGAAAGATCAAAGGCTTCAGGGGGCCGTAAGTTCCGGGTTTAACCATCTCAAAGTTTTCAAACCCCTAATCCGTAAACGATCCGGAACCCGAAAAAAGACACCAATTTAAAAAGCAAATTAACTTACGGCCTCACTTACGGGCTACAGTGACTTACGATAGCTCAATTGAATCGGGCTCAAAGTCACTTAATGGTTCATGTTAGGTAATTCCAAATGGTTAAGATACCGACAGATACATTTTGGAAAATCCAGGGTTAATTTAACTCACTGAACGTCAGGGTAATATTGTTTTAAAAAACTACAGGAATACCGCATTTAGCGATCCGCATGCGTTCTATAATTAGAGAGCACTAAACAAGCACTTAAATGGCTATACAAGATTTGGCCCTCAAAAACCACGATATTGCGAGGTTTAGCCATAAGTGAGGATTTAGAGGGGAAAAGAGCGCTCTAGTGAATCAGGGGGATAGCATTAAGCGCGGTATACCTGTAATCTAGCATTTAATAGTTCATGTTATACATGTTACATTTTCCCATCAATTCTGAGTTTCCTTTAGATCGCCCATAGATTCAATTTTAGTATATTAACTATTTTTATCTACTTGAAAGAATGCACAGTAAGTAGATACTAATTGTATGTAATTGTATGTAAGAATATTTTAGAAATGTCTATTTTTCTTTCCCAGGGTTTCTATTCCCATGGATCCTAAGCACGGAAGCAACCAATCTGTAGACACCCTCCATAATTCTACTCTCTTTGATTGACATATAATATCTACATTTCTGAGGTTTTTAAACTGTTTGTTTTTATTAATCCACATTAATGCCAAAAGTGATTAATCTATTATTATTTTTTTACCCTAATATGCCCTATATTGCATTGCCTCATTTACTACTTTCCCAGGTCATTACAGCTCATCAAAAACTAACGCAAATTGCATGTAAAAACTGAGTTTAGTAAAAGTACCTTCATACTTATGTCATTCCAGATGGTTTTTAAGTTGAAATTTCATTTTTTTAATGATTAAACCATCATGTAACATAAATTTTAATTTGTTGGACATTTTCTGCTTAGTTTAAACCTAATCCTCATTCTGTATATATTATGCCTAATGAAATATTATTGGTTATTATTACGTTTGTAATTTCGTGCAACGTAGAAATGGAACAATTGAATTTTTATTATAAGTAAAGATTAGTATCTTCTATATAACTGTTTCTATTCAACTTTTCCAATTTTTAGACATTATAATGGGAGGAATGTACTAATGGATTGTGGGTGCTAGTTTACCCATGACAGCCCATGTTAACCTGCAATCCAGTTTCTCAGCTAATCGTGTGATATACTAAAGCTCCTACTCTCGTATTATAGCTCATTGTGGCAGATCATAATTATAATGAGAGGGGAGTGTTATGTATTATTCAGCATTTTATCTATAAATCAAAAAATATAACCAATATTCATCCAATAATATACGACATACACTACAAGATGTTATATATAGCAATGTATGTTGTATATTAATAAGCGAATATTACATTTATTAAAATAAAAAGTATACTGCTATAGCGGGGTTGAAATCTGTGATGCTGAATATCAGCATCAGGAGTAGTAAAATGTTTTAGACCCTTATGTGGCCACTAAGTATATCCATGCACCCCATGGTAGCTAATATAAACCCCTATAAAATGGTGGTTCCTATGGACCTCCATGGTATACTGCACTATAACCATGGGGTTCCCTATGGATCAGTTACACCAACAATGACTAAAGGTATGTGATACACTTTAGAAGAAGGGATGGCTACGGAGTGCCTCATGTATACAAATTTGGTCTGTTTTGTTAATATATTTACTACTACTTTAACATTAAAGAAAAATTTGCCTTTTTATGGAGTAATTCAAATCTTCAGTGCATAACACTAATTTAAATTCCAAAATCAGTACAAAAGTGGGGCAAACTTTATTAATTTATTTGAGTAACAACGCTGCATAAAATAAAAAGCCCTGCAATTCACTTTAGATCAAAGAAAAGGACAAAGTTGAGGTAGAGACATGCCTATGGGATGCCTCCTACCTAGAAGGCTCGGCTAACCTGGAACCCAAATCTAACTTATGTCCGTAATAAGACCTTAAAGGAGAAACAGAGTGTAGAGTAAATACTCCTATTTCAAAATGATAGGCTAATACTATAGAATACATCAACTAATATTTCTCCAAGTGCAGGTTTGTTTTAAAATTATCATACACACAATTTAAAAGCAATTCCTGTCTCTATATTACCATTACTGTAACGGAGCAGGAACACGCAGTCCAAAATCTCCGCTGGTATACGGTAAAATACCCAAGAGGCACTACAGTTTCACCATCCCCGACCTCCCATATTGGACGACACACAATTTGGGAGTCAAATGAATACTGACTTTATTTTGTTATTGCAGAAATATTTATACATCTCTTTGGCCACAGGTAATACACATGCCCATATTTGGCCACAATACACATAAAGAGAACAATAGGGGGGTCACACCTCCCTGGCAACTTTGATACAATCAGACATTGATTCAATTACAATTCTTTGTTCTTATCTGAGAATGAAAACACTGTATACAATAGACTTCCTTTATCTTATGCAGAGTCGCTGTAACAAGATTATCTCCCATGCCAAGTAGCTGTAAATGTCTGGGACAATATTCTGCAGAGCATCAACCAACATACATATAGTAGGATCATATTTTAACCATAATAATCATAAAACAGGGTAAAACAGTGATGGGTTCCGCTACAATTAGTATTAAATTGTCACTCAGACTCCCATAGATCATTCATTTCAATATAATTTTTAATGTATCAGTACTGGACCAAAGAGTCTAACAAAAAGCCTAATCACAGCTCTAATATTTCTTGGCATTAATCAAAAGACATCAGGGTAGCCTAACGGCTGTTTCGACACTTCCTAGTGGCTTTGTCAAAGACAAATAAGTGTTTGCAGCGTTTTACAGAGAACACAAATGTTTGTGAAAAGGGTTGACATTACTGAGGATTAAATCAAATGAGTAAAAATGTGGCAATTCTAGAGTGATAGTATATGGGATGTAAAGATTAATAGTGAAAATGCAAAACCAAAAACATAATGGTAATGCAATGACTAAAAATGGAGAGGGATTTAAGAATTGTTTTGTAAGATTTTGAAATAGACAATTTAACAAAACTGCAGAAAAAACACTTTGTGGATATGTTGTTGTGTCGGAGGAGGAAAAAGCTGCAGCAAATGCCTTTGTATATTAATAAAGTATATTAACATTACCACTGTAAATTAGTAAAGTATATCAATCAAGTAGAAACAATTTACTGGATTGTCTGAAAATAAATTGTATATGTTAAGACTTCATACTATAAAGTTATTTAAAATATTTAATGTACCTGTTAGATAAAGAGGAATACAGAACAAGAGGTCAAGATTTGAACTTAGAAAAAGAGGTCATGGTCTAAAAGACAGCTGAATGGACAGATAGTAGAGTTGTGATATAATAAAAAATCTTCAAATATATTTAGGTATCCTCTTAAAAAAGAGGAATTCAAGAACAAGAGGTCATGAAATAAAGTAGAAGCATGAGAGATTTTAAAATAGTATGTGGAATTACCTCTGTACAGAAAGGACATCAAATAAGTGGAAGTTTTCTAGTGGAAGACATTTGGACAAACACAGTAAAGGAATTCAAGCATGGTTGGGGTCATCAGAAGACATCTGATGGTAGATTAAGTCAAATATTATCTGTCAAAATGACTGGACGGACTAGATGGACCTATTGCTTCTTATATGGCATCAGATCTATGTTTCTATTTTAAACCTAGGGCTCCTTGGAAATGTTGCCCACCAGGATAGTGCAGTGCTCTGCCAGCATGTCAACTTTTGGCCAAAGTTTTTCTGATAATGAAGTTCATTTTAAACACATTTAAACATATTTCAAGGGAATACATGGTAAGGTGTGTTTTATTAATCACACTTTATTTGTGCACGCACTTACAATGACACCTGTCAGTGCCCCTTTAACTTGATGATTTTGGCACCAGAAAGTACTATGCTGTTGCACCTGTAAAAGGAGCCAAGCCTCTGAGATGTAGTGTTATATTGTATCCTTCATGGTGTTATTAATAAAAATAGGATAAACTGCCTAGCACCAACTGCTGTGATTACTTTTACATACAGAGAGTTCATTACTGGAAAAGAACTGGGCTTTATTCCACCTGCACCAGCTTTTACACCATGAATCCAGTGGGGTAGAGTGGAACAATACTCAATATAATGTATTGTACACAATTCTGCACTGGGAACTGGATGGGTGCAGTAGTATATAAAAAACACAGCTTCTCTATGCATAGGCACATGCATTTAAAAATCCGGGGGCATGCCCCCAGTTCCTAAACTCATGCTGAACTTGATACCTATCCAACTGGTTCTGAATTCATAGGCTGAACTTATGGATACATGGACTAACTGACTTTATATTTGTAATCACTGCTCCAAACCTAAGAATCATTGACTAAGGCCCCAATGCTAATCCCTGAAAAATCAATTACGAGTGCCATAGCTGCGCGGTAACTCCTACCTAGCTATGTTAATCTCCCATTCCTAAAACATTGTGAGAGAACTCCTATGGGTCACTGCTACGAGTGAACTTCACAACAAAGCCGGAAAAAAAAGGCAAAAATCTCCACTGATTTTCGCACTGGCAATAAATTATGAGTTACTCGCTGACACCTAATCCCTATGCTAATAAGATTTTACTTATCACTCGCAAATCAGGGTAGTGTCGTAACTGCAAAAAGCAGTAGAAAGATTTATATGTACCAGAGACGACTCGCAAGTAGTTTTTAAATCCTTGCAGGGTCCCCATTATAGCACAAAAAGCACTACAAAATGATAAAATGTCAACATTATTTGACACTTAACAATCCAATAATATGATAGGTTAGCATTAAGCCTGTTTTATGATACAAAATCAAGGGTAACACACAACCCAGTACTCAATGGGTTAATATGCCTCACAAAACCACATTACCTAGGAATAAAAAACACCCAAGTGAAACTTTGCCAATTGTCTCAAAAGGGAAAAAAAAAATCCTTCCTGACCCCAGATACTAGCGATCGGATTTTTCCCTAGATCAATACTCCCTCTCTAATTAATCAGTTTGACGGAAGGGTGATCGGAGCATTTGAATAGAGATGGTTTCATGCGTCCGAATCTCTTGCGGCTGCATGGGATCAAAGGCTTTCCCTGCAGTAAGCTGTGGCTGGGGTGGCCGAAAGGGAATAGAATAGGAGAGTAGCTTGTGGCCACCCCTTGCGGACATGCAGCTGCTACAGCCAGCATTAGAATGAGGCCCTATGTTTGTAAAACCATTTATTATTGTCATGTTACAATTAACTATTTGTATAACTCATTTTGATTAATTTATCTTTTAGTTTCATGTAAACAGTCTCATATTTTACTATTACATATTCTTATACTGGGTTAAAAATTATTTTGTTTATTTATGAAGGCAAGAACAAATTGGAAAATACACTAATATAGTTCGGGACAACATATTGGTTGAACATCCTTTATGCTGGTTTTTGAGGAAGAGGAAACAATATTCTCTGTACTAAAATATTTCTGAACAGGAAACTCATAAAAAACTGTGCTTGGATAATCAGTGCTTGTTTTTAAGATTTAACTGGCAAAATATCTACATAGTGAAAGTGAATTACGGAATGAAACAAGCAGTTTGATGGGTAGGAAAACACTTGCTAATTGGGCTCTAATTGTATGGAATCACACACGAGACAGGCACAGGTTCTCATGTAAGGTAGTAAGATGTAATTTAGACAGCAGATGATGGTGGTCTCTCCTGCCAAGATGTTTTACTCTGTGATTCTGCTTATTCTGTTTCTATGGAAATATATTCAATGAAATGTAAGCTTGGGACATAAGGAAGGATTTGCCTCACACTGCTGTTTTGACTTCATCCTTTTTTAGTAGTCATCATAGAACTTTTTAAGGATATATATTAGATAGACTTTATAGACAGAGTGATTCACAGTTATATGTTTATAATTATGTTTAGATTTGTATATTGAATAGATATTTACTGGGGTTTCATAAAAGTACTACTGTAGTTAAAAATGTAAAACAGCCTATTTTGAAGAACGTCACGTGAAATTGGTCAACATATTTTTAGAATGCAAAACCAACAATAGGGCCTCTAATTTATTAATTTTATGCACAATGATGATGCTGTGGATTCTACCATTTTAGTTTTTACTGATCTGCTACCTGAACAAAGTAGAGAATAAGGGGGAAAAAATCCTTCCTGACCCCAGATAATAAGTTTAAATATTTATTTAAACTTGGTCTTCATAACTTAGCCCTCCATTCCCCTTATTAGTTTTGTTGCCCTTCTCTGTACTTTTCCAACACCAAACTATCCTTTTTATGAAATGGTGCCCAAAATTGTATTCCATATTCCAAATGAGGGCGTACTAGGGATTTGTATAGTGGCAGAATTATATTTGCTTCCCTTTTTTCTATACCCTTCTTAATACATGCTAATATTTTACTTGCCTTTGCAGATGCTGCTTGGCATTGAGCACTGTTACCTAGGTGGTTGTCCACAAGAACTCCAAAATCCCTTTCAATACCTGACACCCCTAGATTTGCTCCATTAAGATTATAAATTGCATGGCTATTTTTGAATTTTTTTTTAACGATGTACACTTTTGCTTAGCATCTAAATCAAATTGGAACAGTGGTATTTACAGTACATATTTTTGCAACCAATGACCTATCAATGGCTCACACGTTCTACTTCATCTTGAGTACACTGTGAGCAGAGTTATTAGCCATATCAAACATTGCCAAAAACACTAGAATTGGCACAAAATGAGAATTGGTTGAATAAAAAACAATTAATAGATTTAAAGCATCAAAAAACCCAAAGTATAAAGAGAGAAGACAGAAAGAAAGAAAAGGGAAGATAGAAGAAAAAGTAAATTTCAAAGTTTCCAATAAAATATAAAAGGTATTTAAAATATAAAAGGTATGTATAGATTTGTGTGTCAAAATGTCAGAGGTGCTCAATCTGAGAATAAACAATACCTGAAGTAGGTTTGTTCTCTAGGTCTGGTTACCTATGCCTCTTTTAGCTCACTTGTGCCCTTCACATGGAGAAATATCCTGTAGCATATCAACCTGGTCTCACTCAAAATAGTGATCCAGTCCCCGAAAAAACAGGCAATTCTACCCTAAACAAGAGAAACAGCAAAGCCCAGATGTACGTTTCGGCCTCAACAGTGATGTGTAGGTGTTCTGTCTCTAAGGCACAAGTGAGATAAAAGAGGCTGCTCTCTGAGTAGGAAACCAGACCGACAATATAGCACAAACCTAGAGCCACATTAAAGTTTTACGGGTTTCAATTACGAGTTACGATAGAACCCACATTCCAGAAATAATGCTATATTCATAAAGCCGTAAATATGATATTCTATTACATGCGAGTTCCATTATACGTATTAAAACAACAATTGACGGGATCGATATAACACGGAAATGAAACATGAACTAAAGTCATTTTTGCGCCTATTTGCGAGCTTAAGAATGCTGTGCTATTAATTCTAAGACCTAACATCACTTTCCCTGTTAATAAAAGTACAGTAGTGTGTTTATATGTGCATTTAAAGTGCTACGGGTTGGACTTTACCCCTTGCGGGTCCTCTCTAGCACTCGTTGGCTTCTTGGCTTCATTTGCAGGTTACGGGCTTGAACGCCAGTGATTTTGATGCAATTTAATAGCATGATTGGAAATGTTACAGTTACGGGCTTGACAGATCAAAGGATTTGCGGGTATGCAAGTCAAATTCTCAAGTCCCATAGGGTTTTCTCGCCCCTACCCCACAAGACGTCGGTGGGTTGCTTTACGAGGCCATAAGTCTTGCAGCCATAAGTCTTGCAGGCTATGTTACGAGCTACGGTTTTCAAGGACCACTGTGGCCAAATTTGTAAAATGTACTATTTTGATGAACTACAATTGAAAGTATGCAACATGTTTATATAATGTAAAAAAAAATAATACAGCTTTGTTGTTATTTTTTCATATTATTATATTGCATTAAGCTGCTATAGAATCTACAATTTAGTTTAAAAAATAATACAGCCATCAATTTGATATATTTTATATTGTGCTGCTGTGGAATCTACTATTTTAGTTTCAAATGATCTACTGCCTGAAGTGAGAAGTGAATATGAATATACAAATGTCTAACTAAATTCTTATCAGTTTACAAGGATACACCCGATCAACTTACTAAGATGGGAGTTGACTTTGAATGCATAGGAAGTTGGTTTCCGCACAATAAAAAAATGACAATAACTAAATGTAAGCCTGCAGTTAAGTACAGATTGTGTTTATTTTATTTTTACTTTTGAAAAACATGTTGCCCATTAACATACTTTGTTAATCAAAAAAAAAATATTGAAACAAAATTTACCACAGTTTCCCTCTAATATAATTTTTTTATAATTGATGTGTAATATATTTTTACTATTTTCATACAAATTTGTTGACTGTTAAGTATGTAAGTTGATTAAGTTAGTTAAAACATTTTTTTCCATGTGCACATTTCTTTAACATGTATTTGTTTATAGAACATTTTAATTAAGTATATGAAATCACTTAACCCCCTGATCAACTGAAATGCACTTACCTTCTTTTTCAAATTAATTATTAGAAATAGTAGACGGGAACTTACAAGCAATTGTCTAAATACAGTACACCTGTTTGAGCCAAATTCTTGCTCTCTCAGGTATTTAGGCATTGAATTTTCCCCATTAGCTGAGTGATTGACACTGTAGTCCTTAAAATAACATATGATTATAACTCCGAAATGGGCAACTACATGAAATAGAAACCAGATGTTTCATGGAATTTGACTCTTGGTTTCTCGGTGAAGTAGATGAATTTGTAAAGAAGAAAACCGCAATCATTATTCAGGTGGAATTTACATGCATTAATGACACAGCTAAATCATACAAGGCTGAAAAAATTATTAAAAGTTTTTTTTTTTCAAGATAAGTTAATGAAAAACAGATATCTTTAAAATCTTTTTTTTTTTTTTCAATATACTTTGAACATAAAATAATAGTAAAATCATACTAGGTTTATGGTCTTAAGCATAATAAGCAAATCTGTTAAAATCTTTTTCCTGATTTATGGTTTAAGTACTCCGGATGATGGGAATAAAAGTACAGGAAAATCATTTCTTATAACAATACTTTGGTAGCATTAGTTTGTGCTCTAAAGGATATATTTTACTGATGATATTAAATTCCGAAGTCACTCAAGTGTCCACAAAACAGGAACAGTAGCAAGACGTGATCACATTTTACTTGAGTCTTTGGGAAGCTTATGGAGTAATTTCCTTGACTAATATATGTAATCCATTTATGCTGCTAAAATACAAGGTATGATAGAAATTTAGGACTTGTCCTAGTAATATTACACAAGTGCTGTGGCCCATTGAATATTTTTAGCAAGAACAGAAATTTCGAAACCACTTGTGTACACCAGAGGTCACGCCAGTTACCCCAATGTGAAAGGTTACGTATACCACTGCATATTCATTTACATCACCGGGTATAGTTATTTTTCATTAGCAACACACTTTTCCCAGTACTAATAATATGAAGATTTAATTTTTTTTATCATTTACACATCATAAAAATAAACCATTAAAGATTAATTTAATGAATGTAATGAATTTAATTTAAATGATTGTATTATTACTTTTATATCTATCACTAAAAAGCAACTTAATGCCTAATTACTGGTATTATTAATTGAAGGAACATTCTCAACCCCCAAAAACAAATAATGAAATATGTACCATTGTCATTGTGCGACTCAGTGTGCAAATATCCTGCTCAGAATTGTATGGTTCACTGTGCTATATTGTGACACAGTATGCTAATTTGTTTCAGTAGTGCCACAAATGATCTGTATTATCATGAAACAAAGTCTCCTCCCTCATAATAATAATCAAATGTTGGCCCTATTCAATTGCAAACCCGTATTTACCTTCAAACTGAACTTTTGGTTGTGTGTCAAATTTTTTCTAAACATTTAGACATATTCAATTGTTACTAAACCTTAATTACAGGCTCACAGCCTCCATATACAAACCATGAACCCGTAGGTATAATTTCAGGGCATGATCATGATCAATTAAGCAATTTAAGTTACTTTTTAGACAGAGCCAAAAGTAATTGAGAACGTCATCATGACATCAGTAAAACATGGGGTTTAAACTACAATGAATTAGTGTTTAGAAGTACAATTGGTGATCGCACTTGCAATCCAGCAATGTATTAATTAATAAAAATCATTAAAGCAATTGTTGATGATATGTATTAACTCCTTGAATCCCGGGATCGATATAACACGGAAATAAAACATTTTTTTTTATTGCAGATTTGCGAGCTTTAGACTGTTGTTCAATTCATTCCAATGTCTTTCATTGCTTTCCCAGTATTTTTAAGTACAGTAGTGTGTTTATTTGCTTTTACAGTGTTACGAACTGGTTTTTAACCCACTTGCAAGTCATATCTAGTACTCGTAGATTGTTTTAATACAGTTGCCATTTCGGGTTTAAAGGCAATTGCAGGCTTCATGAACGTCTGTAATTGAATATTGGATTTTGCGTCTTTAGCCAAGGTAACATTTGCTTGCTTGGAAAATCAAATTAGATAGCACAGAGTTACGTTTTTGACAAGCCCGCAATGCTTTTGAGTCTGTAACTCGCATTCAGAAATGTATCCAATTTAATATCAGTAACATTTATGGACTGCATTACGGGCTCATGTAATTGCGATTTGGCCAATTGAATAGCGCCCCATGGTATGCCACCCATTAACATATTAAGCAACAAAGATTAAGCATTATGTTTTTGCAGAATCACACATTAGGTGAGGTTGAAGTCAATCAAACACAATAATGTTAGGTTTCATGTGAACTGTCTACATTTATCCAGAGGAGGCCAATTATTATTAATATTATTATTATCGTTTATTTGTAACGCGCCAACATATAACGTAGCTCTATACATAAGTTGTGATCAATCAAAAGCCCCTATTAAATATTTCCCATTGTATAACTTGAGAAAAACTAAATCCTTTTTGAACCGAAAAGGGCAATTAAATTATTCCCTAGATCAATGACCAATCATTCTGTGTTAACAGTTATACCCTTTTACTCTCTCTATACTTTAACCCATGTTTTAAAGTTATCTTTGGCATCTGCTATTATAACCTCCTTTAGTAGACACTTCCACCAGCTAACTATCCTTACATATTACATAGTAGAGCCACTCACCTCAAATGACTTTAAACTAGATCCCTTCCCTCTCCTACTAAATGATATACCTTTCTAACTTCACACACCTTCTTACCTAAGCCAACTTCAACTTCCTTCATGACTCTAGCTTTTCCTTATCTGTTTATTCTTGCCCAGGTTTCTGCCTCTTCCATTCTCTTTAGATTGTGAGTAGCGAGTTTCCAATCTTGTTGGGTGCTTCTGCAGTTTGTTAACATTGTTTTCTTCCTTTTTCTTATCCCCTGTAAAGCTCTATGGAATATGCTAACGCGTTACAAATAAGAGTTAATAATAATAATATTGTTAAAAAACTCCCTTTAATTATTTACTTACTAGAAGAAAGTAAGTAAATAATTAATGTTTGCCTTCCTCTGAATCAATTAACAAATAATCTGCATATTGCTGAGAAGATCTCAAAATGTCTAAAAATTGGCCATTTCAAACTTAATTTCTGAATTATTTATTTTTAATTAATTATTATTAATACTAGATGTTTAGAAATGTTAACCAAATATAAGGGTTTTTAATAAAAGTATCATTGACTGGTGTATGTGCAGAACTTCGGCTCAAAGTACAAAACAAAAAGTGATGAGAGCATTGTTTATGTCTTCTAACGTACTACAGTATGATGTACAAAAAAGACAAAACACAACTTCACCTCCACTTTTTCCCAGTTGACTATGATCATGAAACCTCTGGCATATCAGTTCCACTGTCATTTGTACTCACTGACATCATCATTGTAAAATTAGGACCTGTTTTTTTCTTTCGTGCAGATGTGGGGAATTGAAATTGCATTCCATGGTCCCGTGCCACATTTCATCAATGTTTTTCCTTTGCTTTTTCCAAAGACTGTCTGCATGTGGTGTGGAGATTGCCGGGGCTGCTTGGGATCTCATATCAAATGCTGCTACCTAATCCCAGACGGACCTTGGCGGGCCCACACCTGCAGCTGATTGAATCCTCCTGGAGTACAAAGGCCTGATTTACAGCATCAAGGATACGGGCCTGGTTGCAGCTGGGATGGAGCAGGAAAAGGAAGTTGTTCATCATTTTGTGTGCATTTCACTAACAATAGTGTACCCGATATGTGGCTCATGCAATCATTTTAAATCGTTGACAGTGATCATTATGGCATTTGGCATTTTTTACAAAAAATGCTTCATGATGGGCAAATTAAGTCTTTTTATCTTATCTATTCACATAGCCATAAAACTTATGTTTGGATATTTTAGAATAAGGAAAATCGGCCAAAACGCAGAGTTTTTGGATACCTTGATTGGTTGTTATTTATTGGTCTAGTTTATTTATGGATCAAAAGGGTAGAATGTTGTTAAAGTGAAATCCTGGGCATGTAGGAAGCATTAGAAAAGTTTTTAATAAGTATATAAAATAATATGATGATGATGGCACCTGAAGAGGAAAGTGACTTGGCTGTTATTATGTTCCATGATTTAAATTATAACCAATGCATATCGGCACAGGAAAAGCAAGGAGGATGTTTGGATGTATTTTCAGAGAAATTAGTGTCAGAATAATATAGGTACAAATGGCACTACATAGAACCCTATAGCCAGACCTCATCTGTGTCCAGTTCTAGAGACTATAGCTTAAAAAGGATATTAATGTTCGGAATGTTCAAATAAGGCCAACTAAACAGCTCTAAAAGACAAAACTTGAAAGGAAAGACTTCATGACCTGAATATGTCAAATTTAGAGGATAGAAGAGAGAGAGGGAATATAATAGAAACCTTCACAGATATAAAAGCATTTAATACGTTGGAGAGGAAAGTATCTCCCAGAAAAAAGAAAATACAATACATGATTTGAGATTGGAAAGTGGAAAAATGAAGGGTAATATGAGACAGTGCTACTTTAAAGAAAGAGTAGTAGATGAAGGAACAGTCTTGTAGTGGAAATGGTAGGGTCAAACACACTTAAGGGATTTAACCATTACATGAAACTGTGCCACTATTTAGCTAAGCCAAGATTTTAGGCAGATTGAATGGGTAGACGAGATAGCCTTTTTGGTTCTTATCTGCTTTGAAATAAATTTTTTGAATTCATTATGGTTTCAGGTATATAGAATAAAAGAGATACAGGTTCAGTTGGAGATGTGTTCACAAGTAAACTGCATTTCTCCATCCTCACCTTGAACCAGTTGTTAATGTGGACCTATCAAATTTGAAATATTGTCTACCACCAAGAAGCTATTAATGTTAATACATGTATAAGCCATAAGCATAAACGTATTTTGCAGAAAAATGTGAATGTAGCAGAGATTGGAAGGCAATTAAGTTAAAAAAGAAAGCAAATTTCTGCAGCAATTAAAACAAAATGCAAAAGCTGCATTTATTTATTTTAAACTTCAAATATTGCCATTTTTCAAGTCAGGTTCTTCATGAGAATACTTCTAAAATACAACACTTCTGCAGTGCTTTAAATTTAGGGTTGAGCACAGACATGAGTAATGATTTTTTTATTTTTATTTAATAGCACTAATTAGGCACTGTTTTTGTTTCATGACATGGACCCTAAGATGTATCAGACATAGGAGTGCAAGTAATGCACAGCTTTGACTGATGCAGCATCTTAAGGAATTTAAGTCAATGAATTCAAGCATGCCTGGGATAAGGCAATCCTAAGGTTTACTCAAATAAGCCAAGATTTTTGCAGTGGAATTAACTTTTTCATTCTTGCCGTCAAATCCAAGTATCTGTTTACAAATTTCTATTTGCACTGTGTGCACTCCAATCCATGTTGAACGCCTCCTCTAGACTTATCTGCCATACTCAACAATCAGTGTCTGCAGCTCCTCTCTGTCAATCACTCCACTGGCTTCCCATAGCCTCCAGAATAAAATTTTAAATCATGACCCTAATGTATAAAGCCCTCAACAACATTACACACCCTGATATTCTGCTCGTCTTGAAAATACTGTATTTATTGGTGTATAACACGCACCAGCGTATAACACGTACCTCATTTTAAGAAGGAAATTTCAAGGGAAAAAAAATACATTTCAAATAAAGAACTTTGAAGCAAAATTCTCAACCTCCCTCCTCATCCTCAACCCCCTCCTCCACCCCCATCCTCATCCTCCTTCCTCAAACCCCCTATGCTCAACCCCCTCTTCACCCCCCTCCTCAACCTCCCTCCTCATCCTCAACCCCCCTCCTCATCCTCAACGCCCTCCTCAACCTCCCTCCTCATCCTCCCTCCTCAACCCCCCATCCTCAACCCACTCCTCAACCTCCCTCCTCAAACCCCCCATCCTCAAACCCCCTCAACCCCCCTCCTCAACCCCCCATCCTCATCCTCCTTCCTCAACCCCCCTATCCTCAACCCCCCTCCTCAACCTCAACCCCCCTATCCCCCTGGGTCAAGGAGCAGAGCGGAGGCCGGAGCAGAAGCAGGTAAGTGAGGGGAGAGGTATTTAGGGGGGTTAAGGTTGAGGAGGGGGGTTTAGGTTGAGGAGGGGGGAGTTTAGAATGAGGAGGGGGGGTTAGAATGCGGAGGGGGGTTTAGAATGAGGAGGGAGGTTGAGGATGAGGAGGGGGGAGGTAATATCGGCGTATAACACGCACCTATCATTTGCCCCCTATTTTCAGGGAGAAAAAGTGTGTGTTATACGCCGATAAATACGGTACTCACCCAACCACCCTCTTCACTCTGATAATGGACTTCTTCTATCCTCCTCTCTTATCAAATCCTCTCACTCCAGCCTTCATGACTTTTCTCTTGCTGACCCTATTCTTTGGAACTCCTTGCCTCGCTCAACTAGACTATCCTCCTGCCTCAAACTTAAAAAAACACACACAAAAACATCTGTTTTTAACCTTCAGCCTTAATATACACAACACATCTATAACCCTCTTATACCAAACTCATACTCTTTAGATTGCACGTTTATACGTTTTCAGTCTTGTAAATTGCTTTGGGAACAAGCAACTATGGACGTTTGATTTTAAGCTCAAAGACAGGGCCTCTCCATTCTTTTGCAAAGTGTTAGAATTGTTTTTGCCTTGTACCTACCTCCTGTTTAGACTACAAAATATGTTAGCCCATTACAAATAAAGGATGATAATAATCACTAATATAGTTTTTAAAGCATGTGTAACGCTCCAGTGGAAGCGCAAGTGCACTACAGACACTATTTGTATGGATTTTCGTACATGCCGCAGTGCGCACCGCTCAGTGCCAGTCGCACATGCACAAAGCTCGGCATCAGCAGTGCTGCGCAAGTAACAGAGGGGAGAAAGGGACAGAGAGAGGGAAAGAGACAGATGGGAGGGAGGAGGGGGGAAGAGACAGAGGGGTAAAGGGACACAGGGGAGAGAGGAGGGGGAAAGAGACACAGGGGAAAGGGGAAAAGAGATACAGGGGAGGGAGAGGGGTGAAGAGACATAGGGGAGGGAGAGGGGGAAGAGACACCGGGGAGGGAGAGGGGGAAAGAGACACAGGGGAGGCAGAGGGGGAAAGAGACACAGGGGAGGCAGAGGGGGAAAGAGACACAGGGGAGGGAGAGGGGGGAAGAGACACAGGGGAGGCAGAGGGGGGAAAGAGACACAGGGGAGGGAGAGGGGGGAAAGAGACACAGGGGAGGCAGAGGGGGGAAAGAGACACAGGGGAGGCAGAGGGGGAAAGAGACACAGGGGAGGGAGAGTGGGAAAGAGACACAGGGGAGGGAGAGGGTGGGAAAGAGACACAGGGTGAGGAGGGGGAGAGACACATGTAATATTATACCATCATTTATGACGGGTAAATGACTAGTCATAATAATAATGGAGATGTTATCTAAATTCATGATACATCTGATTTCTCTAACCCCGTTAGGAACAAAAAGAGAGAGTATCTGTTCAGGAACATTTTGTGCCATACAGCAGGAGGTAGTTCCGAATTAGAGGTCAGCCAATACAATCTAGAGAGTCCTTTAATGAGTCACAAATCCAGAAGAAGGCATTCTGGTTCAGTAAAGCTCACACTCTTTTCAAAGCATGCAACCTTCCTCTCAAGGCCTTAATTGATAATTATGACATTTTCATAGATCCTTAACATTGATCTTGAACATTGAAATATTTTGCTATTTTGGTTGAAATATGTTCACAACTTGTCATGGGTCAATGCAATTGCATTTATCAAGTTCCTTTGACGTGGAAAAAAAAAAGACCATATTTCAGAATTTGTTTAAAAAAAAAGTGATCACCCACTCTGAAAATATAAATGTATCTGTTCTCTTTATAGTGGTGAAAGCTCCAGGAGACAGACAAGCAGGTTTGGATCTTCACATAAAAATGAACATCAATAAAAAGTTCTAACAAAAATTCAAAAAAAAAGTAGTAGAGGTAATTGCAATAATTAATTATTAATTCTGGACCATTTGGTTTCTTCAATTGCTAACAGCTGAGCAGCCATAGGGCTTTACAAGCTCAAAAGGTTGTGTATCCCTGGGACCGTACATCATCAATCATCTCATGTATCCAGTTTGATGGTCTGAATACAAAGTGGCAATAATTTTACAGGATCTGGGATAAGGTCAGAAGCCCAACAGCATCTGTGGATATTTTAGTCCTACTGTAGGAAATATATTGGCTTTCATAGAGACCAGGTTTGACAAAATAATAAGGTTTGAATACCTTGGAGGTTCTGGTTTCAGCTATGTCCACTCCTAATGGAATTAGATTTGTCTTAGATCCTTTAGCTGTTGACACTTTACAAATCTTGGAATCTTCCACTAGCGTCCAGTTGACTTTCAAAGTTTTAAGTTCCTTTCAAACATTTGCAATAGGTATTATAAATTAAATTCAAATGATCCACTTTGCTGTGGACTGCTCCTTCAGAAGAGTGTCATATCCAAGCCATCTTATACAAAGCACCTTTTTAATTTTTCATAAGAAGAAAGGTATCCAAATCTGACACAGATCTGATGTGGTTTTAACAGAGCTACATCAAAAGGACTCAATAATTGACAACATTTTCCACTTTTTGGGGTCTCACTAGACCATGCAGAAGACAGGATTCACTAGAGAAGACTCTGATGCCGGGAAAGATTGAAGGCACTCGAAGAAGGGGACGGCAGAGATGGAGATGGATAGATGAGGTCGCTAAAACAATGAACATAATCTTGACGGGGCTCAGAGGGGCAGTGGCTGACAGATGTGCCTCGCATGCTGTGGTCCATAAGGTCACGGAGAGTCGGACACAACTGAACGCCTAAACAACAACAAGCATTAGTTGTTTTCTAAGATTTGACATTGAAAATTCTTCCCCAGAACTTAAATTTATAAATGTCTATACATTTGTTGTTCAGCCGTTCATTCATGTCCGACCACAGCACGCCAGGTACTTCTGGGAGTCACTGCCCCTTTGAGCTCTGTTAAGTTCATGTTCATCGGACACAAACATGGCCAAATGGCAGCTTCCAAGGGGCACTTCCCTTTGAGGAGCGCCACTTCTTAAAAAACGGTTCTTGGCTTAAAAATATGAAATACTGCAGTTCAAAGGTTGGATTCTAGGGGGTAACTACCTAGAACAAGACAGTTACAACAGGAAAGGGAACTTATACGTACGGAAAAGGCAAAAATGGGTCCGTGCATACCTTGCATACTCACACGCATGGGCTCCTCCACTTCAATTCCGAGGGGCTCCAAAAAGGTAGATACAGCCCTGCACACAAAGAAGGGGCAGGCATAGATGGAGATGGATAGGTGAGATCACTAATAATATGAACTTGATGCAGCTCAGCTGCAGTGACTGACATATGCACCTGTCCATGGGGTCAAGGGGAGTTAAACATGACTGAACGACTAAACAACAGAGTTTGTGTGACCATTACATTTCTGATTATCAACTTCCTGAGATGGGCGAAAACTTTGATTGCACAGTACGTTTTAATCTGCACAAGGAGTATGAGGCATCAACAAGAGCATTCAGCAGCAGTAATGAAAAATTAATTTGTTTACAAGGAGACACATTTTTAAGAAAGTAATATACAGAATCAGATGCAGTAAAGAATACATTTCTGTTTATTTAGTTTTTTACTTTCTAAATGCATTTTGACAATGATCAGGTTTAGTTATTCGTATAGAAAAAATGACCACAGTGGTTCTTTAATGTTATCATTATTAATACACTTTAATTATCAGTGTTTTCCTTAGTGTTATATACAAAGATACAATAGTGGGTACAAGAGGCAGCAGTTAATATTTTTTTAGAATTGTCTTTAGCCTGACACTTCTGGGGTGGAGGGGATGACGCATGCACCATTGTGGGAAATCCTCTTATGAGGTGAGCTGCAGGGCAGAAGGCAAAAGGGTACATTTGAATTAAGATAATATTGCAGCTAAAATTTATAAATTGTAGGTTTTACCTGATATACATGTAAAAGTATTGTCTACATATTATGGACATACATTATTTTGGATGGTATCCACTGTAAGATATATCTCCTCTGTAAATGGCATGGCTGAGCTAGAAGAGATTGCTACTTGGATGGGTAAGACACCTACTGGACAAGCCACAGAATTGAATGAATCTTTTGATGATGCAGTGCAAATCATCCTTGCTTACAAAAAGGTTGAGACACACTGTTTTGCACAGTATCCAAGGAGAAATCCTGTAGTTGTCAGGAAAATGAAATATTTATCCTCTGAATTGTCATCATAAATAAATTAAACGTTCTTAAAAACTCATGGGAATAGTTGTTATGGATATAAAGCCAAATACATTATTTATATAACCATAGTTTATGTTTAAAAAAAATATACAGAATAGGTTAAAATATTGGTACAGTATAAAGTAAAGTTGCCATTGTATCCCTATCAATTAACCCCCCACCCCCCCAGGCCTTACATATTATCTACTATTGATTAACATTAAGTCTCCTAGGAGATTGTAAGAACATACTTGTGGAGATTTAAAGGCATATCTTCTTCTTTAAAGGCATAGTTTCCTGGAATATGAATGCCTCTAATAGAGAAGAATCAGTAGTGCACGCAAACAATTTTTTTGCATGAAAACCCCCCCAAAATAAACATTTACAAACTGACCCTGATGTTTACTAAATCCCTTCAGTTTGCAAGCAGACGCTTTTGTTAGTTGACACCGCTAAAGATTAGTATACAATTCATAATTTGTTTTGGCCAATCAGCAGAAAGCAGAGGTTAGCTGATACATTTGTATCATACACTGGGGTTCCTGTGTTGCAAAGCAACCTGGGATATGTAGTATCTCTCTATCCTTGTGCTCTGATTCAGCTGTGAGCTCAGACCCCATCCAACCATGTGATTACATCCTGCAGCAGTACTTCCGTTGAAATGTCAAACTCTGTATCTGGCTGCCTTTCCTGTGTGTACTTTGTTATGTAAGCTCCCTGTGGGTGTGCAAAGCTGGATTTTACTTTCCTGCTTATATATAACTTTGTAAGTACTTTGAACTTTTCTATATAACACATATTTTTCTGATAATCACTGTCTATTTCTTACCAAACATTTGAAACCCAGGAAACGTATATATACCTAATATATAAGCGACTGGAGAACATAGTGCATCAGTCCAAATGCATAAATCATTATGTATGTTTTTTTTTTTTGTTGTAGCACCATCAACATGTACATTGCTTCATAGATACAAGGTACACATCAATGATATGACAATATAAGTGCAGGTAGGTGCAGAACGAAAATAAGTTGTTACTAAGTGTGTGTAAGTGCATTTGCTAGGTGTGCTATTGAAAAGCATCTCCTTTAAGTGGAACCTTGAAAGGAGGGTATTAGGCATTTGCCTGATATTGTATGGCAGTGCGCTCCATAGGAGTCTGGCATCTAGTGAGAAGGTTTCAGCCAAAAATGAACTCTAGAACTTTGTGGAATGATGAGGAGACCCCTGACCAGATTGGAGAAGACAATATATGAGAAGAGAGATATAAGGAGAAGCTGAATATCCTGAAGCAGAGAATGAGAGATGTACAGGCTATTCATGACATGGAAGCCAGTTGAGGGATTTTGGCATGGGACAAGGAAGAAATTTAGAAGAGAGGAAGATGATACGAGCAGCTGCATTAAAGGACCACTGTACAATTTAAAAATGTCTATGTCTGACTAAGATCTTAATTCAACAATTCATAAAGATAATTTTTCATTAGAAAAAAATGTTGATGTCTCTGCTGGACCTTGAAGGCATCCATAATACTTTGGTGGATGTGTCTGTGTGTGCGGAGACAGATGCATTTACATTTGTGGGGAGGTGTGGTTACATCTATTGATGCCAACTTTCTGCTTCTGGGCCTGTAAGGGGAAGGGGTGTGGTGTTAGTTCCAATCTGATCAAAAATGTTAACAAATACTATTGACATCTCCCTCAAGGACGTGAGAGGAAAATGTTAGGGATGAATCAAGTATGACACCTATGCAGTATGCTTCATCAACTGCTGATTGACCCATTGATCTTAATAGAGTAGAAGAAGGTTAGAGTCAGGTTTTGGAGAAAATATTAGGAACTCCATTTTTTCCATGTTAAGTTGAAGACAATAAATGACCATCCAGATTACAACTGCATGAAGACACTACTAACTCTCTTTAACCCCAGATGTAAGGTAAGATGTAGAGAAGAAGTAGAATTGTGTGTCATCAGTATAGAGATAGTATTTTTAAGGATGTCATTAGTAGAGAAAAAAGAAGTGTCCCAGGACAGACTGATTGGAGAAGAAGAGGTGCAGGAGAAAGAAACACTAATGCCCTCATTCAATTGCGATTTGGCCAATTGAATAGGGCTCTAAATAAGCACATAGCATTTTTTTTAAAGAAGTTTTTAGTTAGTAAAAACCTTGATTTTTGGATAGATGTTTACTAATTAAAAAATTCTTTAAAAAAATATGTTATGTGCTTATTTAGAGCCCTATTCAATTGGCCAAATTGCAATTAAATGAGGACCTTAGTGAGGCAAGAGGAGAATGAAGCCAGACATGTGTCCTGTCCTGAATACCAATAGTGTGAAGAGATAAGCAACAGATAGGTAAGTAATAGATAACATTCAAAGCAATGATCTTCATTGAGACTTATGTGCATAAAATAGAAAAGTCAATATGAAATTTAGTCTAATTGCTTGTTTAATACTTTTAAGCTGAAAATTATTTCTTTTTTTCCCAATGTTTTTTGAAATACCAAATTTGGAACCAATTATGTGCTCCTTTAAGAATATAGTTTATTCATTTGTATGTATTCTGAACAGGTAGTTTCCATTTAAAGGTTTACACGGAAATAAAGCCACAAATTGTATTTGGAGGGTGATAAAGTAAAAATATATTCATAAAAGTGCCACTTTACAAAAATATTAGAATAGACATCAGCTGCTTACAGCACTGTTCCAAATATGATTTAAAATAAATGTTACCTATTGTTTTACCTGGCCATTAGTCTTTCTGATCCACTCACTAGGAAAATGGTGAAATAATTTTCTAAAGGGAGATTGTATTTACCAACTGGGCTCTAAATCAATTGTCTTTGGCATGAAGTCATGTGAAAAAGAGAAAACTAGGCATGCTCAGGCTACCGGGAAAAATGTGTCTATTCAGCCTAGTTATTAGCTGGGTTTTGAGTCTTTTCTTATTCTATAGTGGTTAAATGACAATTATTGGCAATGATTTCCCATTAGCAAGAGGGATTCTCAGAGCTGCATGCACACCACCTCAGCAGTGCAAATTCACTCTGCGTCAAGGCCTACTACATCTGTTAGATTCTCAGAATATTGCCTGCCCTCCCTCCCACCTAACTCAGATTAAATTTATAGAGCCATGGAAAACACCTGACTTCCTACTTGCAGATATATCATCTCAACACTAGGGGTCAGCCAGCATACTAGTCTTTCACCTCAGATCCCTCCCCTCTCCCTCTAAGATAAAACTCTATCTTTCACTTTCTTCCTTACCCTTGCTATTCCTTATCTGTTACTCTTCCCCAGTTATCTGCCCTTTAATTCCCTTTAGATTGTAAGTAGCGAGTTTCCAGTCTTCTAGGGTGCTTTGGGATAAAGCACTTTCTGCTAAGATTCTAAGCTCAAGACAGGGCCCTTCAACTTTTGAATTTGTTAAACTTGTATTTCCATTGTTCTTATCCCCTGTACAGCGCTACAGAATATGTTGGCGCGATACAAATAAAAGATAATAATAATAATAATAAAATCAGACTGTCCTTGGTAGATGGATTACACACTTGTAGGATCATATATATATAAAGGCTCTGTTGTTTGGATCAGTCTTGATGCTGCTAAGATGATATTAAAATATTTGTTTGTGGAAGACAAAGTTACTGTAATACTTAGGTAATACTTTTGTGTCTCCAGTTGATAGTTGGTAGCTGCAGCTCTTGGCTATCACTGTGGTCCCAGGTTGCATGAATTTTACCATTGGCTTTACCAAGGCTTCTGACGAAGCCCTATAGTAAATGAAATGCGTAGAAAGATTACCACAGTGAATGCAACTACTGTGTCTCCTTGATAACACCAATGCTAATGCCATTATGTTAAAAAATCTACCTTCTCTGGAAACGGTTAGAATAAAGAGATGCAGCTACCAACTATAAACTGGAGGGGCAAAAATAGTTTTATGTCATTTTAAAAGCATAAACACCAATGGAAGCAACAATGATTTAAAATATCATGCAGGAAGAGTTTAATAGGACAATTAAATAATTTTTGTATTTGTTGTAACTGAAAGAGGATATTTTATAATGTACCACTGTGTGTGTTTTTTTAAATAATGCTCTCAGAGCTGAAAAAATATTTAAATGGTTAACTAATATGAGGGCTTGCCCCTGTCAGCCAGTGAGCAGTAAAATAGATGTATGAGACCAATTCAGTCTACAGACATATGTATGCTGTGTACATTTCATGTTAGCTTCTTGAAGTATAAACAGGTTTTACTTAATATTTTTTTCATGCAATACACAACTTTTCTCATGTTTAAAGCATGAAAAATAATTGTGTTCTATATCTCTTTAAACTATTTTTTTAAAGTATCATTGGATTTTTAAAGGGAATTGATTTAAAACTCCCTGGTCCACATTGTCATTAAGGGATTAATTCACTATGGCAACCAAACTGTTTTCCGAAGAGGTTTGCCGCGTGTCATAAAAACATGTGGCCTGCATGTCGTAAAAAACAACATTCCAAATGCAGTTTGTAAATTTTTCTTCAATGAGTTCAAAGTGCTTGAGAATTAGAATGTGGGGTTTATTTTGTCACGTCTATGATATCAAAATGAATCTGACTCCAAGGCATGTTTCTGGAGTCGTTCAGACTTTAGAATGATTATTCTGTTTTCTGGATTGGATGGGATATATCTCGGTAATAGAAATATCAGCAAAGCCAACAGGACACTAAAGAGTAGCTAGATTATTTGAGGAATAAGACAAAAAGCTATGATTACTTTACATTTTATAGTCAGAACTTTAGTAACATAATTCATTATTAATACATTATAGTATTGTATTACTGCCCAAGTGAGCGAACCAAATTGTTCCTAAACCCAGAACCAAAGTGGCGAGATTGTAAATAATTGTCTTGCTAATCAACTTAAGCAAGCTGCTGTGATATAGCTTATGGCATAAACTGTATGCCCCCAAAAGGTCTAAAAATATTTGAAAAGTGTCTGGGATAGTCAGTAGGATTCAGCAAGCTCATCTACTGCTGACCCATATACAATCTCAATTGTAAACACTAGTGGTGGAGCTAGTGGATGGAGGGGCCCCGGGCCCTTTGTTGGACAATATTATAATAAATAAACAAACAAAAATATATATATATAGTACAGAAAATGAATAATACATTTGTAATTCCATTTGAATGCCTAAAAATGAGTAAAAAAAATTTCCTGCTATGGTTTCACAGAAATACAGTCATTGCACTGCACTCCTAGACATTGGGCAGGGACATGCAAATGAGAACACAATGTATTCTCATTCTATAATCCAAAAAGAGCTATATACATGGCTGTTTTTAAGCATATGCTCACTGTATTAAACAGTTTTAAGCAAAGCACAGGATGAATTATGCACTATATATATATATATATATATATATATATATATATATATATATATAATTACATGGGGTGCTGGGTGTGGGGCCCAAGGATGCTGGGAACAGGTCCACGCGTGCTGTGGACAGGGCCAGCCCCATCACTACAGAAAAGTAAAAGGAAATTAATATAAAATAATAAATAAAAAAGACTACACTGCCCCCCCTAAAGCTGGGCCCCGGTGCATTGCATCACTTGCACTAGTAGCTCTGCCCCTGTTAAAGACTGACTAAATAAAAATTATTATCATTTTTTTTGGAAATAATAAGGTCTAATTATTATAGATTGATGACAGAAGTAATAAATAATAATTAAATAATAATAATTTAAATGTACAAATAGAAGCTAAAAATTCACAAATTACCTTAAACTGTTTCATTGACCAATGAAAACGAGACCAAGCAGCCATCAGAGAAAAAACTTTTATCTTACTTTTTTACGTTTTTTTTTTAACTTAACCTCACAAGCTAAACAAGTATATATTCTCAATATTTTCTTGTTCTTTAGTATGCGACTCTCCTAGACCCCGGCACGCCAGGCACATCTGCCGGCCTTCTCATCACATGATCAAAATATTTGAGCTTTAATCTCATGATTAAACTTTTTCTGTAGAATTGATTGACTGGATCTTCCTGCAGTCCAAGGCACTTTAATCAGTTTTCTAACAATTCAAAAGCATCAATTCTACGGCGCTCAGCTTTCTTTATGGTCCAGGTCTCACATCCGTATGTTACTACTGGGAATACCAAAGTTCGAACTATGCGGAAATGTGTTGATAGTGTAATATGTTTACTTTTTAATAGCTTGTCCAGATTTACCATAGGTTTTCTTCCTGCAAACGTCTTTTAGTCACCATTTGAAGAGATCTTGGAGCCCAGGAAAATAAAATATATTACGGACTCCAATTCTTCCTCATCTATTTGCTAGGAACTCAGATTGCTGTTTGTCGTGATCTCTTTTTATCGTTGAGCAGCAGGCCAGCTTTCCCATGTCCTTCTTTCACCCTCACCAATAGGCTCCTTAGTTTCTCCTAATCAAGTTCAAAATCCTGACACTCACCAGCAAAACCCTCAACAACACAACACCCTCCTCCTACACATCAAATCACATTTTTGGATACTCCCCTAACCAACATCACTGCTCTGATCAAGACTGACATCTCTCTTCACCCATCATCACCTCCTCAAACTCTTGTCTCCAAGATTATTATTATTATTTTTTTTGCCCCGTCCAGTGAAATTATCCACCCCGCTACGGAATATGTTGGCGCTTTACAAATAAACAATAATAATAATAATAATATGAGCTATACAAACAATGAACTCCTATTGTGCTTAGTTCCTGCTGCCACACCAGACATCAACAAGCAATTCCTACCTCTTTTGTCCCTAATACCCCACAAAGGTTGTAAGCTCTTATGAGAGCAGGGCCCTCTACATCTTCTGTACCAGCATGTAACTTTTGTTATATTTGTCTTGTGTATTAACTGCATTTAGCATTGTGGGATATGTTGGCTCCTCATAAATACATGGTCCAGTCGCAATAATATGATATCCTGAACAAACCACTGTGTGTAGCACGGACAGCAGCTAGACAGCGTGGTTGTGAGTCAATAAAATACTGGAAGGTTGGCAAGAGTATCTGGAGCCATACGTCGGAAATGGAGATCCAAATGGTCCCAATGGGGTTCAAGTTCAGGGAATTTGGAGGCCAGGGAAGTACTTGGAAGGGTTTTTCGTTCTCCTCCAACCACTCCCAAACAATTCTGTCTGTTTGAAATGTTGCTTTGTCCTGCTGGAAGATCCCATATGCTCCAGGGACAGTCAACATGTATGGGTGTACTTGATCTACAAGAACCGATAGATAACCCAATCAGTTGAGAGTGCCTTCCAGAGGTATGAGTGGACCCAGACATTGCTAAGAAAACATTACCCAGATCAAAACGTTGCCGGCATCAGCTTGTGTTCTTCCAACAATAGTTGCAGAGTGATTGTTCTCGGATGTTTCGCACCTGGCACAACAACGTCGTCCAGTCAATGGAGCAGAAAACGTGACTCATCAGAGAAGGCAACACTTTGCCAACCAGATCACCAGTTTTACCCATGACAGCGATGGTTGATATGTTTGCAGAATGCCCACATGTCACCTTATATACCCGCCAAGACAGCTCACGATGTGCGGGATTTCATTGGCCACTCACTACTGATGTCAAAAGTAGGTCATATTAATGTGACATGACCCTGTAAATGATAATAATAATAATAATAATAGATCTGCAACAGGTTAAAAGGCATAAGGTTGAATAGCATATAATTAAAGTAGATTTGGACAAATACGGTATATGAAAGAAAAATGTGCTTTTAAAAATAAAATGTAAAAAAATCCAGAAAATGTACATAAAGGTTTTATGATACCAGAAACCTTTTCTTTATCTGTAATATATCATAAAAATAATATCTTGCTGTTGTATAGTGCTTAAGACATTTTTATTGATTTTTGTTGTCATAAAATATCCTTGTTGAAATATGACTACATATTCTTGGAATTTTTCAAATAAAAATACTTTAGGAGTAAAATACAATTCCAGTCGTCTTCATGAAAATCCAGCAATTACAGCAGTAACAACTGTCATAGATAAATTTCTTAAGTTTTGGAAAAGTAAAACATTTTCAGCCTGAGCAGTAGCAGCTGTCGAACAGATGGTGCGTCGCATTGTTTGTCTTCCTCTTTCCTCTTAACATCATTCAATTTTAATTAACCTTTGCAACAAAAAAAAGTCATAGAAATAGTCACGTTCTACAAAAATGTATGCAAACTACAGTTCGTTTATCAAATTTGGCATGACTTAATAACGTTCTTTGAAAATGTTTTGTTAATACCAATTGCCATTATTATTTTATGTGCTCAATTAGTGTATCTCAACCACTGGTCATTGGACCAACACTGAACCAATGCAATTTCAGTGGTGGTTCTTGGATTATTTTGGACAAACTGTGCACTTATAGACAGATGTGATTATGACCTTGGAAATTGGAATTTTAGGATAGTCAGTTGGTGCATGTCATCTAAGAATAAAAGTGCTAGAAGTGGTAACACATCCAAAAATTGTTGGAGCTATATTTTCATTTGACTTTATGAACAGAATATTATTTAAGAGAGCCATTGTCTCCTGGCTTTTAATACGTTTTAACAGCTTATTGATGCTGACAACACTGGGTTCTAGATTATAGATAGGCTCCCATCTAAACTACTGTCTATCTTTATGAACTCTCCACTTCTTCTATAAACATGTTTTGTAACAATTTTTTTAACTAAAAATCTAGTATTATATAGCCATTTACTGGGTGAAAATGATTTAAATATTATTATTTAAATTTTTCTCTTTTTTTACTTCTTCTCCTTTGCTCTCTTTAACAGTATTGCAACATATACATATTATTTAACAAGCATGTTATTACATATTACATTTTAATATATTTTACCATTTTCATTTTGGATATTAATCATGTATTTGCACAAATCCCAACAATATTATTTTAAGAGGATAAAGTAAAACATAAGAAGGAAGACCCCAATAATGTGTATGTCTGTTGTGTTATGATAGCATATTAAACAATATTTAACACATTTTAATACATTTTTTTCTCTAATGTATTTATGATTTTTTAATCAGTATCCCGTAAAGGTCCTAATTTCTGACTTTCATCATCAGTTTATCTCCAATGAGAATATATAATATGAATAAGCATTGCCTTTTCAGACACCAAAAATGAGTAGGGAAAAGTTGTAATAGTTCAGTTTTACTAGAAATATAAAAATCATAGCATAAAAATCAAGACATTTTCTTCAAGACCTATGCTATGTAGGATTGAAATATTGTACAGAATTAAGAAAAAATAAATAAACACTTATTTATTTTATTTTTTTATATTTAATTTGCATCTACTCTATTAAATACCTGTACTTTATTACTGCTGATTTGGTTAAAAAAGAAACATGTTTTTTTAACCAAAAAAAAACAGAAAGAGAATAAAAATGGAAAGTATGAGTTTTCTTTTTTTCCTGAAAAGCAGCTAAAGAATATACAAAAAAAATGGAAATCAAATTTTTTTTTTATTCCCTTTTGCATTTTTTGAAGTCTTCATACAAAAGTTTGTGCCAACCTCTAACAATATTCAGGAACAGAACATTAATCCTAACCAGTGACGACTTTGAAAGGAGCAAACACATTGTTATTAGTATTAGTTAAATAAGCAAAGCCATAAACTGATCTTTTTTACACAGAGGGTAAAATAAATGATCTGCTAATTGTCCTGCTTTGAATTTTTTTCTACAGTTATACTCAAGCTCATTCACTTCCTATACAAATATATAAGAACAGTATAAACATAAATTATTTTTATTTTTACTTGCGCTATAATGGTAAAAATATACTGACCTCAATGTGAACTGAATGGAGTCTGCTTTCAAAGAGTATTTAGCACTGTCTTGTAAAGTCACTCACATTCATTTTACAATATTACATGCAGACTCTGGAAATACTCAGAGTTTCAAATCATCAATGGGTACAACATGGCCAGACGCTAGACTTAGACGACTGAAACAGTACAAATAAGGAGACTACAAGAGAGAAGTCGGAAACAGAACTACTAGGATATTGGGTCATATTGTGAAATCCGTTCTTAAAAGGAACTACAAGGATGAACTACTTGAAAAAGAGGTAGTTTGTCCATGGAAGAAGATCTCAGTAAAATTGGTAGACAGTGGTAGGCAAGGAAATTGAAAAAGGCTTGTAATATTCAGATGGTATAGTAAATTATGAAAGCAAACTAGATAATCCGAAAAAGTACTTTGATGTATGATATGATTTTTATTTTAAGATTACAAAACCACAGTTTCATATTTACAATATTTTCTTTTGAAGAATAAAAATAGCTTAAATAAATGCAGTATTTAATTTAATACTTATTATTTTTTATTGTAGTAAGAGCCATCATCATCTGCTTTTTATTAGTGGGATGCAATGTTAAATTCAGGAAAGCATTTTGGTGCTTCGATTGAAATGTGGTAAATTTAATTGCTTGTGTTTTCCGCTCTAAACATGTGACATCTGCATGTACAATACACAGAGCATCACAAAAATAGTTAAGCAAAATACGAAGCACTGACCCAGAAAATACTCTTGGTCATCTCATAGACTTGGCAATGAGACACACGACTGTGAACTAATATGGTTGATAGATGTACTTGTGCTGAGGAAAATATCTCTAGTGCGTGAGACTAGACTCCATTAGTAGAAGTATGGATGCCATGGAAGTGGGTCGGCTTGGGATTAGGAGGTTGTCCCAAAGAGGGTAGGGCCAGACACCCCCTGATAAAAGACCAATAGGCTAAGAGACAGTTGAGGACTAGATCCTTGGTCTCATAATACATATCTAAAACAGGGATGCAATATTGAACGGCTTTGGAGGTTTCCAGATGAGCTAGGACTGGATGAATAGCAATTGCTTGAGTCTGTACCCTGAAAAGACAAAAATAATTATTTTGGGTCCCTGGCTCATGACAGAAGCTTCAGCGGGCCAAACAGAAGTGGGACCTTAGAATTGTATTTAAATATTAGGTTTAGTCTAGATTCTAGTCTAACGCTAAAACATCAGATGTCACCTGTGATCAAATTCTCATTTTTCCATCTTAAAAACATAATCAGTATAAAGAACTTGATAACCCATTTTATATTGTCATGACTGTGACAACCGAGGGTGCCTTTATATAGGCCCACCATTTAAAGAGCTACTTCCTTGTTCCTGTCACATAACACCTGTATCCCATGTCCTACACTGATTCCAACTATATTTAAAGAGTGGTCTGCTGATATATTATTATTATCTTTATTTGTAAAGCGCCAACAAATCCCATAGTGCTGTTCAGGGGTTAAATACATGGCAAAAACAAAAAACTTATAAAGAATGGAGGGCCCTGTTTTTGAGCTTAAAATCAAATGTACATAGTGATTGTTTCCAAGATTGAAAACTCGCAAACTTACAATCTAAAGCGTTTAGGTGTGATACAAGAGGCTGACAAATGCAAGATGGCAGTGGGAAAGCAATTTGTTTAGTCAAGTGGAGGTGTCTGTGTGTTGTACTGTAGATTGTGGGTGTAAGTGTTATTAAGCTGTGTAGTGTGCAATTGTGCATATTAAGGCTGAAGGTGATAAGATTGTTTTAAACAGGTGTGTTTTTAGTGTTGTTTTAAAGGTTTTTAGGCAGGAAGATAGTCTAAGGGAGCAAGGAGTTCCAGATAGTAGGGGCAGAATGAGAAAAGTCTTGAAGAGTTTGAAAATGTGATAAGAGAGGAGGAAAGAAGAAGGTCATTAGCAGAACGAAGGGGCAGTTGGGAGAGTATTTTGAAACAAGAGCGGAGATATAAGGGGGTGCACTGTTGTTGAGGGCTTTATATGTTAGGGTCATGATTTTGAATTTGATTCTGGAAGCTATGGGAAGCCAGTGGAGTGATTGACAGAGAGGAGCTGCAGAAACTAATCGTTTAGTATGGAAGATTAATCTAGCGAAGGCGTTCATTATGGATTGGAGGGGAGACAGACGAGAGATGGGTAGGCCAGCAAGGAGGGAATTGCAGTAATCGAGTTGAGATATGATGAGAGCGTGTATTAAAAATTTAGCAGTGCCTACTTTAAGATAGTGGCAAACTTTGGAGATGTTTTTTAGGTGAAACTGACAAGATTTTATTGTTGATTGTATATGAGAAATAAAAGAGAGGGCAGGGTCCAGTAGAACCCCTAGACAACAGTCCTGGGAGATGGGAGTGATGATGAGAGATATATGAGGAGTGAAAGCTGTAGTAGAGGGTGGAAAGATAAGGAGTTCAGTCTTAGACATGTTGAGTTTGAGTTGATAAGCAGAAATCCAGGACGATATGCTAGTTGGAAACTTGAGCTAAAACAGAGGGGGATATAGTCCAGTGCACAGAGGTAGATTTAAGTGTCATCTGATTTTATTAGGGTACAAAGGTAGGATGTGTAGATGGAGAAGAGGACTGTATCAAAGGCAGCAGAGAGATCCAGGAGAATTAGGATAGAGAAGTGACTCTTTGATTTGGTGGTTAGCAAGTCATTGGTGACTTTTGTGAGGGCTGTTTCTGTAGAGTGTTGGGCCCGGAAGCCAGATTGGAAGGGGTCAAGAAGGGAATTGGAGGAAATAAATTGAGTGAGGTGATTGTAGACAAGCCGCTCAAGCAGTTTAGAAGCCAGGGGAAGTATAGAGAAAGGGCGCTAGTTGGAGGCAGAAGCTGGGTCAGATGAGGCCTTCTTAAGAATGGGTGTAATTATGGTTTGTTTTAAAGAGGATGAAAACTTGCCAGTGTTTAAGGAGACGCTGTATAGATGTGTGAGAGCTGGGATAAGTGTGGAGGGATTAGCTGTGATGAATAGGATGATGTGGACAAGTCATAAGGTGAGAGGTTGATAGTAAAGTAGATACTTCATCGTTGATTACAGGGTCAAAGGAATCCATAGTGGAGGAGGGATTGGGGAAGGGGAAGGGCTGAGTTTTGTCAGTTTGTTGAGAGGATGGTGAGTTAGGACCAATCCGGGATAAGAGTTCTTTTCAGACGGTTTTAATAAAAAATTTAAAATGGATGGCAAAGTCATCAGCAGTGAGACAGGAAGGGGCAGGAGGTGGGTGTGGGCAAAGGAGGGTCTTGAATGTAGCAAATAAACATTTAGGGTTGGAGGACAGGTTTGATATTAGTAATGAGTGAGAAGTAGTATTGTTTGGCAAGATTGAGGGCAGAGAAGTAGGAGCGCAAGATAAACTTGTAGTGGAGAAAGTCTGCTGAAGTGCAAGATTTTATAGTTATACAGTTACAAAGTAACTGAGGTTGGAAAAAGACTTGTAGTCCATAAAGTTCAACCTTTTTTTTATCTCCTCTGATCTGCAATATGCAGATTAATTGTTAGTTGATCCAGAGGAAGGCAAACAAAAAACAAAAAAAACAAGTGAAACTTTGTCAATTGTCTCAAAAGGGGACAAAAATATAAAATTCCTTCTTGACCCCATATACTGGCGATCAGATTCCTCCCTGAATCAATACTCTCTCTCTAATTATCCAGGATAGCCCTGAATGCACTTTTTATTTAAAACATATATCCAATCCCTTTTTAAAGTTATCTATTGAATCCGCTGTCTCCACCTCCCTTGTTAGAGAATTCCACAGATTAATCACCCTTACAGTGAAGAACCCTTTTTTTTCTTTAAGATGAAATCTTTCTAATCTTAAAGGACATCCTCTTGTCAGTTGAAAAACTCTTGGCACAAAAAGTTCACTTGGCATAGCCTTGTATTGACCCTAGATATATTTATAGAAGGTAATCATATCCCCTCTTAGACACTTTTTTCTAGAGAAAATGAGTTTAATTTGGTTAATCTTTCTTCATAACTTAGCCCCTCCATTCCCCTTATTAGTTTTGTTGCCCATCTCTGTACTTTTTCCAGCTCTAAAATGTCCTTTTTATGTGGTGGTGCCCAAAATTGTACTCCATATTCAAAATGAGGGCGTACTAGGGATTTGTATAGTGGCAAAATTATATTTGCTTCCCTTGCTTCTATATCCTTCTTAATACATGGTAATATTTTACTTGCCTTTGCAGATGCTGCTTGGCATTGTACAATGTTTCTTAGGAGGTAGTCCACAAGCACTCTCAAATCCCTTTCAATATATGATACCCCGAGATTTGCTCCAAGATTAATAATTGCATCGCTATTTTTCTTTCCCAGATGTTTATCTTTCCATTTATTCGTATTAAATCTCATCTGCTATTTAGTCGCCTATCTAATTTATGCAAATCCATTTGAAGGGAAAGTACATCATTATCTGATTTAATTGCCTTGCACAGCTTCGTGTGATCAGCAAAAATGGAGACAATAATTTCCAATCCTACTTCTAAGTCATCAATTAATATGTTAAAAAGTAGAGGACCTAATACTGAACCCTGAGGAACCCCACTTACCACATTAGTCCAATCAATGTATGTTTTATTTATAACAACCCTTTGCTTCCTGTCTTTTAGCCAGCTCTCAATCCATGAGCAGATATTTACTGCAATTCCTGTATCCCTTAGTTTGCTCAATAGTCTCCCATGTGGCACTGTATCAAAAGCCTTTGCAAAATCCAAAAAGACTACATCCACTGAGTTGCCTTGATCCAAGTTCCTACTAACCTCCTATAGAAACTAATTAGTTTGTTTGACACTTATTAGTTAGTTTGTTTATAAATCCATGTTGTCTCCTACTTATACTCTTGTTTAAATAGACATTTTCTTGTATACTATCTCGTATTAACCCTTCTAAAAGCTTTCCCACTACAGAAGTGAGCCTATAATTTCCTGGATTTGTTCTTGCTCCCTTCTTACATATTGGTATCACCTCTGCCTTTCTCCAGTCATCTGGCAGAGACCCTGTGTTGAGTGAATCTTGAATTGAAAAATTAGATATAATGGTTTTGCTATTACAGATACCAATTCCCTCAGTACCCTTGGATGTATTCCATCAGGACCTTGAGCTTTATTAACATTTATTTTTTCCAACCTATTGGATTTCTTCCTGCGTTTACCAATTATTAGGTGAAGATAGTGTAGCCGCAAACCACTGGTAACTCCCTTGTGTATACCAAAGAAAAGAACCTATTCAGCTCATCTGCCTTTTCCTGGTCACTAATTGTCAGACGGCCTGTTTCACATTGTAATGCTCCTATAGCATCCTTCCTGGCCTTCTTCCCATTAATATATTTAAAAAATAATTTAGGGTTAGTCTTACTCTCCTTTGCAACTAACTTTCATTTTCTATTTTAGCCAGTCTAATAGCCCTTTTGCAAGCCTTTTTTATTTCCTTGTACTCACGTAAAGCAGTCGCTGTCCCCACTTGTTTGTATAATATAAATGCCTGTTTTTTACCCCCTCATCTTCATCTGTAAGTCATTGCTAAGCCACATGGGTTGTGATATACTCCTTCTACTTTTATTTACACAAGGTATATGGTGATAAGTATGTATATTTAGTAAGGATTTGAACGTTGTCCATTTTATTTTCAGTATCAGTTATTTGTCCCAGTCTATATGTTGTATTGCTGCCCTTAGACCGTTAAAATCTGCCCTTTTAATATTGAGAGTTTTTGTTGGCCCCTTACAGTTATGTTTTTTTTTAATTCAATCTCAAATGAGACTGTGTTGTGATCACTGTTTCCCAAAGGTTGCCCTATACTATATCAATATTATTTGTGATGACTAAATCTAAGATAGCTTAATTTCTGGTAGGCTCTTGTATAACCTGGGCCAGATAATGATCTCTGAGTGTACTTAAGAACCTGCTCCCCTTAGCTGAACTGATTCTCCCATTATTAAAACTTGCCCATGCTTAGCTGCATTTCCAACCTCTAACAATAGTTGCAGTTCTTCACTTTCAGTTATATTTGGGGGTTTATAGTATACTACAAAGAATATTATTTTTTAATTTGCTGCTCCGCTTTTTTTAACTCTACCCAAAAACATTCAACATTACCGCTAGTTTCACCATAAATATATTCTCTGACTATGGGCTTAAATACAGGCTTAACATACAGACATATGCCTCCTCCTCTTTCACCATTGCCTCTATCTTTCCTAAATAGGTTATAACATCCAGATTAACAGTCCAGTCATGAGAATTATCCCACCATGTTTCAGTAATGCCTATTAAATCCCATTTCTCATTGACTGCCAATAATTTTAACTCCCTCATCTTTCCTGGCAAGCTTCTGGCATTAGCAAGCATACATTTTATGTAACGAGTCTGTAGTTCTGAAGTGCCTGCCACTGTACTTGAGTTACCTAGCAATATCTCCCTATTGAATATACTAACCCTTCCCCCATCTCCTCCCCCTTGACTAGTTTATGCGTTCCTTACCCCCTCTTCACTTTCTACCTCATTACTTCTATCTAGTCCCCCCACCTACTAGTTTAAAAACTCCCCCAGCCATTCTTCCATCCTATCCCCTACCACACAAGCTCCCTTATCATTAAGGTGCAATCCATCCCTGCTATAGAGATTGTACCCAAGTGAGAAGTCAGCCCAGTGCTCTAAAAACCCAAACCCCTGCTTAATACACCACATTTTTAGCCATGTATTAACCTCCCTAAGCTCCTTCTGCCTCCCTGGGCTAGCATGTGGCACTGGTAGTATCTCAGAAAATACTACCTTCGAGGTCCTTGCCTTCAGCTTATTACCTAGTTCTATCAAATCTTTCTTTAGGACACTCCATCTTCCACTTACTTTGTCGTTGGTACCAATATGTACCAAGACCACTGGTTCCTTTCCAGCCTCTCCCAATAATTTATCTACCCGATCCACAACACGCCGACCGAAGCACCCGGGAAAGAGCAAACTGTTCAATTGCTGGGATCTGGGTGACAAATCACCCGGTCTACCTTCCTCTAGTCCTCTACCACCAAAATCTCTCTTTTGCTTTGCCTATGCTGCCCTCCCTCTTCTTCGGTAGAATTGTTCTACCAGCTGTTAGAGGGAACAGCTCTATCTGGCATTGCCATTCCTGAATAGACATCCCCAGCAGTTTCACTCTATCTGGCAAATCTGTTGGTGTGTGCTAACTCAGTACTGGCCTGCCCCCTGCTTCTGTTCCTCCTCCTTCCCCTTGTAACTGTAAACCAGCTAACTCCCTGATCATCCTCATTAGCCGCATCTCCACCCTCCAGCTAAACTGTGCTCCATGAGCACCAATTCCCTTTTCAGTGTAGCAGTAAAATATCACTAAGTGCTGCAATTCTCCTCTCCAGTTCTCCAATTTGAGCTTCAAGATAGGTAACATGCTCACACCTCTCACAGAGGTATGGACTCTGGATCAGCTGTTACTAATTACAGTGGGAAAAATTTGTATAAAGCACTACAATGTACTCCCCTTTTCTTTGCACTCCCTCCTTTTATTTAAACTCCTACACTTATACTATAACTGCAACTAAACTAGAAGTGTTTGCAAGCTCCCAAGTGTCCCCCCTCCCACCACTGCTTATATTAGGTTCTTACTACTCACCTGCCCACTAATCAATTAACAAGTACCCAAATACACTTACTGTTCAGGAGATCACAGAACAGAGGTAAACCGACCACAGAAAATCACACACTGATATAGCTTTACACAGGCAAAACCACACACCCTCTCAGCTGCCACTAATCAATGCACAAGTACACACACACTTACTGCTCAGGAGAAATCACAGAACATAGGCAACAATTTCCTCCATAGTCTGCAGAGCGTGAGCATCTCTGTAGATAGCCTGTTTGTGTAGTGTGCCATGGTTGTGGATGAGAGCGAGGTTATGGGGGCAAGAGTGTCAAGGGTAGAGGTTAGAGTCATATTGTACTGTGAAGTGGCGTTGTCAGGGCAGGCAAGGGTGGTGAGGGGGCTGAGAAGGGGTTTTAGCACATTGGAAAATTGTTGTGGGTTGAGTGATTGCAGGTTTCTGCGGGTTCCGGTGGCAGGGATTGAAGAAGGGAGGTGAGCGGAAGATGTGGTGAGGGAAGGTTGCAAGATTGCAGGTGTTCGGTCAGGTAGAGGAAGTGAGGAGATGACAAGGTTGGAGATAGTGCAGAGATTTGTTAAAATAATGTAAATAGTGTGTCCACCACTGGCGAGTTGGGGAATCTCTCGTTTGTGAGATGCCAAGGGAAGAGGTAAGTGCAAGTAATTTTGCAGTTGTTGGAGGGGGCGTTAGTGGCTATGCTGAAATCACCAAGAATGAGTGAAGGTATATTGGAGGAGAGAAAGTGAGGGAGCCAGGCGGCAAAGTGATCCAGAAATTGAGAGGGTGATCCAGGCAGGTGATAGATCACAGCTACTCTCAGAGGGATGGGAGAGAAGATGCGGATAGTGTGGACTTCAAAAGATAATAATTAAAGTGTTGGAACCAAGGGTATGCAGTGAAAAGTGCAGCAAGAAGATCGTAGTATACCCACACCTCCACCTTGTTTGTTCCCAGGTCTAGGAGTGTGTATATAAAGCTCTGCTTGATAAAGGTCTGAGCTACTGTACCTGAAGGTTTCACAAACCTTTGAGTCCTGAGCTTTTAGATATGCAGCAGCAAGATTATGGAACTCTATATGATGCTGGATCAGAGATACTTCTCTGCATCCAAACTTTCAAATAAGATTATACTTTTTCTCTTTTGTCTTTTTGTTTCTTTCAAGCACTTTGTGTTATTTGTAGAAAAGCTCTGTGTAAATTTATTATTATTATTATTATTATTATTATTATTTTTATATATTCAGTGAATTTTAAAGATTCAGCATATTCTATAGTTTCCTATATTTATCTTACTTATGTCTGTAGAGGTATAAAACAAATCCTGCTTATGACTGTGGAGGTGAATCTCAAGTGTCGATGTCCTTAGCTCTTTTGTCGCGATAAACGAAAATGGGGCATCTATGAGAAAGCTAGCTTGGTGAAATACTCTCTCTCTTATTATCCAGGATAACCCTGATTGCCCTTTTTACTATAAGATATATCCAACACAGGGGTGTAGGAAACAGAATAATTTGGGGGGAGGGGGTACACCTCATTGTCTACACAGGTGGTAAAATAGCTTATTAATAACTGCGTACAAACAAAGAAAAATCTGGGGGGATTTGTCCCCCCCATCCCCCCAGTTCCTACATCCATGATCCAACCCCTATTTAAAGTTAACCATTGAATCCACCGTCACCACCTCCTTTGGTAGAGAATTGTACAGATTAACCACCCTTACTGTGAAGAACCCTTTTCTTTCTTGTCAGTTGAAAACTTCTCCTCCTCTCCTCACTCTCCTCACTCTCCTCTCTTCACTGTCCTCCTCTCCTCACTCTCCTCCTCCAATCCTCTACCCTCCTATGATATATGAAATAATAATAAGGATAAATAAAAAATATATATATGTGGATGTGTATGTGGTAAAACAAGAATGTGAGTATTATATGTAGTATAGTAATTGTATGAGGGGTGGGGGTAGGTGGAGGTATGGGGGGTGTAGATGTACTGTGGTCTACTGCTACAGTATATATATAGCTATGTGTACGTATTTATCTATGTGTGTGAATTATGTGATATCAGTAATTATGTGTGTTGTAAATTGAGGGTTAAATTATCTTAGAGCTAAAAAAAATCAAAAACTTACAATGCTCCTTCTCTCTCTCTCTCTGTCTCCAATGCTCATAAACTCACCAACGACTAGACCTGCGTGTTCACTTGCTAAGCTACAGCACAGTCAATTATTTACGGTTTTGGCGCCCTTTAAAACCCCTTCCTGCTGCAATAATTTGCTGTTCCCCCCTTTCTATTGGCTGCATCAAACTACGCGTTACGGGTTTGGATCGTTACGTTCAAATGCGTCTAGGCCTGCCCCTTAACAGCTTCTGTGCACGGCTAAGGTTTACGCGCTTTTGTCTCAAGCCTGTAACTCGCGACATGGTCTAATTTAGTAGCTCTGTAACGCAGCCAAATTTCAAGCCTGTAGGCGTTGCGGGTCTCACATTGCCGATACAGGCTTCAAATTTAATGGGGGTGCTGGCCTTTTATTGCTACAAAGCTGTAAGCTGCTGAAGAACACTGAAAATGTATATAACTGACCCAATTTGGAACTGCAGTTGTAGCTTGATTGGCTCTTAGTTGGTACTTGACCTTCTGAGCTAGTCATATTGCTTAGCTCAGACTTCTAACTGTCAATTATAGAAAAGGAACACCATGTCTACTTATTATGACAGCTCCTTCTCACCTCAAATATGGAGCAATAACTGGCAACTAGCCGAGCCCCACAACTACTACAAATATAATTAATCTTTTTTTTTGGTGCTTTTTAATTTGAAAATTATACTTACATTGAAGTGAGACATCCTTTAAAACATAACATTTAGAACTTACTTGTTTACTATAAAGTCACAACAATACATTGATATTAAGTAGCTGAAGTGATCCTTATACATCTTGGTAATGGGTTGTCTATCCTATAGAGCACTAACTTTTATTTCAGCCATAAATGGTATTTCTTATACTTTTGTAGGGGTGCCAGCTTGGACAAAGTTAATTAATCTTCTAAATCATAACTCATCCATGGCAAAGACGGCATGCATAATAAATGATATGATTAATCTCTGGTGGCCCTATGATTTTCATAAGCAAATTAATCAACCCAGTTCACCTAGGGAGACTTACTTAATTATAGTGTATACTATAATAGTTTGTGGGTAATGGTTCATCTAAGATACAAATGAGACATTGATTCAATAGTTCTAGTCTCAAATTTTGTTTAATATGTATTTTAGTTTGTCTACTTGTTGGTGGTCAATAACAATGTGCTATGTAACCTGTAAATAGTAAGCTCTCCATTTGAATATTTATTACATGATTTGCATATTCTATTTAACTTGGGCAATTATGTGTTTTTTTTTATACTTTAGACTTTATAAACTGACTAGGAAATTGCCCGTCAAAAATGACGGGATTAAAATTGTAAGTCTGGCAATACTGTTTGCCACACAATGTGAGGCTTTTGCTCCTGTGAGCACATTTGTTGCTCATAGCGATCCTCATTGCGAGCCTCTCCCCCCCGTGTAGTTCAACTTTCCTGCTTTGCACTGATCACCTTCGGTGCTCATCGCGAGCCTTCAGCGCTCATTGCAAGGCTCTCTGCTTGCGGTGCTTGTCGTGAGCCCCGTGATGAGCACCTTCGGCTCTCATTGCAACCCTTTCCTCCCGCCTACTGTACTGTTTTTTTAATCTGCAACTTTTGTGCTTGGGAATGCCATGTGTCTCTCTCCAGCATCTCCCCCCTGTCCCTTCCCTGTGTGTTTCTCTTCTGTGTGTCTGCTGAATGTTTGCGTGTTATGCGCTGACTGCCGTTGGTTTAATTTCAAAGTCCTGCATTCCTGGCGTTGTTGGTGTAAGTGTTATTGTGTTTGTCATTGTGTATTTTCTGGCTTTGCTCAGCCTTGTTTTCTTCCAGTCTCAGAATTTTTACGTTTTTCGGCTGCCATTTTTTTCCTTGCTTAGCCGATTTTGTATTGACGAAAAACCCGAAATAAGGCTCAAATTCATTGCAGACTAAGTCCCTCATGCCTCAACTGCTCTCCTCGCTTCGCAACTCTGAGTCAAGCGCGTAACTCTAAAAACCAGTAAAACAAACAAAATAATTTAACAAAAATAATAACACACTCACACAGCACAGGGGAAGAGCCTTCGGCGCTCATTGCAGCCTAAGTCCTGCGTGGTTGATGGCTCACCTCACTTCCAACATCGTAAGTGTTCCGAAAACTGACAACTATTTATGTGATCGAAATGCTTTTTGCAACTTTAAGAGAACCAATGCAAGTATAACTTAAAATTGTCGGAGGGTTCTCACTCCTGCTCTGTGTGAGCTGAGAGAAGAAGGATATATTTGCAGGATTGAAGTAGGAAATGAGTAAGAAAGTTAGAGAAGAGTTAATTTACCTTATTATAATAAGTCAACCATAGGGAATATGGTGAAGACTAAGAACTTGGAGAGACTTTAATTGTCAAAATCCATCATTTTCCACATAAGTGATCTAGCCCACTAACAGCCCTATTAAAACCCGAAGCCTGTAACTCCAACGTGAAGCTTGCAATAGCTGCGGTCTTGAAATTTTATGGCGCTATTAAATTTGAATGGGCTGCTAGCTATGGGCTTGAGACGCAAATCGTAGCTCATTCATAGAACGTTGGATTTGCGGCTGTGCGGACGATCAATTAATGTAGACCGTAGTGACGGGTTTAGATGGAGCCAATGGAAAAAAAAGATCGTCAGAGTTACATCACTGAAAAAGGAGAGGTTAGATTTCAAAGTCCTACGGGCTACAATTACAGTTTGCTATCTAACCCGCATTCCAGAATAATGCAATATTAATAAAGCCGATTTGGGGCTTGAGAATGTTGTGCTATTAATTCTAAGACCTAACATCACTTTCCTTTTTAATAAGAGTATAGTAGTGTGTTTTTACTTGCATTTACGGGGCCTACGTATTAGTCTTTACCCCCATTGCGAGTCCGCTCCAGCACACATTGGGCTTTGGGCTCCATTTGCGTGTTAAGGGGTAGCTCGCGGGTCACTTTGTTGCAATTTAATAGCATGATTGGATTTGTAGCGGTTACGGTCTTGACAGATCAAAGGATTTACAGGCTGCAAAGTTCCACGTTCCCGTCCCGTAGGCATTTTTCGGCCATTCTGCATCTTAACCCGCAAGTCAGCGTCGGCCTGCTTTACGGGCCTAATTTAATAGTCCTAATATCAACGTTACGGGCTACGTTGATATTAAGACTCTTAAAACCTATTTACAAACATGTAAACAATATGGTAGATTCACTTTACTTTGCAGGGCCGCAAATACCCCATAGAAAATAGCGATACCAGCCCTAGGAAAAGCACTTCACACACCATCATGCCAGCTGAATCTATGGGAATGTAAAACATTTCAATAAGACAAATAGCTTTTTTTTTAAAATAATATGAGCGCAGTTAACATATTATGTATAGCAAATACACTTTTAATGGCTCTTTAATTAATCTTCATGATAGTTTTAAGCAAATTCAAGTTGTTCCTAAATTCCTCTATTCTATTTGTTCCTATCAGATCTATTGGAAGTTCACTACTAGCAATCTATTATGTGACGTTTGTTTACCGTTTCCTCGGAAAAATATTCCATCCTATACAAGCAAGCTTACTATTTGCTTTCCTACTGATTGATTTGTTGCTTCCCCACCTTTAAATCATCTGTAATAATAACTATGAAGGCATATTTTTTTATAATATCAAGTAACAGCTAATATCCTTAATAAACGCAGTGTGCAGCACGGACAGTAGCTAGTCGGCGTGGCAGTGAGTCAATGAGATACTGGAAGGTTGGCAAGGGTATCTGGAGCTATGCAGACTGCAGTGCCTCCGACAGTTGCTGAAGAGTTCGTGGTGGAGGATCCATACTACAAACAAGGCGTTGGAGGTGGTCCCACAGATGCTCGATGGAGTTCAAGCCCAAGGAATCCGGAGGCCAAGGACGTAATAGGAAGTCTTTTTAGTGCTCCTCCAACCACTTCTGGATAATTCTGGCCATATAACATGTTGCATTGTCCTGCTGGAAAATCCCATTCTGCAAGGATGGATAAATATTTAAATCAGTTGTTTGTGCCTTCCATAGGTATGAGTGGACCCAGACAATGGAAAGAAAAAATTCCCCAGACCATAACTCTGCCACCACCAGCTTGTGTTCTTCCAACTATGGTTGCAGAGTGTTGGTTCTCTGAGGTTTTGCTCCTGACATGCCAATGTTCGGCCAGTCAATGAGTAGAAAATGTGACTCATCAGAGAAATTCAACCCTTTGCTATTCAAAAGAGGTCCAATTTTGGTACGGTCATGCAAATTGAAGCCGTTTCTGACCAGCTGTGTGCAAAAGGGTTTCACTGTACTGCTATTTTAGACACACATTTAGTAGCCCTCTGGTTCGTTTGTACAGTGAGTTGCTCAACTGTATTGTGTCATTTGGCTCTCACACACCTTCACAGCCGACGTTCACCTCTGATATCGATGGCACTTGGTGCTCCACAGTTTCCATGCCATTTATTCTCAATAGTGCCATATGTCCAGTCATGGTACACTTTAACCACAGCAGCACGCAAACAGTTCAAAGAAATACTGCCACCCTTGGCCAAAAAGCCATGACAGTATTGGTTGATATGTTTTCAGAATGCTTACATGTCACCTTATATACCCACCCGCTCACGACACATGCCGTATTTCACTGGCTACACCCAACTGATGACAAAAGTAGGTGGTGGTCATAATAATGTGACTCAATCCTGTATATATATCACTGTGTTTTTTCATGTTCCAAATTCATAATCAGGCACTTTGCGGCATTCTTCACACTCACATCTAAATGATTACAGATTTGATTTTCACATCCAGAAATGGCAGCCGCATAATAACCACATCTACTACTCTGCCCATATCTTTCATTTTAGTTACTTTATCAAAGAAGTTAACAGAATACCCTTACGTAATATAATTTGAGTTTATGCTTAAGGATCTCATTGGCATGCCTTGAAAGGAGTTGTAATCACAACTTCATTAGTTTAGGGCCTGTTTGCATTCAGGTGGTCCATGTTGTAATGTGCAATTATTCCAAGTCCAACCACTGAACTTTATTTTGGCTCATCTTAAGCATTAAATCAGTTCTTGGCCAAGTATTTCAGGTGAGGTTTCTGTCTGCTTCCAGTTTTCACAGAACATTTTTGCTCTAGGCACTTTCCACTTTCTTCAGTGGATCGGGTCAATTCATATTCGCAGAATGTCCATTTTATGGTATATTAGTTAACAAATATAACTAAACCGTGATATAATAAGTAAATATAGCACAAAATATTTTAAAATTATATTAAAAGATATTTAAAAAAATATATTTTAGTTAAAAACCCTTTAAATACATTAGCTTTCAAATTATACACATATCAGCAGTAAAATATGCAATACTTGTAATTTAGCATGATAAGTGGTGGATCTAGGTCCCCAACTAAACACATTATTTTATTCTCTCCTGAGAGCAGGGATAAACAGCTCCCAACCATGAAAGATCATTAACAGGCAATGATTTAAGGATATCCCTATTTGTATACAGGTGGACCAGTCATTGCCTCTCATTCTGATTGACTCACCTCAGTCATGCCCTGTAATGACCATGCCCTATAATGCTAGCACAGTGCTGGTCCATATGGTGGACTGACTCTGCAAATATATCATCATTAAACAGATCCAAGCTGAGAGTATGTAGTTGGAGCAATTGGTTACTTTGCGTATAACATAGGAAAAATTTGATTTATTGTATAAAAAATATATGCATAATTATAGACCACTTTTTTCAATATATGTTAAATATTTTCTTTATTGATTTAGATTGATTATTGTAAATATTTTTATCTAGGAATAGAGAACATAATAAAGTTATATGCAGAGTATTTTTATTAGAAGAGTTATACTGTATTAAATGAAATCTATTGCATCTGAGCATTTATAATTATTTCTTCATCCCTACTAGTCATGCATTCACTACTGAAACTGAAGTAGGAAATGGGTGAAGAATTAGAGAAAGCATTGTGGACTAAAAGGAGTTGCTGTCATGAGGCAGTCCACTAAGCTTACTGAGTGCTGGCAACTATCTCTCTCTCTCTCTCTCTCTATATATATATATATATATATATATATATATATATATATATATATAGAGAGAGAGAGAGAGAGAGAGAGAGATAGCTCCAAGTCACTTTGGATAAGTCTCTATGAGCTTGCCACATCTTACCACTAGGATTTTTGCCTATTCCTCCTTGCAAAACTTCTCCAGCTCCTTCAGGTTGGATGGTTTGCGCTTGTGAACAGCAATCTTTAAGTCTGACCACAGATTTTCTATTGGATTGAGGTCTGGGCTTTGACTAGACCATTCCAACACATTTACATGTTTCCCCTTAAACCACTCAAGTGTTGCTTTAGCAGTGTGTTTGGGGTCATTGTCCTGCTGAAAGGTGAACCTCCGTCCTAGCCTCAAATCACACACAGAGTGGTACAGGTTTTGCTCAAGAATATCCCAGTATTTAGCACCATCCGTCTTTCCCTCGACTCTGACCAGTTATTATTATTATTATCTTTTATTTGTATCTCGCCAATATATTCTGCAGCGATGTACAGGGGAGGGGTTAAGAACAGGGGAAATAAAAGTTAAACAAATTTAAAAGTTGAAGGGCCCAAAGCACCCTACAAGACTGGAAACTCGCTACTTACAATCTAAAGGGAATTAAAGGGCAGAGAACTGGGGAAGAGTTACAAATAAGGAATAGCAAGGGTCAGGAAGAAAGTGAAAGATAGAATGAGTTTTATTTTAGAGAGAGAGGGGAGGAATCTGAGGTGAAAGACTAGTATGCTGGCTTACCCCTAGTGTTGAGATGATATATCTGCAAGTAGGAAGTCAGGTGTTTTCTATGGCTCTATAACTTTAATCTAAATTAGGATGAGTGGGTGAGTGGGTGAGGGGTGGGGAGGGAGGGCGATATTCTGAGAATCTCACAGATGTAGTAGGCCTTGAAGCAGAGATAAATTACACTGAAAGAAATAGAAAGCATGGATTGAGGGACAGATAGTACATGAAGATAGGAGAGTTAGAGAGGAATGGGAGAGAGACCTTAGAATCAAGGTATGTGAGGAGGGGGAGGAGAGTTGAGGTAATTTTACCAGACATAAATGGGGAAAGGATGGGGGAAGATGGAGACAGCCAAGCAGGGTATAGGAAACAGTTAGAAATTGAAAACAAACAGTTAGAAATATTTCTATCTGCCAAAATATATTAACATGCATACAGTAGTGATATTAATAAACATATTGGCTCCAGGGATGGCGAAATTTCCATAGTCTCCTCCGTACCTGCTGAGGTGGTGTGCGTGCAGCTCTGAGAATCTCACAGATGTAGTAGGCATTGAAGCAGAGTGAATTTGTACTGCTGAGGTGGTGTGCATGCAGCTCTGGGAATCTCACAGATGTAGTTTCCCAGTCCCGGCTGCTGAAAAACATCCCCACAGCATGATGCTGCCACCACCATGTTGGGATGGTGTTCTTCGGGTGATGTGTTGGGTTTGCGCCAGACATAGCATTTTCTTTGATGGATGAAAAGTTCAATTTTAGTCTCATCAGATCAGAGCACCTTCCTAAATACATTTTGGGAGTCTCCCACATGCCTTATCGCAAACTCAAAACGTGCCATTTTGTTTTTGCTGAAAGTAATTACTTTCTTCTGGCCACTCTGCCATAAAGCTCAACTCTATAGAGCGTACGGCTTATTGTCTTCCTATGTACAGATACTCCAGTCTCTGCTGTGTAACTCTGCAGCTCCAACAGGGTGACCTTAGGTCTCTGTGCTGCCTCTCTGATTAATACCCTCCTTGCCCGGTCCGTGAGTTTTGTTGGGCGTCCGTCTCTTGCAGGTTTGCTGTTGTGCCATGTTCTTTCCATTTAGTTATGATAGATTTGATGGTGCTCCTGAAGATTATCAAATATTTGGATATTTTTTTATAACCTAACCCTGACTTGTACTTCTCTACAACATTGCCCCTTACTTGTTTGAAGAGTTCCTTGGTCTTCATGGCAGTGTTTGGTTAGTGGTGCCTTTTGCTTAGGTGTTGAAGCCTCTGGGGCCTTTCAAAAAAGGTGTGTATATGTAATGACAGGTCATGTGACACTTAGATTGCACACAGGTGGACATAATTTTACTAATTATGTGACTTCTGAAGGTAATTGGTTGCACCAGAGCTTTTTATGGCCTTCATAACAAAGGGGGTGAATACAAATGCACATGCCAATTTTCGGTTTTCTATTTCTAAAAAATAGTTTTATGTATATATTTTTCTAATTTCACATCACCAACTCAGACTATTGTGTTCTGATCCATCACATAGAATTCAGATTAACAAAACAATGTAACAAATCTAACAAATGTAACAAAATAGGTAAAAAGTCAATGGGGGTTAATACTTTTGCAAGGCACTGTGTATATATATATATATATATATATATATATATATATATATATATATATATATATATATAAACATTGAATTAGTTAACAGATGGACTGGAATGCGACATTTCATATCAGACAACCACCAGATCTTCTACTGTGTTCAATAATTCTGCAGAAGAAATGAGTAATCCTCATAGTAAATCAAAGAGTGGCCAAAGAAGCGCTTGGGTATAACCTAATAAATGACAGAATGATTTCAATTTGAATTCAAGGCAAGGCATTTTTACATCACACCATGGATGAGAAGAGGCTGAAGTTGTCCAGTTCTATGAAGATATTTGGCATGTCATAGAGATAACACCAAGAAAGTATGTTGCTATCATCATAGGAGATTGGACTGCTAAACTAAGGAACCAAAAAACATCTGGAATAACGGTCAAATTTGGCCTTGGAGTACAAAATGAAGCAGGTCAGAGATTAGTAGAATTCCAACATGATAATTCTCTGGTCGTTGCAAACACCCTCTTCCAACAGCCTCCGAGATGACTCTACACATGGACATCACCAGATGGACAGCATAGAAATCAGATCGACTATATACTTTGTAGGCAAAGATGGAGGAGCTTTATACAATCAGCAAAAACAAGACCATGAGCTTCTTATTGCAAAGTTAAAAATTAAACTGAAGAAAAGAGGGAATATCATGAGACCAAGTGGATATAAAAGAAATAATATCCCTTGTGAATATGCAGTGGAGGTAAAGAATATATTTAAGGGACTAGACATGCAAGATAGAATGCCTAAAGAACTTTCGACCAAAGTTTGCAACATTATCCAGGAAACAGCAGCAAAGAATATCCCTTAAAGAAAGTCAAGTAAAAAGACAAACTGGCTGTCTGATGAGGCTTTGAAAGTAGCCCAGGAAAGAAGGAAAGTGAAAGGTAGAGGAGATAGGAAAATATTTGTCCAACTGAATGTAGAATTCTATAATGAGTGATGTAAAGAGATTGAAGAAGATAACAGAATGGGTAAATCAAGAGATCTCTCCAAGAAAATCTGAGACCTCAAAGGCACCTTTCATGCCAAAGTGGGCGTGATAAAAGACAAAACAGTAGGGACTTAACAGAAGAAGATAAAGAAGAGGTGGCAGTAATACACTGAAGATCTCTACAGGACGGATCTTAATGGCAGTAATGACCTAAATAGTTTGTCCAATGAGCTAGAGCCAGACATCTTGGAGAGCAAAGTTCGATCGGCCTAGGTTGCCTTGCAGATAATAAGGCTGCAGGAGGTGATGGAGTCCCAATTGAACTATTCAAACCTTTACAGGATGATGCTGTGAAAGTGTTACTTGCCTTATGCCAATACCTTTGGAAAACTTAACAATGGCCAATAGACTGGAAAAGATCAGTCTACATTCCAATCCCCAAAAAAGGCAGCGCCAATGAGTGCTCCAGTTATCAAACAGTTGCACTAATTTCACATGCCAGCAAAGGTAATACTTATGATTCTACAAGCTCGACATCAACAATATATGGACTGGAAACTACCAGATATGCAAGCCGTGTTCCCCAGAGGAAGAGGCACAATAGACCAAATTGCCAATTTCCGATGGATAAGAGAGAAAGCAAAAGAGTTCCAGGAAAGTATTTACTTCTGCTTCATAGACTATTCTAAAGCTTTTGACTGTGTGGATCACAACAAAATGTGGAAAGTTCTTAAAGAGATGGGAGTACCAGATCATCTCATCCTCCTCCTGAAGAATCTATTTGTGGACCAAGAAGCACCGGTCAGAACCGAACATGGGACAATAGAATGGTTCAAGATCTGAAAAGGATTGCGACAAGGTTGTATATTGTCACCTTATTTATTCAACTTATATGCAGGAATCAATATTGCTGGAAGAAATATCAACATACGCTGATGATACTACTTTGATCGCTGAAATTGAAGAGGAGCTAAAATACCTATTGATGAGGGGAAAAAAAGAGTGCAAAAGTTGGCCTACTGCTCAATGTTAAAAAGACGAAGATCATGGCAAACGACAATTTCAGTTCCTGGCAAATAGACGGGGAAGAAGTGGATGCAGTGACAGATTTTATTTTCCTGGGATTCAAGATCTCTGCAGATGGTGACTGTAGTCATGAAATTAAAAGACGTTTGCTTCTGGGGATGAAAGCTATGGACAAGCTAGTAAAAAGTAAAGGTATAAAACTATCAACAAAGGTCCACATATTTCAAACTATGGCATTCCCAGTATTATCATACGGATGTGAGGGCTGGACCATAAAGAAGTCTGAGCGCTGTAGAATGGACGCGTTTTAATTGTGTTGTTGGCGAAAACTAATCAGAGTCCCTGGGACTGCAAGATGACCCAATAAATCAGTACTTCATGAAATCAAGACGAACTGGTCACTAGAAGGTATGTTCATGAGGCTGAAGCTCAAGTATTTTGGCCATATCAGGAGACGGCAGGATTCCCTAGAAAAGACAGAAGCGGAGATGGATAGATGAGGTCACTGAAGCAATAAATATGAACTTGATGGAGCTCAGAGGGGCAGTGACTGAGAAATGTACCTTTAGTGCGGTGGTCCATAGAGTCACGGACAGTAGGATGCGACTACTCACAAAACACCTTGCTAATTCCTAATTCCGCACTTAAAGGTAAATCTTGCTCTAGCACCAATCCCTTTAAATCCCCGCTCAGCGCTCTCCTATTCGCCAGGGTCATATAATGTCCCGATTAGAGTTTTCAATCTTGCAACGTGCTTTGGGGAGAGTACTATGGACAGCGGATTCTAAGCTCAAAGACAGGGCCCTGCATTTTTTGTATATATATCTGCAGGATATCCCAACTCAAATAACGTCAGTATCTAGGGCTATATATATATATACAGGCAATGTCATATTTAACGCATCACAAATATACACACACTTTGTGCAAACAGCATTTAATTGTAGGATTAAATGATCAATCCGTCACTTGCAATGTTGTCTTTTCACTTAGTTTCTTCCTGTTTAACCATGATTTATATTGCTTCAGAATATCGTGCTTTATGTACAAGCTACACAATGTATATCCTGTTAATGTGAGATACAGCACGACATGACTGATAATGTGCAGTTTGGATTTTGACAGCACAGACCATGTAACTTCAGGTTCTATCTTCATACATCATTTTACTTATAGAATCACTAAATTAAATTGTTTCCGTTATCTAATCCTTTCGTTTCTGCTTAGCCTATAAAACATATCTTCTGTAGTTTCTAAGCAGTAATTCTATTCTACAGGCTGCTTAAGAAGCCAAAACTAAAACAAGTATATTATATTATCCTGTGTGTCTGGGACCTACCCTGCTTTTTACTTTTGCATGCCCTATGCAAAAATAGATTTTTTTTTTATAAAAAAAATCTATTCTTCAAAAAGTTAACAAAAAATAACTATAGAAGCAGCATTGAACTTTGATATATAGTATTAAATATTATTACTTTTATTATTATTAGTAGTAGTAGTAGTCTTATTTATAAAGTTTCTGTTGGGCTATTTACAAAGTAAAATAAATTAAGGAGGGTACAATTAACAGATTAAAAAGCTATATATAATGTCTTAGGTAATTAAAAGTACAAGTTCAGATACAATACAAATATGATACAAATGGGTGAGCAGACAGCTTCGTAAAGTGATTAACCAATTAGTAATATACCTGACAGCCTTATTAAATTGTGATTCGGCCAATTGAATAGGGCTCTATATAAGCACACAGCATATTTTTTTTACAGAAGTTTTTAGTTGGTGAACTTCTATCCAAAAGCAAGGTCTTCACTAACTAAGAAATTCTGTAAAAAATTATGCTCTGTGCTTATATAGAGCCCTATTCAATTGGCCAAATCACAATTTAATGTGGCCCTCATTCAATTGCAATTTGGCCAATTGAATAGGGGTCTAAATAAGCACATAACATATTTTTTTTAAAGAAGTTTTTAATTAGCGAACATCTATCCAAAAGCAAGGTTTTCACTAACTAAAAACTTCTTTAAAAATATATGTTATGTGCTTATTTAGAGCCTTATTCAATTGTCCAAATTGCAATTGAATGAGGGCCTAAGGCTGTGAATTTATATTTGTTTCTTAATGAGAGGTTCTCAATTTATTTTTTATTTATTTAATTTTGTTTTTTTCTGGGATTTAAAATTTACAATTGTTGGTAACACTTTCAAATTTTAATTTATGTGTATGTTTTTTTAAGTTAGTAATTTTATGTGTTTGTAATTATTTATTGATATTTAGAAAAAAATATTTATTTACAAATAGAAAAATATTCAGCCTTATTAAATTGCGATTCGTCTAATTGAATAGGGCTCTATATAAGCACAGAGCATATTTTTTTATAGAAGTTTTTAGCTAGTGAAGACCTCAGCTCAAGCCTCGCAATGAGCGCCGAAGGTCCTCACGCTAAAAAATTGATAAAACAACATTACCTGCAATACGATTTCATGCCGGTCATTTTTTGATGGGCAATTTGCTAGTAATAATAGTAATAATAATATTATTTAATGCAGCCACGTTTTCCAAGTTTTCTGGGGCACTAAAAACAGAGACCCCTTCTGAATCATTACCTTGTTGTAGTGAAGGGGCTTGTATACTTCAATGAAGCTGTGAGCTGTATAAAGTATAGTCACCCAAGATGGGCAGGTCAAAGCAGAGACAACAGACTAATTGCGGTCCACTGGAGATGGAACTGGCAAACCACTCCAGTATCTTTGCCATGAAAACCTTATGGATAAGCACAACCAGGCCTGGAGTGATGAGGTCCATATGGTCATGGAGAGTCAGACACGACAGAACGACTGAACAACAACAGAGAATAGAATACAAATAAATGAGAGAAGAAAAGAGAGGTGGATAGGATTGCTGTGGAAGAAGGAAGATTGAAATAAGGGGATGACAATGACATGCCTTGCATTATAATAAGAAATGAACCCTTGCTTCTACAGACATCTGCTCAGTCCCTCTGTAGGGTACATGGAAGAGTGGTACACATAGGACACTTGGGAGGAGTCTGCTTTACCTTCCATGGGTCTGCCACACTCATATTATATGATTATATATTTTATTTGAGTGCGATGTACAGTGGTTAGGATTCAGTGCTTTCATTGCTGTGACCTGGGTTTGATTCCTGTCAGGAAACCAAGAGGCACCACCCTGAAGCAGTGCACGATAGGGCCTGGTGAGTACTTAGATAGGAGACCACTAGGAATACCAAGTTGAACAGCATGGTGTGTTAGGGTCCATGAGGACACGGAGAGTCAGACATGACTGATCAATACAACTATGAACAGCAAGAAGAACAAGGATGATGACTACAGCATGGCTCATTTGTTTTGCGCAGGTTTGTTGCTATTGGCAAAAATGTCTACAAATTCCCCATATTGTCATAAGATTTTCAATGGATCTTCCTGTGACTAATTTTCATCATACACCTTATTTCCAGCAAAAGGCACCTGTTACATATACGGCCTCATTCAATTTGGCGTCGTAACCCGATCACGAACAGGCAAATGGCTGCGATCGAGTTGCGTCCCCTCGTTACTCTACTTTTACTCTACTATTCAATTGGCCGGCACCGCAAGTTAAGCACCGTGCGCGAGAATCGGAAACCATGCTCTCGACAGTAGCATTTTCGGGCTTGAACATGATCACGGACGTAAGCCCGTAACTCGTGGTTCAAGCTCGACAAATCAATCAATACAGCGCTGTAAATGATGGGAAACAATGGGTGACATTAGAATTAAAAGCTCGCACATCACTAAAATATAATACTTTATTTCAGTTTCATTTCTGTCATTTCAGCTTATGTAAGAAAGATAATAATGTTGCTGACCCTAAAGTTAATCTAAACTAAGAATCTAAACCAAGCATATCCATCTTTGGTCCAATAAGCCGGTAATTGATTCTTTTGAGACTAGATGGCTTGTGCAAAGCCTAGTCTTTCAACTGAAGTTTGAATTTTTAATGAATTAATTATCTGTAATATAGGTCTGACTTCAGATAAGAACTAAAAGGTCCATTTAATTTGTCCATCTATCTTCCTAAAACGCTTAGTGTAATTATTAATCAGGAGGCTTTGAGTTTATGAGGTATTCTTGAATTTCTCACTTCTAAAGAACTTTGGGGTTAACAGCCTAAATTTGAACATTCAACAAGCCAGACAAAAAAATGAGGGAGAACAATTTAATTTACATGTTATATTGCCTTATTTGTGCAATTTAAGGCTATTATCTATATTGTGAACTCATTTGCATATCCCTACCCAGATTTCCAGAGTGCAATGCAAACTCTGTATTTCTTGGAATTCTAATTCTGAAGCTTTTGAACTTATTTTCAGATGTTCAAATATGCTCACACATGTACTATTTTTCACTACATTTTAAGGCAATTACATTATGTGATCAAGGAAAAGTAGGTATAAAAAGTTGTTGTGTGCAACATTTTGAAGACAAGCAGATGAAATAATGTTGTGAAAGGTGGGTGCTCTACAGATACAGCACTAATAATCGTTTTCTTTCACTTCTGGGCCATTTGGCTAAGATCAAGTGTAGTACCTTGGTAGTAGCTGCCTGGAGGGGTGTAAAGAGGACCCCAGAGGGATGTGGGAACAGGGAAACACTTGGTGCACTGCCCAGAACATCAAGTTGTATTAATGCTCATGGCTTATTGAGTCTGCACCCAGACCCTCAATCTAAGGAACACTTTAATGCATCTGAGCACTTTTTGGTCCCCTGGTCAGGACCTTCTGGTTTGATTTTGCCCAACCCTACGGGTTGGGAGAGCACTTCGCTGGACCCCTGGAAATTATGGCCAGAGCCCGGAAGACAAAAGGGTTCTCCAGGCCTCAAGGAGGGAGGACCTGAAGGCTTCACTGGAGCACAAACTACATGGAGTATAAATTGGCACAATATTTGCACTAGTGGCACTGTTCACTATAAGCACGCCCCAGGCATCCTTAAAAAAAATTAAACTATTAAAATTTGTCTTTATGTTTTGGAACTGGCTTTGTTTCTCAAAGGATCACAATTAAACCTTAATCGGTTGCTGCTCTTCCTGGTAGCTGCTTCACTATATTCGCTAACATTATTTTATTCTAATGATGTCATGCATATCTTCTCTAACTCTTCACAGCTCTAGTGAAAGTAATTACACATACTCACCAGGCCTGATCTCCACTGACTGAAGAATTAACGTGCTTGAAACTGTACACCAAGGTTTGTACAGATCAAGGCTATTGAAGAATTAATGACATGACCAGATCTTCCTTGGGCAGTTATAGAAATATTGGAGAATATTACAGTATGTAACGTAAGACTAGCACCAATTTCTCCCATTTGGATTGTTTTTTGCTCTTTATACATATAACAAATTACTAACAATATAACAATACATGAATCAATGAGTTATTGCCAATGGTTTAAAGGGTATATGAATCATATATATATATTCCCCAATTCACTACATGCCTTAATAAAAGTTTCACTGCATTAAGCTGAGTTAAGGCAAAAATGCAGCCTGCTCTGACATTCCTTATATATTACCTTGCCTCAGGAAATTATTGCTATATATTTTACTGCATCTACAGTAGATTGGGGATCAGGATTAGCGTATACAAACTAGCTTGACATTTTCCAGAACATTTGTGTTTCTATACAGCTCTCCAAGGGACTGCATGAGAACAAGGGATATTAACAATTTTGTTGAATATTTAGTACTTCATAACTTTTCTATTTTTAGCACCACAAATAATATAAAGTTATCTTTCAAAGCTTTAAAGGACCATTGATTTGAGTAAAACCTCACGCTTGTGAATTATGTAACAAACAACAAGATGATGTGGAAGCCATGTAACTAGCTTTGAGCTTAAGGGCAATGCTTTATCTACTGAATAGTAGGGGGAGAGGTGATGGAGGATGGAAGGGGAATTTCTTAAATCACTGGTGTTAAGACACCAAGATTTGGGGAACCATGCGCACCCCAATTTTCACTCCCTGGGTCATGTCTTTGTGTTCAAGATCTCAGCAACCCCAGCAATGGTTAGTACACAATAACTACACCTGTACGCTTGCTTAGTACAAGCACACCGACTTTATTTTTCAGATACATTTTACAGAAATCACAAAACACCACCCCCAGGTCTATAGCCAAACCCGCATTTCTAGTTGCTAGCTTTCCTTTTACAAAGAGCCATAAACTAACCTCCCCCTTTATGGCTATCTGAGGCCAGGGAGGATGCATGCCTGGCCAGCTCTGCGCACCATTTAAATTCTTGTAGAAAAACATAACTCTTTGTCCCATACGTGACATCACTAGGGCCTGCGTCTAGCACAACTACATCGTTTAAACTATTACAATGACCACAAACCACCTTATTACACATAATACATAAAGGGGAAAATGACATAATCACATAACTGAAAGACAAGTTGGCACAATCCTTAGAATACATCCCATGTCAATTTTGATAATATTTGATATTAGCAAACAGGTGTGATAGAGTCCCCAAAAAACTGTTACTTGTGGGGTGGAGGGGGTCCCATCATGGCCCCCTAATCGTTCATGACAACTGGGCCTTTTGGAATTGGATAACTGTCTGCTACACATGCTAAGAGGCAGGCAGCACACATCACTAAATGCAAGCTCTGTCATGAAAAAATGTAAACACCTGTCTCATACATGCAACCTTTACCAGAACATTTTGATGTCTCCATGGTCCAGTACAGGCATAAAAATGTATTATTATTATTATTATTTACAATTAAATAATAGCTTTATGACTATTTATGTGCTTAGTCAGTCTCAAATTTTTCCAAATTAACATTAGCATCTGTGAAAGCCATGGGCAAAAGAGCATTTATTGGGAAAATCTTACATTTTGAAAACGGCTTTTGTCATGGATGCTTCTATCTATGATTGCCTAGATTGACTGGAGGCTGAAGATACAATTAACCTAATGGCACTTGCTCTTTTGTTCAGTCACATCTGCTCTGGTGCCAAAACCATATCCGTGCCCCTATCTGCAATCGTGACAAAAACTGGTGCCAAAAATTCAGAAGGGATAGGTGCCACCTATCCTGTCTGACTTAGTATGAGGCCATAGAGACTTCTCTCACTAGTGTCTCTGGCTAAGTATGGGCTAAGATCAAGTGTAGTACCTTCTCTGAAAGGGCAGGTTGTATTCTCTGCACCTGTCAAGTAAGAGGGGAGAAAGCTTTGTCTAGCCAGAGGCCAAGTAGGCATCAATGCCCGGGTCTTAGGGGAGCACTGAGCACAGCCTTTTAAACATTTTGGTTCGTTGGGAGACATGTATTTTTGCTTTTGCCCCCAGCCTATGGGTTGGAGGAGCACTTCAGTAGTGCACCCAAACACTTAGCCAGAGACACTAGTGAGAGAAGTCTCTGTGGCCTCATATTAAGTCAGACAGGATAGGTGGCAACTATCCCTTCTGATTTTTTGACACCAGATTTTAGTCACGATTGCAGATAGGGGCACGGATATGGTTTTGGCACCACACTCTTCACATCAGTGTAGCCGAGGGGTCCCGCTAGTCCTTGATGAATGTAGCCTTTTTGCCGGGTCATCCCATGGAAGGAAGAAGGTGGTAATTGCTCCCATAGAAAACTGAGCTAGGGTGCACTGGTGGCAGCTGTCCCCTAGCAAAGATCCTGTCCTCATCGGAGGGCTCTGGCCTGAAGATGAAAGGCAGACCCCACATTATTAGGGTGGGGGGGAGACGATCTGCTGAGTTCCCTGGACCTTTTGGCCAGAGCCCAGAATATAAAGTGTCCCGTAAGCCCCCAAAGCGGGGGGGGCACGGGGTACCTAAAAGCTTCACATGAGCAAATGTGACATTGGAGCTCAGAATAATTGAGACACTCATGCCCTGGGCATTCTTAAAAGAAAAACTGCTCTGTTCAAACAAAACTGAACAGAGGTGTACAATTCTTCTCAAGTGTTTAAATCTGTGAGGAACGAAAGCAAATGTTGGGCCATATTTAAAACAAATTGAATTTAATAGTTAAAGAAAACCAAAAGCATATATCTATTTATTTTATTTTGATCTAAAATGTTTTGTTCATTATTAAGTCAAGTTCTATGTAAGAGCATGCTATAAATATGACACTTTTGTGAATGCAATTAGGGCTGTCCAACCTTTTGTCTGGAGGCAATAATTCCAAGGACCCACCTCTCCTGCAAAAATAATAATTGAACATTGGTACTAGAACATATTTTGAAAATGTCATTGCTTCAGCCATCTTCTTCGTCCGTATGGCCTCCAATGTCACCTAAGATTAACATCTACCAGGTCTCTATGGACCACCATGGCACCCAATCCCCTCATGGGGTCCCATACCTACAGTAAAGTAAACCCAACTAATGACACTATAAATAAAAAAAATTACAGAAAATAAAATGATTAAATTACAGAAAATATAAAAACATTGCAATCAAAACAACATTGCATAAAAATAAAAATACACAAAATTTAAATAATTAAACCTGTAGAGAAGAAAATATTTAATTCAATGTTTCCCGTTTCCAGCGTCAGTCCTCAATCTTCATCTGTAATAAAATCCAAGTTCCATGATCTTTATTTGAAGCACTCAGATCCTCATCTTTTGGCCTTCAAAAAGGCCTTTTAGTCTTGATTGAAGACCCTCACATCTTCATCTTCGGGTCATGGAAAAGCCCATCCAAAATAAAAAATCTGACGCTCTATAAAAAAAAGAGATATTAAAACTGGCAAAGCTCCTTCTTGGAGGTGCCTAATGACACAGTTTGGCGGTTTCCTGTCTTAAATGAGCACTTTCTAGGGTTCTGATTTGCTGGAATTAGTGTCAATCATAAATATCTCTCCCCCAATCTGAGTGATTGATCCACCAATCAAACTTAAATATGACAATGATCTTGACTTTCTCTGATTAACTGAAGGACTAGCTAATTAATCAAAGAAAGTAATATAGGTGTTATATTCCCAATCCATTAACCAATCAGAGAAAGGTAACATCATAAGTATATTTAAATTTGTTACGCAGGTTATAAGAGAACGGTAGAGCAGACAACTTACAGGGAAACAAACAACTTTCTACCATAGTGATCCTTATGGTCAGCCTATCCCCATGAGGCTCTATCAGGCCACCCCATAGTCCCTAACACTATAGCCTAATAAATAATTAAATACACAAAAAAACATATAAAATAAAATGGGCAGAAAAAAAGACTGCAAAAAAGAAAAAAAAGAAAATAATAAAATAAAAAAGACTCTACAAAAAAAGACAAAAACAAACAAATTTTAACTACAGCTATAAGGGGAAAATTATACTTAAGAAGAATTATGATTGAGCAATATTAGTTTGAGTAAGAGGATGATTAGGCACACAAAATGTCACTGCTAGTCCCTAGAGGCATGCATTGTATTTTGATGAAGGTTATACATAGAGGGGTGTGTTTACATTTCTGCAGTATCTGGGTTTACAGTTATCCTTGCTTCTGCGTACTTCTGAGCATGTGTGGGGAAGGATCTAGTGGTCAAATATTAAAATCTTCAATCATATAGTAAATAATTTTCCCCTCTTCATCCATCCATTGACAAACAAGAAAAGAACAAACTCTTAGGCTCCAAGCTACAGGAAATGCTTAAGCAAGACAAGATGGAACATTATATACACAAAGTTTTGAAAAAATAAGATTTTATTTAAAAATAGTTTATGCTCATGACATTGCTGCTAATGCTGCTAGCTTGTTATATACTTCAAAATGTTTTTCCTAAATTACTGTGGTCCTTTAAGCCTAATTGTATAAGAAGGCAAAAAGAGCCTATTAAATTAAATTTACTATCCAAATATATATCTCTATGTTACATTGCTTTTCAATTTTAATCGTTTAAATTCCAAGAGTCAGTATTTCTGATATTTCACTTTAGCAATATACAGTCCAAGAAATGTCCTATTTTAAATAAGTATCATACAGATTCCTGTTGTGCATCTGTATTTATTGTCTGTCAGACAGATTTGAAATTCTGCACATGCATCCATCTTTACACACACCACAAACCCATCTGGGATCCTACAAATCTGCTCTCAGATTATAAATATATATGTAGCTGAACACAAATATAGAATATACATGTAACAGGCAGCATCATTCAGGCAACAGCCCTTTTACAAGAGGGATTTTAAAAAATGTGTGAGAAATAAAGACTATGAAGAACATGGGAAAAAATCAGTAGGACATAGAAAGATACGTATAGAAACATAGAGCCTCATTCAATTAATGGGCGTAAAATGGCCGCAATGCTGCGATTCCTTGCGGCCATCTTACGGCCCTGTGTAGTGCTTCTGCTACCCTGCTATTCAAATGGACGGCGCCGCAAGGATATCCCCCATATGGCCGGCCGCAAATAATGCAAACGTCCGCAAGCGTTTCTCCCACGCCCGTAAATCTTGTTTTCCAGCCGCAAAGTTTGAAAACTGTAAATGCAAATATAAATTCAAGATAGCACTGTAAAGCTCTGTAAATGCTAGGCATCATAACGGGGGACATGATGATTAATAGCAAAACATTCTCAAGCTTGCACATCGCCAAATTATACATTGATTTTAAAATCCGTCCAAGTCCCACGGACTTCAATGATCAAGCCCATAACTCATTATTCAAGCCCGTGCGGACTTGCATGATAGATAGAACACAAAGATTGAACATGAAATTACATTTCTTTATTTGCAGATTTGAGAGTAGGGGAATGTTGAGCTGTTAATTATAAGACCAATCATCACTTTTACTTTTAATAAAAGTACAGGATCGTGTCTCTTTCCCTCCCCCTCCCTTATCATGCTCCTCATCCCCCTCCTCAACGGCCCTCCTCATCCTCCCTTCTCATCCTCAACCCCCTCCTCATCCTCCCTCCTCATCCTCTCTCCTCGACCGCCCTCCTCAAACCCTCTCCTCATCCTCCCTCCTCCCCCCCTCCTCAAACCCCCTCCTACTCCTCAAACCCCCTCCTCAACCCCCTCCTCATACTCCCTCCTCAACCCCCCTCCTCAACCCCACTCCTCAACCCCCCCCCCCCCTCAGTCTCAGCACTTTTCTACTACACTTTGGTAAAATATTACTTCCACACATTAGTCCTAAATCTTCAGATCTTGACCTCTTGTTCTTATATTTCATCTGGATATTTTTTTTTAAATGGATACATTTTAAGGTCTCTATCATGTCACCCCTCTTTCTACTGTCCTCTAACCCAGTGGTTTTCAATAACCGGTCTTAGAAACCGTGGTGGTTCCTGAAACTTTATCATCCAGTCATCAGATACAAAGAGAGATATTTTACATTAAAATACCACTAGCCACAGTTACTGATAGAGTATTGAGGAATTTGTTTGCAATTAAAATGTACTTAATTCAAATCAGTGGCGGTGATAGTGAATCAAGGGCCCCAGTGCAAAAAATGTTTTTGCCCCCCACCCAAAGAGGGTTGCAATTTTTTTTGCTGGCACCCCTGTATTAACGCACTCAGAATATATATATATATATATATATATATATATCTATATACATAGATATATATATATATATATACTGTATATATATACAAATATTTACTAATGAAGCAAGAATACTGTATACAATTTTAGGAACCTCAGCTGTGTCCCTTTAGCTTATTTGCTTTTAAAAAGAAGTAAATACATTTATTTAAAGATCATTTTTTTATGTTGTAATGCAGCAAACCCATCTAGGATCCGACACTGATTCAAATGAAAAGTTATTTTTTCACCTTGGGTTCTTGACCATGTAAGACCCATAGTCCCTAACCCCAAAACAGACACCACACAACTGTTGGAGGTACAACCGCCCACAGCGAGTTTATTAAACATAATATGCAAAACGGCATATGCAAATCTCCTTGGACGGGGGAGGAGCACCGGGCTTAAGCAGTAACCCCATCTCCTGAGCCTGCGCTCGATGGGTCAACCTCTGTGCCGTCATCACACCTTCCCAGGGGTAGGAACGGTCCCTTTTCACCATTGGCCAGGGCAACTCCCTCACCCGCCAACCAGTACAAAACAAATTAAACCCCGCAAGTAGCAAATACTTCAATATGTTTACAAATATATGAACCAACATAGTTACTGCTGTCCATTATTATATTCTTGCATTACTTATATATGTTTCTTTTAATTTTTTTTCCATACAACTTGACAATCAATTTTTACATTTTAAAGTGTTTATTATATACATATATAAGTGTGGGGCAGGGAGGAGGGTGCCTGTTCAACTGCCGCAACGGACTGAGGTAAAATGGTGTGCGCCCTATTCAGAGTGGGCGGTGCTACCTGAATCCTTGCGTGTGGCTGCTACAGACCTCACCCTGGTGGCACTCGATTCCACCATGTCAAGGGACCCCCACAACAATCACCAGCCTGGCTGGTTCCACTCTGGGGGTCCTCCAGTATCTCAAACACGGTCCCCATGAAAACTGGAAGGTAACAGCCGGTTTCATATCACCCCACTCCCTTCTGTCCGCTAAGTTATATATATTCATGTCATGAATTCTTTCATTTTGAGTTTTTTCTTTTTGACCATACCATTTTAATTGTTTCTAATTTATTATAAGAAACAGTCTCTATAACTGGACATAGTGTATTTTTACAGGTTGCCATTGATTGCCCTTTTTATGAGACCAATAGGATGTTCGTGACATCCCCACCTGGTGGTTGGGAGGAATATGTCAACCTGGAAACTGTAACATAAAACAAAATCAAATTAGGAGAATGAGAGAAAATTTATCCAAACGGGGATACCAAGCAGAGCACACCATCTACAGCCCACTGGGAGGTAACCTCATCCATCCTCCCAGTGGTCAAAGCCAGACGGTACTCTGCCCGGATACTGGAGGGCACCAGCGCCGGAACATGGCCTCGGATAAAAGAGAAACCTCCTCAGCTTCCTGAACTCTCAATATTCAAAATGTGAGGGGGAAATGCAGCCAAAACTGCAGGAGGAGGCCCCTCTTTAGTGACAATAGGGGCTGCAGACTGGCTCAACAGAAATAAGTATGAAAAGCAGAATCTCCCTTGCCACAGAATGGACAAGTGGCCGGAGAGTCTGGGAAATTAGCCAGGTACTCTCTCGTGCTCAGTGCACCATAAAGCACTCTCCAACTCAAGTCCTGCGTGGGTCGTGCAGAGCTGGACATAGTATTCTGTGGGAGGTCTAACTATCAATCTATGGAGAGTTATTACTATATCTTTTTTTCTGCTGCTAATTCCTCTTCCAATAAACCAAACATCTTACTTTTTTTGTTGCATTGTTTTCCTACTATTAATATACCAAATATAATAACCCCAAAGTCTCATGCTGCATACACCAAAATATCCTAATGTTTATAATAAATTAGTTTTTTTTGTGCTCTATATGCATTGTATTGCCAATTGAATAGGGCTCTATATAAGCACACAGCAAATTTTTTTTTTACAGAACTTTTTAGTTAGTGAAGACCTTGCTTTTGGATAGAAGTTCACTAACTAAAAACTTCTGTAAAAAAAATATGCTATGTGCTTATATAGAGCCCTATTCAATTGGCCGAATCGCAATTTAATAAGGATGTTAATTTACACCTCCTGGAATGTGAACGATGTTATGAATTCCTGTGCCTTCTGCGAAAAGGCAAATCTTCTCTTAAAGCTGACTAGTAAAATCGCTAATTAATGTATTTAATCACCACTGCAGTTTGATTTGTATAATTTGCTCTTTTGACAATGTTTCTAAAGGTTTTTGCATTTTTAAAATAAAGAATTATAGCTTTTGATTTGTAACTTTTGTATTGGGTTTTGCCTTTAATTATGACAGACATTTTTCCTTTGATTGTAAAAGGATTAGACATCTGTGAGGAGTGGGATAAGCAATGAATGCAGATAAGATTCTGCACTCACTTCTGTTACAAAAGGTTCTCTTCATTTAACTCCTTGACATCAGTAGTCAATGGTAGCATTAGACTTCATAGGATAAGCCACCCCACTAAATTAATACTAATACAATATGGATTAATACATTCATAAATATATGTTAATACATACTGTATATATATATATATATTCTCATACATATTTCAATAAATAGCTGTGTGTTAAAATATCACTTTTCCAGATGTATTACTTTACTTATGTTTCACAATTTTGCCACAATTTATTATTGCCCTGTATTTTTGTATTTTTTTTTTTGTGCAACTATGGTTAAAGCACTATAAATTTAAAATATAAATTTTTGAAGAACTACTCTTGAAAATAGGCAACAGATTTTTATTACATAAAAAAATAACACAGCCTCTAATTTATTTTATTAGATATGAAACTTCTATTTGCACAATAGAAAAGTGTCAGCTACAATTGCCAGTGTTCTTATTTTATGCCTGTAAGAAGCAGGATCAGTAATGAAAACAGAAGACTGCATGAAAGAATAATGAGGTTGTTTTTTTCATTTTCATTAGTTAATGAAAAAATCAAATAGAAACAAAATTGACCACATTGGTCCTTTATTTCTTGACAAAAAAATAAATCTCATAATAAGCGTATAAATGATTAAGATTAGTTAATTGTACAGTCACTTAAAAAAAAAAATGTATAGTTGAGTTGTTGTTGTTTAGTCATTCAGTCGTGTCCGACTCTCCATGACCCTATGGACAACAGCTCGCCAGGCAAATCTGGCAATCACTGCCCTTCTTTCCACTTTGCATGTTCATTGTTTCAATGACCTCATCTATCCGTCTCCATCTCTGCCATCCACTTCCAAACTTCCCAGCTTAAGAGTCTTCTCTGTGGAATCCAGTCTTCTCATGAAATGGGGAAATATTTGAGCTTTAGCCTCATGATCATAACTTCCAGTGAACAGTTTGTCTTGATTTCCTGCAGGATTGATTGATTGGATCTTATTGCAGTCCAAGGGACTCTATGCAGTTTTCTAAAACACCACAATTAAAAAGGCGTCAATTCTCCGGCGCTCAGACCTCTTTATGGTCCAGCTCTCACAGCCGTATGTTACTACTGGGAACATCATAGTTCTAACTAGACAGTAGATTTAACATTTAGGATTTAAACCTAGAACTAGTTTCACTCAGTCATTTCTTGATAAAGTCCTCCCTATTGAGGGGCGAAATGCGTCAGTTTTATTCTTCTTTATCAGTGTCTGTACTTTTTAGGAAACCTTCTGTTGTGTATTTTCTGAGTGTAGTGCTTCTCTACACTGGGCTTGCCTGGAGATTGGAGATGGCATAGATCCGGCAAGCCCTTCTCAGTGTGTCCTAGCTACAGTTTGTGGAGATTACCTAGAACAACAAGTCTGCTTTGGGAATAGACGCATGGGCAAATTACCGCCGCCGCACCGAGGCTCGGCTCTGGTGGTGGGGGGGTAGTACTGCTGTCCCCCTTTCCCTGCCCAATCCTGCTGCACCTCCCCTTTCCTCCCACCCCCCACCCCACCATCCCTTTCCCTCACCAGATCCTCCTTCTGTGTTGCTTCCCTGCCTGTGCATCTTCTGGTGAGTGATGTCACTCAGGATTCCCTCCCCTGGCCAAAAGACGCAAAGGCAGGGAAGCAATCCAGGAGGAGGATCTGGTGAAGTAAAGGGAGGAGGACACAAGGCATGAGGCTGATATGGGAGTAGGAGGGGAAGGGCGGGTAGGCAGGATTGGGCTGAGTTAGCATGTATATGGGGGCCTGGCAGGGGGGCCCAATCATTATTTTTTTTAGTCATTAATTTGTATTAGATAGAAATCACCTTAAAAGCATGGGAACATCAATATTGCATACGAATTCAGTGTATTTTTTCTATTACAAAGGTTTCTATCATCTGCCTTTTACTCATTGAGGAAATATTAGTTAGTGAGGAAACCACCTCAGTCTACTATGGCAATAAAGGTGCTCCATCGTACCTACCTTTCTCCTGAGAGAATAGCAAAATGGAAGCATCTATCGAATCCAAGCTGTTTTAGAGACTGTAGCTCCATAATCTCATTGATACATGTGTGGTGGGAGAGCCCCAGAATTAGTTTAATTTGGAAAGCGATTTCCTAATTAGCGTCGGACCTGTGCCGTATGCCGGTAAAGGAGAATATAGAATCTTGTTTGTTGGGGATTCCAGTGAATTCCATCTCACATACACAAAATAAACTCTTACAATTTATGTACATGGCTACTAAAAGTCATATAGCCAAAATATGGAAGCAGAGTCATCTTGTTCTCCATTCAATTATAAACAAAATAGACTACATTGCCATTAACGAAAAATTATACATTCTTTGGAAGACACAATAAGCCGCTTTATTGATATATGGGGGCCATGGTTAGACTATAGAGAGAAACAGAACATATAAGAGATCACAATATACATCAACACAAAACAGAAATCGGGAGTAGACCGGCTTCATAAGGGGATGCAGAGACGTGGAAGGCGGGAGGACAGACAAGAATCCTTATTTTTTGCTAGATCGGCCACTGAATAGATGCTTCTCCTTGGGTAACCTATCACAGAGGTTTATAACCAAATATTAATTGGTGTATTTTGGGATATAAGCCCCAATACACCTATGTAATATGTGAATGTATCTATTTTTCTCTTAAAATAAATACATATATTTTTAAACTGCATTATACTGTTGGCTGTGTTTCCTCCTTGCTCTTTGCTTGTGTCCTTTTGGCTTATTAATGTGAAACTTTAATGATGTCTTGTTCTCATCTTAAACCATACAATATTCACTCTGCTATTAATATAGTTTCCATTTAAAATAGCCTGCTGTGTCAGCTGTGATATGCAACCACAATGTTGGCAATGATGCAAATTTCTTAAACTTCAACTTACGCCAACCAATACTATACCTTCTTGACACACATGTGAAACACCTATTGTGCAACTCAGCTGTAAATCTGACTTTCATGTATGTATTACTTTAGGCAGCATTAACTGGCAGTGTACACTTCATTGTCTGACTCCAAGCAGGGATCCAAGAATTGATATGATTTTTTTGTATGGCCAGACACAGTGAACCACAGGTATTTGGCTTAGTTCATCCATATTTTGCACCCATGGGAAATATACATATTAGATGCTGCTTCCGTGAAACCGTGTGAAAGTTTGTTTTCTCTTCCTTAATTTAATTCTAGATATTAAAAACAGGTATTTATGTTGGTTCTAGCAGGTTATGACAAAACCTTGAAATAAAAGATAACCATTTAGGAATAGTGAGAGAGATCCACTAAACATAACAAGGATGTTGATGTGCTTCACTATTCTTCCACGTGCGCTGTTTCTTAAGGGAAATTGCCATTGCAGCCGGTTGTGCCCCATCAGAACCCCTTTGATAGCTTAGTGAATGTCCCCCTATATTGATTAGTATGCAGCTCAAGACATCAGCAAAGAGCCAGAATAAAATCTTGCAAAAATAAAAGGTAATATTAAATTTTGTTACGGCTTTAAAAAATGGAGTTTTGATTTCAAAGTCCTACGGGCTTGAATTACGAGTTACAATCGGACCCACATCCCAGATATAATGCAATATTGATAAAACCGTAAATATGATATTCTATTACATGCGAGTTCCATTATATGTATGAACACATTGATTGCCGGGATCGATATAACATGGATTTTAAACATAAAATTAAGCATTTTTGTGGGCCGATTTGCGAGCTAAGACCTAACATCACTTTCCCTTTTAATAAAAGTACAGTAGTGTGTGCATATATGCATTTAAAGTGCTCCGGACATGTCATTAAGCTCTTCGCAAGACCACTTTGGTACTAGTAACTTGTGGTTTGACTTTTGCCCTTTGCGGGCTTGACAGGGGGGTTAGCGTGGGGGAATCGGAGCAATTGAATAGCGATTTGCGATTTTAGAGTATGGAAGTCTTGCGGCCGTGAAAGATCAAAGGCTTGGAGGGGCATTAACTTGCATTGTGAACCATTGCAACAAATCGGAGGCCGTAGCCTGTAACTTGATCGGAGCCCGCAAAAAGACGCCAATTGAATAGCAAAATAACTTAAAAGCTCCAATTCCGGACCCCGATCTTCCAAAGCCTCAATTGAATATGGCTCTTGTTTTGTTAGAGATTTCCATGTGCCTACCAGTCAGGCCATGATTTATGTCAAACACTATGTGAATATGCAGGTGAGGCAGTGTATATGCAACAGACCGTGGAGCCTCAAATTGCTTCACCTGTATGTTCACATAGTGTTTGACCTAAATCATGGCCTGTCTGGTTGGACTTGAGGAGGGGTTTGGGAACCACTGCTCTATACTATATTTTTTTATATTATAATACTATGTTATATTGATATCATTTATTTGTGACGCACCAACATATTCTGTAGCGCTATTATAGAAGCTAAAAACACAGAACTTTATATCAGATAATGATTAATTGCCAGCACAGTCCTGACAAGCTTAGTGAGTCTTGGCCATTGTTAAATGTGCTTATTGGAACATTGTAGGGGTGGGCAAGTTTGGTCCTGGAGGGCCGAATCATTGCCTAGATTTGATGATATCCCTGTTCAGTCAATTACTTCTTCAGTCATCCGGATTGACTCACCTGTGCACAGAAAGGATATTTTCAAATCCAGGCCTGTGTGTGGCCCTCCAGAACTTGCCCAGAAGGTATATTTATATGTAAAATAATATGAGGGATACTTTTATGGTAGTAAATAAAAATAAGCTTTGTAATGCACCTTTATTGATAACTGTCCATTCCTCTAATAGCTGTCCCAACAACAACATCTAATTAAAAAAGTATCCAGCCAATGAAGTCCACTTGTTGTCTGGAAATTTAGCTTCCTACTAGACAAAGCCACCTCACCCCATTGACCTTATAATATGTGGTTACCAGCAGCTCAGTCTGAACTGCGAAAACAAGTTTATTGTTGAATATAGTTTTTTTTAGATCATTGAATATTAATTGTATGAATCATCAGTGCCTAAATAAAGCTTCTAGCTCATGTCCTTAGGGCACTCTAGTGGTCATTTAATTACTCTGGTGGATCTCGAGGGGTTTTGGGAACCACTGGTATAGAAAGTTGCATTGAATTCACAGTGCACCACAATAATTAGCTATGATTACTAATGATTGCTTACTACTTCTTGGGGGTCTGCACACACTGATATTAATTCTAGTAATCACTTAGGCTTAATACCAGATGTCCAGACCCTTATGGAGTATATTGCAATGAATAGCTCTGATTACAACCTGAAACCCACACAAAAAAAAAACCTGGTGAGTGCATCAAAAAGACTGGTTGATAAGTAAAAATTGCAAACATCAGTGTAAGTGTGGTGTAAGAAAAAGCAGATTGTTTTCATGCAATCCCATTGTTAAAGTACTTATTAATACCTTTGGTTTCCTTTAGATTGTAAGTTTGCGAGTTTTCAATCTTGCATGGTGCTTTGGGGAAAGCACTATGGAGACAAAGGGCCTCATTCAATTGAGATTTGGCCAATTGAATAGGGCTCTAAATAAGCACATAGCATATTTTTTTAAAAGAAGTTTTTAGTTAGTAAAGACGTTGCTTTTGGATAGAAGTTCACTAACTAAAAACTTCTTTAAAAAATATATGCTATGTGCTTATTTAAAGCCCTATTCAATTGGCCAAATTGCAATTGAATGAGGACCTAAGGCTCTAAGATCATAGACACAGCCCTCCATCATTTCCTATGTGTTAATACTGCTATTTTTGCCTTGAACTTAGATATGTACATCTCTATGGAATATATTGGTGTATTACAAATAAACAATAATAATAATAATAGTGGTTAAATTATACATATTTGGAACCTTTCCTGTGCCACATTAAGAATATATAATGGAATCTTAAGGCGGCTGTGGATGTAATTTATGGTAAAGTGACCAAACAACAGTCATCACAACCTCAGATATCAGTCCTGGTGAAGCTTAATGAATCTTATGAAGGGCCCATAGACCACCCCAGGCATCCTGGGGTTTGTAGGAAGCGCCACTTGACCTGGCAGGACTGTGGTATGAGATAGGAGGTGGCTAGCTGGGGGGGGGGGGGCAGAGCCATTTATATGCTCTTTGGAGCCACCAGCTAGCCAAGAATGATGTCAATCTGGGAGGTTTTTATTTAGTTGATTGTACATTTATTAGGTACTTGTAGGTACCTAAACGGCCCAAGTTTATAGGATAATCAATATCTCAATAGCTTGAATACCTAGTATCAATTTTATTTGAATATGAAGTTAAATCTTTATTTGGCGCAAAAAAAAGCCATTATAGCCATTTGTGTGTTACACGTATATCGCTTATTAAGCCTCCTATATAAATCTCATCATTTTCACTGTTACTCTCAAATGTTATATTTGATAGTTATTTGAGCCTTTATCATTGCCATACAAAATGGTTGGGGCACATTTAAAATAACTGGTTTCTATAGAAATCCATTGAGTAAAGTGCTGTTTCAATTCATACGAACAAAGAACAATCACGTTTAGGAGAGGTTCTTGCAATATGTTTGGGGAAAAGAGGTCTTGTTCTAAGGGGGTTCTGAATCGATTATTATTGAAAGAGCGCGTGGTAGACAGAGCACAGCCAAACAACCACAATGCCACGGTGGACTGCATAGGACGCTTCCGCCTGATGCGTTTCGACGTACAAATGACGTCTTTTTTCAAAGTTATCTTAAATGTGCCCCAACCATTTTGTATGGCAATGATAAAGGCTCACATAACTATCAAATATAACATTTTAGAGTAACAGTGAAAGTGATGGGATTTATATAGGAGGCTTAATAAGCGATTTACGTGTAACACACAAATGGCTATAATGGCTTTTTTTAGCGCCAAATAAAGAACAGAAGCAAGCTTTAACTCCATATTAAAATAAAATTGATACTAGCTATTCAAGCTATTGAGATATTGATTATCCTATAAACTTGGGCCGTTTAGGCCTCATGGAAGGCATTGTTTTTATTGCACCCTTTCCATCCTTCTTTTTAATGTTTTAATCGTCGTTGTGAGGTACAAGTACCTATTAAATAATCAAATGTAATTATACTGTATGTAAGTTATGGTAATACCATTATTACAGTGAAAAACTCATGGGATTTGGAAAATCCACTTTATTCAAAATTAGTTGATTCTACTAAGCAGTCTCATTCTGCGATATGTTTAAGTCCCTATATGTTATCAAAATGTATATTATGTTGTTGTCACAGCGGTGGATGGTGTCGCCGGGACGGTGGTAAAGTGGGTGAGATCCTACCCTACGGTGGTACGGCTGCTCCATCATGGTAGGCCCTGGAAAAGGATTCAGGGTGTAGGGTGTACGGTCTATGGTCTCTGCCCTGGCTCCTCCCCCTCAGTGTTATTGTTATGGTTATTACGTAATTTGTGTTTACCAATAAATGCTGTGGCCGATTTAGCACCTATAAGTGGTCTGTGTCTAATCATTATAACAATATAAGATTAGTGTCTAACTTGTTATGTGTCCATACCAACTGGGCCTTGCTTAGGTCATGCAATGGGGACCAAAGTAATGGCGAACATAGCTTAACAGATACATAGAAATCCATCATTTAGTGAATCTGGCCCATTGCAGCAGAAATCCATCTTAGTACCCTTCACTGGAATTAAGTGCTTTGCTTTATTTGTACAAAATATAGGTCCCTGTCGAATACTAATATCATTGTTTAATCTAAAAACTATGCAAAATTGTAATATCTGTTGTATCATATTTCTCATGAATACAACTTTTCATTGCCTTGTGTTTATTAGCTTCACATAAAAGCACACATGTGAATGTAATTCTTTATTTACTTATTCTCTAATTAATCTAGTCCATTTTCACATATATATTTCCCTCGGGCAATGCTGCCATGTTCCCACAGTTACACTACCTTGTGTGAAGATTGGCTCCAATTCCCTTTCAGGATTAGCCTAAATCATAAAACAGTGAGAATTTTTTGGCAATAGAGGCTACTAGTTATAAGACATATGACTTAAATTTCTGTATTTCACATTTGCTTTCTTCTAGCAGGACACAGTTATCAACACTGTCTTTTTTGCTCATCAGTTGAGTCATATAATTACAGTATTTATTTCAGATGTTTAATGTTAAATATGTGTCTCTACACTTGAGGTCTATAAAAATATAAAATCATAAAACATCTACTTTGAATGTTTTATAGTAACATATGAAAATGTGCAAATTCCAGTATAATAAATATTTTATACCATACTATTTATTCATATTTTTTATTTTTGTACTTATTTTCTACACTTAATTTACTTATTTTTTGTTTTATATCCAGTCGTTGGAACCTATCAACAGAGGGAGTACGTTGCACATATTTATACTTTTCTAGTATTTATCTCCTCTTCTTGATCGCTACCTTGTCATGGTGATGGAGCTTGTGTACTTCAATGAAGATTTGAGCTATACCATGTAGGGTCACCCAAGATGGGCAAGGAGGTCAGGCAAATCGCGGTCACTCCAGTATCTTTGCCAAGAAAACCATATGTATAAGTAAAACCAGAGACAACAATGTGCCTGGATGATGTGGTCTATACGGTCACTAAGAATCGAACACAACTGAAGGACTGAACAACAACAGTAATTATATAGTAATAGATTAGTTTACTAGAGGATCAGAGTAGTCCCATATTTACAGTATTTGACTACATTTAATATTGTGCAACATATTTTGAAAGTAAAAAAAACAAAACACAGTTGTTAATGTATCTATTAAATGCATCTATATTTCAGAGGGAGACACATTTTTTTCCGCTTATGCAGGTTGGAGAGTTACTTGAAAGTTTTAAGTTACTATAATGGAAATGTGGCAATCTTAAGTACCAGTGGTTTTAAAAGACCCACATAAATTTACAGAGAAAGCACTCAAACAAAAAGCTAAAAGGACCACAGCACAAATACACACACACACATATATATATATATATATACAGTATGTTTGAAAGCTCTTAATCTGACTAAGAACATAATTAAGAAGAAAATACATCATATAACTAGTTTTTTATTAGAAAAAAAATGATGTTGATAACCCTGCAGGACCTTGGAGGAGTCCGTGATACATCAGTGGAAGTTGTGTGAGATGGATATTTACATTTGTGGAGATCTGTGGTTGCATTAAATGATGCAAGGTGTCTGCTTCTGGGCAATTAGGGGGAAAGGGTCCTGTATACATTTCAATAGTATACATATACTTCTCCCTGTTCCCTCCTCCGAGTGCAGAGAGAGAGAGAGAGAGAGAGAGAGAGAGAGAGAGGGCAGAGAAAGGGCACAGAGAGAGACAGAGGGCACAGAGAAAGAGGGCAGAGGCAGAGGGCACAGAGAGTCCATAGAGAGAGACAAATGGCACAGAGAGAGGGCACAGAGAGAGTCAGAGCACACAGAGAGAGACAGAAGGCACAAAGAGTGCACAGTGAGAGACAGATTGCACAGAGAGAGACTCAGAGCACAGAGAGAGAGAGGGGGGGCAAAGACAGAAAGCGCACAGAGAGGGCACAGAGAGAGACAGAGTTCACAGAGAGAGGGCACATAGAGCACATGATACCATCATTTATAATGGGCAAGTTAATAGTATGTTATATTGTAAGATGTAATGCTCTAAGTGGGTCAGCTGTGATGACAAGATCTGCTGAAGTCCACAACACTAATCTCATTGATTTGTTTCTCAAACAATTATTTTTTTGCTAAGCGTTTATAAAAGAAACCACTGAAACTCTTTTGTATGAGCATCACAATGGTCTGTTTAATGTTTATCTGACAAGCATACAGTGAAACCTCTATATTCGTCATTAATCCTTTTCTGAATGACGGACGAATACATTTTTTTCCACAGGAATTAACTAAAATTGGAATAATCCATTCCCAGCCCAGAATTTGACACATAAATAAATAAAAATGTAATCAGACCTTTACCTTTACTGAGGAGCGATGATGGCAAATTATTGTTTAGAAGGGGATCACCTTCCATTAAAACATCAGGTAACGCCAATTCTGGTAAACAATGTCTTTTCTGTCCCTTTGCCATCGACTCACCAGAACTCAGTTTAGCAAAGACCTTGTCCAATGTTGTCTGTTTCTGACTTTTTTTTTTTTTTATGACATATTTTTTTGGGGGGGTTAATATCGGAGCATTTTTTATGACTTAAAAATTTGACTAATATTGGATTTGAGGAATATAGGGGCTGAGAATTTAGAGGTTCCATTGTACATTCACTCTATCAAAAATGTAGAAATATACTTTATATATACACATTTCTTTTTGTGGCGTTCAGTGGTTTCCGACTCTCCGTGACATTATGGACCGTAACACACCAGAACATCTTGTCAATGGTCATGCTGATTCACTTGGTATTCATGGCAAAGATACTGGAGTGGGTTGCCAGTTTCTTCACCAGTGGGCCACAGCATACAGCTCCTGGAGGTCTCCCATCCCAGTACTGACCAGACCCATCCCTACTCAGCTTCAGCGTGGTGTGACCTCTTGGTTCCTTGACTTGGAATCAAACTCAGGTCAATAGCAGTGGAAGCTATATATATATATATATATATATATATATATATATATATATATATATATACATATACATATATATATATTTATATATATACATATATATATATATTTATATATATACATGTTGCATGTAACATGTTATATACATGTTCTATTAAAGTAATTTCAAAAATATTTTGAGTTAAGTAGGACAAATAAAAGATGATCCTTTGACTTTTTACCAAGTTTTAAATATAGAAACTATAAGAAACATTAATAATTAAAGATAAAAAATAATAAACAAAACTGCAACTGAATTTAAGTAGGATAATATAACTTAAATTTTGACATCTGAAAGATTATAAAAAAATAATACAGATACATGAAGGTGGGCTTTAAACTCTATAATATACCCAAGAACAAGCATGTACAATGTTATCTAGAAACAATCAAGTATTTCTTACTTAATGCTTATTATTTATATAATGACACATTCATAAAATAGGATGGATTTCTCCAAAGGTCCAAAATGCATTGTTAAAACTAAATGAAGCAATATGAACTATTTTAAAAAATATATAAAAGCATAAATATGTTAACATTTTAAGAATTGCTCCAAAGAACACCAATCAGTTTCTTTAGTATAACTACACGAATATATTAGAAAAAGTTTAAGATAAGCATCTCTTGGTCACTTCTTTTTTAGATAAAATGTATACAGCTTATTAATGACACTTCTTATTATTAATACTGAAATTATTTACTAAAATATGTGGTTATTAAGGTATGTCATAAAAATATATTTATGCTCACAATTTTTTTCTCTTTTCATTTTAGTTTATGTATTTGTTCTTAGATATTACAATTATACATAGGTAGCACTGCTATGATTGTAGTATTATATTTAAATGTGTTTATCTGTATTTAGGTATTTAAAAAAATATATGTAAAATAGTTTGAATTAATCAATTCCTGTAATGTTTTGTCTAATTTGTCTATGTATGATTGATATAATAAATAGAGAAACAGTGAGATATTAGACAGATAGATGGTTTGTATTTGTTATCTAAATAAAGCTGACTAATTTTAACCAATATAAGTACATTAGAAAAATTAAAATAAAGAAAAACATTTTTACTCACATCTTTTTTTTTGTTTATTTATTACGAGATCAATTTTTTTTAAAGTTTGACAATTTTAATTTAAATGTCATTCATTGTTTTTATTATATATATATATATATATATAAACATACATATATATATACATTCATATACTTATTATTTTTATTATTATCATTAATAATAATAGTAATAATATAAATATTTCAAACTTAAATATTAATACATATGTTACTCAATATATTTCAAACAAGTATGATATACATATATATAGATATATTTATAGACAGTATATACTGTATATATATATATATATATATATATATATATATATATATATATAGAGAGAGAGAGAGAGAGAGAGAGAGAGAGAGAGAGAGAGAGAGAGAGAGAAAGGGAGAGAGAGAGAGAAAGGGAGAGAGAGTGAGAGTGAGAGAGAGAGTGAGAGAAAGAGAGAGAATGATTGTGTGTGTGTGAGAGAGAGAGAGAGAGAGAGAGAGAGAGAGAGAGAGAGAGAGAGAGAGAGAGGGAGAGAGAGAGAGAGTGATAGAGTGATAGTGATATATATATATATATATATATATAGAGAGAGAGAGAGAGAAAGGGAGAGAGAGAGAGAGAGAGAAAGGGAGAGAGAGTGAGAGAGAGAGTGAGAGAAAGAGAGAATGATTGTGTGTGTGAGAGAGAGTGAGAGAGAGAGAATGATAGTGATATATATATAGAGAGAGAAAGGGAGAGAGAGAGAGAGAGAGAAAGGGAGAGAGAGAATGATAGTGATATATATATAGAGAGAGAAAGGGAGAGAGAGAGAGAGAGAGAAAGGGAGAGAGAGAGTAAGAGAAAGAAAGAGAGAGTGAGAGAGAGAGAGAGAGAGAGAGAGAGTGATAGAGAAAGTGTGAGGGAGAGATTTAATATATATTCCACTTAGAGGAAAAGACAGAGATAGATAGATAGATATATAGATAGGTTACAGTTAACTATTAATCACTCGTTTCTATTCATTTTAAGAAAGATCATTTTCCTTTAGAGTTTCCCACATTAAATGAAGTAAACAAAGTGAAATACATGGTTGTTAAGAAGGTGCGATGTTGTATTTTGTGCAGCTGTGTGAGTATGTTTCTGAACTGAACCTCAAAGTCATAGGAATCAGTATGTGACACCTGCCTGTGTGGGAGTTTGCAGACTATCACAACTGCTGTCTTCTTCATCCAGTCACTATTAAAAAGAGTAGTTCCTGATGCCTGCAGCCATGCAGATGTGATGACCTCAGTAATGGATAAAGATAAAGAGAGAAAAACTGGTGAAAGGATAATTGAGCGTATTGTATTCTGAAGGCAACTTTGATTACAAGGACGTCTGATCAACATTTATTGCATGAGATTGATAGACTTGGTTTATGAGATTACAGGGATTTTTTTTAACCTGCTCCTTTACACGAGAGCTTTATATAATCGTATTAACATTGACTTAACCAATGTGTTTCTTTTTTGTATTATAGAAAATAATTCAAATGTAATGTCCAGTTTTGCAGCATATATAAAAGGCCGTTTTCATTTTATATTGACATGTACTATTGAAAGCTTATGTTTATTCTATTAGCTTATAATATCTGTATCACTATGTCATAACCTGTGCAGCAATCTAAAGGACCCATGTAATTAGTGGTGGAATCAGGATCCATATAATCACCCCCACACAGCACCCACCCCTCTTAGCATCCATCCCCGCCCAGTCTTTGTCAGCATCCATCCTCTCACAGCACCTAACCCCTCGCAGCATCCATCTCATATAGAACCCATGCCTATCTCCTTTTTTTCCATAACCCATCACCCTGTACTTTGCTGTCACTTTGTAGCAGGGGGCTGTAACGGGTTGGGCTGGGGTGAGGGGCCCCAGGTGGCCCCTACACTACAGAAAACATTTAAAAAAAATACACAACCCTGGCCCCCCCTGGAGGAGGGCCCTGATGCACTGCAACCCAGATAGATCAGCACCTGCATGTAATGCTCCTACCTTCTACCAAGATTTTACTGACTTTATGGAAACAAAGGCAGGCCACAGAAAGCATATTTTATTATGGATTTATATATTCTAATATAATGGCATTCAGAAGGGCACATAGAAGATGTTTATATAGTGAAGGTGGCCTAGGAAACATATACATTTATTTAAGCATTTGTATTTTCAGTAAATATATATGATGCATGTAATAATTCAATCAAGGTCTTGAAGAATGGGGCCACAGGTCTTGTTTCAGACCTAGGTCCACTTATTCCTATAGCAATACTTTATTATATATTTTTTAAATTGCAGTTAGTGAGCTATCACTTAGGAAATTAAACTTTTCTACTTAAGATTAGATACATTTTTTTTACATGGAATGAAAAAGTTGCCCCCTCTCATGCCCAGAAGCAGGCATCTTGCATCAATAAATGCAAACTCTGATCTCCAGAAATGTAAACACCTCTCTCATTGTCAGCAAAGTACCATGTATGCCTCCAGGCTCCAGCAATGGCATGATTTTCTTATTTCTAATTACAAAACCAACTTCATCACGTTTTTCATGCACAAATATGACCTTAGTCAGATTCAAAGTTTGTTCTGTTGATGTATTTATCTGTGGCTGTGTCTTTATTAATTAAAGTTACTTAGTTATAGCTGAAGACATATACGTTTGGATTGTGTTATTACATTTCTGCTACTTGAGTTTAGGCACTATCCTGGATATTACCTCCATCCTGACATTTTGTAGAAAGATGTATGATATTTTCTAACATATCGGGTAGCAAGGAAAGTTCATAAAAAAATATATTAAAATATTAACAATAACAATAGTAATAACAGCAACAACTTGCACAAAAAAACTTCATAATAAACTGGAAAAGTCTTCTGTAATCCACTATGATAAAAAACCCTACAGGTGTCCCTCTAACATGGGTGTGTGGGGGAAAGAGTTAACTACAAAACAGCTTATCTAAGCCAGCAGTCAGCTACAGTGACTGTGAAATCCCATTTAACGGCCACTTGAACACAAAAATTAATAATATAAGGCTGAAACCACTAAGGTAATTTAAAATATAAGAATCCATTGGAGCTTTCAGTTAGCCAGAGTGATAAATATTGCACAAAATCCAATTTAGTCAGAAGTAAAATGTAACCCCTTATACACAATAAAATATATCTACAGTAACGTGAGGCACAGACAGAACCTAATAAATGTATTATGAATAAGTACACAGTATATACCCTTTCTGGATCGCTACCTTGTCATGGTGAAGAGGCTTGTGTACTTCAATTAAGCTTTGAGCTATACCATGTAGGATCACCCAAGATGGGCAGGTCATAGCAGAGAGATCAGGAAAATCATAGTCCACTAGAGAAGAAAAAGGCAACCCACTCCAGTATCTTTTCTTAACCTTATGGTTATGCACAACCAGACACAAGATGATACTGGTGTGTTGCGGTCCATATGGACAACCTAGATGACAACATAGAAACTACTATTTAAGTTGAACTACCAGGTTGTTTGATTCTGGTGAATTCCGATTCCTGGTCATCCCCCTACATCCCACTTACATCCCTACATGGTTCTCCAAGCAAGACAAAGAATTCAGACTTTATGTAAGTTTTAAGATTTTTTTGGAATAGCCTTACATTTCCCATTGTGTCAGATATCCATAAACTGCAAAATAAGAGAGCTTGATAACATTAAGTACAAACAGAAACTACCTACAATTTATTATCCACAAAGAATCAAAATTAAGATTAGAACGGGTGACCTCTTAAGTAGCCAGTTACAAGTGTTTAATCCCTTCACATATTATTTGTGACAACCTCAACATTGTCCCGATCCAAGGAATCTTGAAGCGCATGCTTGAAGTAGGTAGCACTACCCTAAACAAAGTATGCAGCATTTGCTAAACTGCGAAAGCCATGAAGTCCTCTACGACTCCAACATGTAGTTGTGCAAGTTTCTACTACCGAAAATGTGAGCACTCTCTCATTTCAACTGGCCTCACATTCTGTCATGTACTCTTTTTTTGTACAGCATAATTCCGGTCTTACTGGGTGTCAAAAGGATTAGTTAGCACTTGTAAGAGAAACAGGGCCTCACTAGGCAAAATAACACCAGGCCTACACTCACATGGACCCCACTCTTACATTTTTTGGTCCTCTCTAGTATTGTACTAAATGTTCTCTCACTGTTCGGTCCCCACACTCCTCACTTCCATCTCTCAGCTATATGGTATCTTGGACAAGAAACACTAAAATGTTTTCAACATTATTCCTAATTTTATGTCTTTCTCTTCTGTATATTTGACCACTTGGGGAACCAATCAGCATGGGTTTCAGTCCTTCTGTCTTCTCCAACATGGCAACCACCACCAGCATACATATGCAGAAAAAAAAGACCATAAAACAAGACGGGGGACCCCAGCCACAGAAGTTTAATTTACCTTATTTAGTTTCAGCACAGCATACGTACAACTGGAAATCCAAAACGGTGGATGGAGGGGGTGGGGGGAGCGCACCACCTCCTAGTGGAACATAAATGGTGATTTATCACACAGATAGTTAAAGTAGAGTAAACTCACATTTGATAACCTTATCAAATGAGGTATGGGTATCACCTTCAGCGATGATCCACTTCACGCACCTCACCAGTGGTCCTCCTCAGCTCTCTGCAGGTGTGCAGACATGTCTCCCTTGGGAGTATCTGGAGCTATTCTTTTTGCTGAGGAATTTGAATACCAACAACCTTGGCCGGTAGGGCAGCAATAGTATTCTGATGTTCTGGGTCAATGCTGTTAATGACTATTGTTTGAGGTGTCATAGCACACAACTGCTTGAAACAGTGTTATCTGATACAAAAAATATTTATAATAGTCTCACACTGGTGATACACGAGTTAAAAACTAAGATACACCAAATATTAATTAACCAAAACTAATTAGCTTGAGTTGCTGATGAATATGACAAAGATACTTAACTTGTTCACATTGCTTCTCTCATCATTCCATTTTTACATTTAATAGACTTTATTCTAGATTGCACAAAGAAAATAAATGACATTATCCAAATGTTATGCGCTTGCCAAAAATATTTCAAAAAGTAAAATATTATTTTTAAACAAAAAAATGTAAATTAGAAACTATTATATTTTTTTTTGTTGAAATTTCAGTGTTAATGATTTTCCTGGCACCTGCTTTTATTTTAATTGAACAGAAAAAGTATGCCATACGCTACAGGAGTTAGTTCAGTAGTTTAACTGCATAGCTTTTATTGGCTGCTTCAGACTGGAACATGTGACACAAAGACCTCATTCAAGAATGGCCCTAGTAATCCAGGATATTTTGTCATACTAACCACAGGTGTTAATGCTCTATTTTCAGATTACTGTACTTTTATGTACCTATTGACATTGAGTGATCAAAAAGCCAATTTTAAGTGCTGTAATGTAATGTATATTTTATTACGTGGTTCTCAAAGAAGATTTATTTTTCTACACTGCAAGCTGTATGTTATTATTCTGGGGGTTTATTCTCTCCTACATCAATGCTCAAGGAAAGTATACATATTTGTCTCAGCTGAAACGTTAGACTGTTGTTTTTTGGGATATAAGGTTCTTATTTCGATGTCGCACAGCTGGCAAACTTTTAGCTTTAAAACATTTTTTTTTACATCCCTAAGAGCACAAAACTAAATTGTGCATTACTTAAAGAGCCATGGTAGTGGTCAAACAATAGGGTTTAATTTATTTATTTAGTTACTAATTAGCAATAACATCAGTATTGATTCAAATAATTCTATCTAACTTTAGCAGTGTTGCTTCCAGCAGATGTGCTTCTCTCCACCCCTTATTAGGTGCCCAGGGGCTGAAATAACATCATAATTATTTTTCTGAACACAATAGCCACTTCAGGAAAGGAGGCAGATACACAATGTCAGCAAGACACTGATAAAGACCCTAATTAAGGCAGTCCATTAGGTCAGATCCTCTGCCACGCTTGGACACCTGATAGGGGTGGAGAGCAGTAAGACTAAAACACTAAACTTCAAATCTAAATTCTAATAGCTACACTGTTTTTTTTCAAATACTTATTATATTGCTACTAAGTGACTAAATAAAACAAATGAAACTTGATCGTATTAGCACTACATTGGTCCTTTAGGATGCAAATAAAACCTGCATTTTATAACTGAATATTTTTTGTTTTCAGTGATGGACAGCACACAAACAACAAGTTGCCCACAATGAATTACATGAAAATATCAGTGAAAGTAGTGTATGAGTTATTCTTCATAACGTTTTCACAGAAAAATAAAAGAGAATTGAGGGAGAATATTCATTATTTGCACTGCCCACTTTTAAAGGAAGACATTGTACAGAATATCTAAAGTAAACATAACAATAGAGCAGATATATAATCTTAATATAGTTGGACTATAGGTTAATAATTCGTAAAAAAAAAAAATAGCTTAATTTATTGTAATTTATGGAATATTTAGAGAGAGATATGTTTTCTTGGAAAATTATATAAAATTGTAAAATATAATAATATACCGTATATACTCGAGTATAAGCCGAGTTTTTCCACCCCTTTTTTTAAGGCAAAAAAAGGCCCCCTCGGCTTATTCTCGAATCACTATCCCCCCCATGTCTCTCTAACCCCCCTGTGTCTCTCTTCCCCCCCGTGTGTCTCTAAACCCCTGTGTGTTTCCTCAACCCCCCCCCGTGTGTCTCTCTACCCCATGTGTCTCTCTACCCCCCCGTGTGTCTCTCGACCCCCCCGTGTCTCTTTCCCTCCCCCCTCCTCAACCTAAACCCCCTCAAGCCCTCTCCTCCACCTAAACCTCCCTAAACACCTCCCCCTCTCCCCTCACTTACCTGCTTGTACTCCGGCACATGTGCGCCGCATCATTAGCATATACCGGGTGCCACCGGGTTGAGGATGAGGATGGGGGGGCTGAGGAGGGGGTTGAGGATGGGGGGGTTGAGGAGGAAGGTTGAGGAGGGGGTTGAGGAGGGGGGTTGAGGAGGGTGGTTGAGGATGAGAAGGGATGATGAGGAGGGAGGTTGAGGATGAGGAGGGAGGTTGAGGATGAGGAGGAGGGGTTGAGGAGGGGGGTTGAGGATGGGGGGTTGAGGAGAGAGGATGAGGATGGGGGGTTGAGGAGGGAGGTTGAGGAGGGGGGGTTGAGGTTGAGGAGGGTTGAGGTTGAGGAGGGGGTTGAGGATGAGGATGGGGGTTGAGGAGGGAGGATGAGGAATGGGGGGTTGAGGAGGGAGGTTGAGGAAGGGGTTGAGGATGGGGGGTTGAGGAGGGAGGTTGAGGATGAGGAGGGAGGTTGAGGATGAGGAGGAGGGGTTGAGGAGGGAGGTTGAGGATGAGGAGGAGGGGTTGTTGAGGGGGGTTGAGGTTGAGGAGGGGGTTGAGGAGAGAGGATGAGCATAGGGGGTTGAGGATGGGGGTTGAGGATGGGGGGTTGAGGAGGGGGTTGAGGATGAGGAGGGAGGTTTCGGATGAGGAGGGAGGTTTCGGGTGAGGAGGGAGGTTAAGGATGAGGAGGGAGGTTGAGGAGGGTGATAAGGGAGGGGGAAGAGACACATGGAAGGGAGAGGGGAGAAGAGACATGGAGAGAGAGGCAGATACAGAGGGCACAAGAGGGACACAGGGGCCAGCACATTTCCCACCCTCGGCTTATACTGGAGTCACTCATTTTACCCAGTATTTTGTGGTAAAATGGGTGCCTCGGCTTATACTCGGGTCGGCTTATACTCGAGTATATACGGTAATACTTACTCTTTATATTGTACAAACATTGTACCATATTATATATTACTCTTGTCGTTCATCCTGTTACTCGTCCCTATCCCAATTTATCTCTTTTTCGTTTCGTTCCTTCCACCCTAACCCTCCTTACTTCATATATAATGTTGTTGGTTAAATATTTGTTATTTACTGTTTTCTTTTTGTATAAATTAATGTTAAAATGTATTACAGTCAAAATAAAAAGTAAAAAAAAAGAATATCTAAAGTAAAATAAAAACTACAAGAAAAAGAAAACCTATATTATTTATAGCATTGTGGCCTGTGATCACGTACAAGGATTTATCAAATTAAATATTGCATCATCAAGTGTATCTCTCAATAATAGTTAAGTGACATGATTGCGTTTAACTCCTGTAAGGAACTTATGTTATTTCTGTTTTATCATTACCAAAAAAAATAAAAAAAAATATTAATGAACTAATCAGTTATAAGTTGAATAGTCTGAATTGGAGATATTTTATTTGTGGTAGGAGACACCTTTAATGTAGCAGTCTAATAGAAGGATTCAAATATGGTATAATTTAAAATTACAGTATAGATAGTAACAAGCACTTTTTTTAACTGAATGCTATTTAAAATTGCCATATTACAGTAATCTTACACTGATATTTCTATTTTTTACCCTTAAAACTACTTTTATGAACCACCCAACAAGCCTGTGCTCTTGTCTATTTCTACCATGTAATAATTGCTAATTATTTCAAATAATTCCTTGGGGTTGCAATGCATTATTTTAAATTAAAAACACTTGATGGAAAAATCTATGAGTATGTTCAGATCCCAAGGAGTTATAATCATTGGTAGTTACTATACTGATATAATAATAAACTTTCAGTGGTGAACGCAAAAAGTATTTCTTCATTTCTAAAAAGAACAGTATAAAAAAAACATTCAATAGCAAGAGTTTTTCTTTTAATGCATAACTTTTTTATTTTATAAACAACTAGCGACTTGCCCGTCAAAAAATGACGGCAATGTGATGTATATGTTTGTCAAGTTGTTTAGTTATTAACATATATTTTTGACACTTGTAAGTATTTTAATATGAACGTGTATTTTTGTAAAATGTTGATGTAATGGTTTTTTAAAATGTAATTAGTATCTGAAGAATTGTTAACTTTAATATACATTGAATGAATAGGAAAGCAAAAAGTAAAAAGCCTTCTTTAAACGTTGCAAATTTTAACATGAAGTTTAAAATATATGTAAGCAATAACCATCAAAGTATATATTTTTAAACTTGAACTTTATTTTTTATGTAAGTTTAGAAGTTGACAAAACATTGGTATAATTTTGAACATTATAAACAGGAACATAGTGAATACATTTTGTAACCTAATTTTTTATTAAAAGTATTAACATTTGAATGTAAAAACAATTGACATTTAAATTAATCAGTATTAAAATTCAATTTCTATCACAATAATTGTTAACTTGAATATACATTGAATGTAGAGGAAGGCATACAGTAAAACTCTTCTTAAAACGTACGTAATTAAAGTAATTTATTACTGAGCACATAAATTGGCGATAAACATTAATGTAGGTAGTAATCTTAAGATAACAGACAATATTTACATTGTGACTTAAAAGGTGCTTGACCTCTTAACATCCACTTTGTAATATGTTGAATGAAATAACTTGAAAATATATTTTTTAAACTTGTAACATTAGAAACATTAACATAGTGACTTAACATTTTAACATAATTTTTACTAACAATGCAAGGCAAGTATTTTGTGAGGCGAATCATTCATAAACATGACTTCCATTAATTATGACTGAATTAAACAACCAATTGTTATGTATTTTGCAATGCTTTTAAAAAATCTTGGCATCTTTAATTAGTATTCTTCAAAGTTATAGTACTTCATAGTAGACAATGTTTTTAGTAAAAATACGTCCATCTTCTAATAAATCACCTTGACTTTCATTGTTTTCAATGTAAACTTTAATAGCCTGTGGATTTTTGCACCTTGACAACGCAACGTACAATTGACCATGTGCAAAAACTGGTTCTTCCAAGAAAATACCCACAGATTTGAAAGTTTGACCTTGTGATTTATTAATAGTCATGGCAAATGCCATAATAATGGGAAATTGTCTTCTTTGAAGTATAAAAGGGAGACTACTTTCACTTGGTGCTAAATCTATTCTTGGTATGAAAACTCTCTCTCCTTTATGGGTCCCAGTTAAAACGCCATTGCTATTTTTCCTTGTGCTCGTACTGAACTCATTAATAAATTGTACAAATATGTTTTCCCTGATCCGCCAGGTCCATCAAGACAGAAATAACGCTCTGTCACCATGTCATCATCTATAGCATTTTTAATGGCATGAAATGCTTGCAATTGTAGTGTATTTAAAGTTGCAAGTCTTTCTTCTGTTCTTTCTGCTTGTAGTTGAATGTCATAGTCTTCAAAGTTAATGTCATCTATAAGACCTGGATCAGGCAAATTAAAACTTGCACAACTTAATCCATGAGTTAAAAAGACTTCTTGGATTTCCATTAACGCTTTTAAGTGTGCAATGGGTTCATTGTATCGTCGCATAAAGTCTTCAGCCATATTACTTTTAAAAGTCTCCCACAAAGCTAATGCATTTGGAGCATTTGAGAAGATACAAATAAAAGCAAATTGTTCTCTCATCTGTCGTGGCATTTGACATTGTGCTGCTTCTTCTAAACATCTTTCCCACTCTGTATCATCAGCGAGTAAGTTTCTATGTCTTGCAGCTAAATGGAAGGATTCATATACAATGTCATTAACAGTTCTTAAGTGTTCAAAACTTTGTGCTCCAGGAACATTTAAAAGTAATATCCGTAAGCAAAAACGTTCCACATCTCTTGGACTGACTGTGTAAATTCTTGGAATAATTTTATTGCCTCTGGTTTTTCTTGGTCTCCATAATCCATTCACAAAAACATAGTGATATGGAATTTCAATATATAAGTATTGTGTTGCTTCAGCATCAGTGGAATTTAATGCAAACCATGCAGTTAGTGTAGTGTGACGATCTTCACTTTGGGCCAATGCATTCATTTCATTTCCAGCATGGAAATAGACTAAATGTCGTTGTGGCAAATGTACTGCTAACCTATATACTGCATGTGATCTATCATGCATTTCAAATTTTAAAAGCCGCCACATAGCTTCTGGCGCACTGACATAGCGAGCATCTACATGAGATGCAAGTTCATCATGTACTAACTCACTACTTTCAGGGTTGTCTGCACTTTTGACGACTACAGTAGCTGCATCGTAACCTTTGTAAATATATTTGTAGAGATATTTAATGGATTTGATGGAAGTGCAGGCTTCTACGTTGATGTGGGCGTTGTACTTCATGAGTAAATGTGGATTGTAGGGTACTACATATCTATTGTCCACTTTTTTTCCACGAATAATGGCACTATCTCCTTCTCTTCTTTTATAAAGTGGATATCCATCACAATTGGCATAGGTTTTGTCTCTATAATCTTTTGGAAATTCTTTGGAACATTTATTATTTTCCATACATGGTGATTGTGGATTAAGGTCACCACAGGGTCCATGAATCATGCGATGAGTAACAATCTCATATAGTCTACCATATAGTTCTGGATCTGGTAGTTCAGCAACAATGACCGCATCCACTTTGTCTGAAGTATCTAATTTATCTTTTTCTTGAAGTATTATTAGAAGATGTGCATGTGGAAGGCCTCTTTTTTGAAATTCAATGGTATATACATAAGCAAGACATTTGCCAAATAACTGATTTATAGTGAAGTCACGTATTAATTCATTTAATGTAATCTTAAAAACTCTGGCTACTAAATCTGGTCGATCTGAAGCAGTTTGTCCAAGAAGTAGATTTAGTGTAATTTCTGGCCATTGTGGATTACATGTAAATGTCACAAATAAATCGGGTTTGCCAAATTTTGTCACAATAGCCATAGCATCATTGTATCTTTCTCTCATATTCCGAGGAGATCCTTGAAAGGAAGATGGTAAAATGATGGCTTTGCCAGCTGTCATGTCTCTGCTTGTAGCCACGTCAGCAACATAGTCCATGAGTCCAGAATATTGTTCTACACGGAGTTTATCTTGTTGATATTTGATAAAGTTTAAATTATTTGCCTCAACTTGCAAATATGAATCAATAATCCATTGTTGTGTTAGTTTCCCACCACATAAAATTGGATTAAATACATTGCGAATTGCAATTTGAGCTACTTTAAATTCAAGCATAGAAACATTATTTCGGATTCTGGCTTTAGCATTTGGGTAACTGGGAAGAGTTAATTTTGGTTGCCAACCTGCTTCTCCGTGTGGGAAAAAGATGGGATATGTCATTGGATCTAAATTTGGACTTAAGATACTCATATTAATAAACGGTTGGTCCTCATTTCTAGGATATATTCGAATGTCTCTTTGAAATGGTGGTTCTCCTTCATCATTCTGAAACACCATTGCAACCTCATTTGTTGTTGGCAAGTTATAACGACGTTTATCAGTATGTCTGTCTCTTTTAAGCACCATATTAACCTTCGGCATTGGTAATTGATGTGTGTGTGAATGAAGTAGTTGTTCATTTTCTACTTCTGCCAATTTTTTATAAGCTTTACTGTAGGGATTGTTGTCCATAATGTTATTTAGCTCTATGAAAACAGTGGGTAAGCATTTTTTATTTTCTTCCATCTGCATACGTTGGTCAACAGCTTCCATTGTATCTAGGACATATAGTTGAGCGAATTTTCTTTTATTTCCTTCCTCTGGATGTAAATGGGAAGTGCGATGATAAATTTGTCCTTGGACTTTAAAACAGTAAGGACCATGTCCTGGTACATTAGCAGCTAATGTTGCCCCCATGGATGCAAAGGATATGGCACTATTGTAGGATCTTATGTTTGTCTTAAAAATTTTGTAGTTTGGAAAAGTAGGTTCAGTCATAATATTTTGTAAATAAATTGGAAATTCTTTCCTTTCTGGAAGTTTGAACTTGCCTTTTTGACAACAACTAATAAATTGTCCATCTCTGGGTCTCTCCTGTTTAAAATAATAAGCCTCACAAAACTGACATTGAGTAGTCATGTCCCCACAACTATGAACCTCTACTGCTAAAGACTTGAGTAGAGGACAATTTGCAAAGCATATAGGATTTTGACTTTCATATTCATCAGGTGAAATGTCATATAATGTTTCAACAACAGGTTCTAAATGCTTTGTTTTCTTTGTTGCTTTTTTTGGTATCTCTTGTATTTTTTCTGGTAAAATGTCATCTGATGTTTGAGCAACAGGTTGTAAATGCTTTATTTTCTTTGTTGTTTTTTTTGACATATCTTTAATTTCTGCAAGTGACAGTCTTTTGCTTGCAATTCTTTTGCGTTCTTTTTCTCGTCGAATTTCCTTCTTCTCCGGTGTCTGCTGGCTGTCTGCTCTCTGTCGTCGTTCTCTAGCTTGGCGTCTTTTCTTTTCTTGTTTACTCTCGTTATCAGCCATGTTAATCTGTAAAAATAAAATAATGTACCATTAGTTTATTTTGAGATGTTAAGTTGTTTTTCATGACAAATAGTTATCAATAGTGTGTTAACATTTTATACTTAATCAATTTCAATGCGGTCAATTGAATAAAAGTCTAAATAAGGCAATCAGATAATTATTTAAAGAAATTTTTATTTATTAAACATGTATCCAAAAGCAAGTGTTTCAGTAACTAAAAAGGTATTTTCAAAAAGATGTTATGTCCTTATTTACAGCACTATTCAATTTGTCAAATGGCAATTAAATTAGGGTTTAGGACTGGAATGTTACAAATAACAAATTGTATAGATTCTGTGTTTTTAGACTTTTTTGGACTATGCCAATTTATTTTTTAAGTTTACATTGAAGTTTGTATTTAGTGTTAAAGATTATTGGCCTCTAAAAGACAAATAAGAGATAGATGATAGATATTACTTTTTATACTGTACCTTGGTTGAAGTTTGATTTGAAGCAAAATTCTTTGTTGGTCCTGTGTTGAAAGCCTTCGTCCGATGGTCTGGTCCTGTGTTGAAAGTCCTCGTCCGATGGTGTAGTCCTCTGTTGAAAGTCCTCGTCCTCTGGTGTGGTCCTCAGTTCCAACTCCTGTTCCGATGTTCTTGACGCAGTATCTGTTATAAAATAAAAATGAAAATGTTATGTTATTTGAATGTCTTTGTATTAATGAAAAAATGGCATTATTTCAGTGTTTTTCTACAATCCTTTTTGGTGCGCCACAATTTTGGTATGCTTCTGTAGGCTATTTTCTAAGGCTTATAGGTGGTTAAACATTAAAGAAGAATATTAAATTAATTTTTCTCTTTTTTTACTTGTTATACTGTACCTTGGTTGAAGTTTGATTTGAAGCAGAATCTTTGTTGGTCCTGTGTTGAAAGCCTTCGTCTGATGGTCTGGTCCTGTGTTGAAAGTCCTCGTCCAATCGTCTGGTCCTCTGTTGAAAGTCCTCGTCCGATGGTGTAGTCCTCTGTTGAAAGTCCTCGTCCAATGGTCTGCTCCTCTGTTGAAAGTCCTCGTCCGCTGGTGTGGTCCTCAGTTGAAACTCCTGGTCCGATGTTCTTGACGCAGTATCTGATATAAAATAAAAATGAAAATGTAATTTTATTTGAATGTATTTGTATGAACTAAAAAATGACATTATTTCTTTGTTTTTCTACAATCCCGTTTGGTGCCCACCAGTTTTGGTATGCTTATTTAGGCCTTTTTCTAAGGCTTATAGATTGTTAAACATAAAATAAGTATCTAAATGTACTTTGGTATGTGTTTGTGTGAGTTTTCATACAATCCTGTTTGGTGCGCACCACTGTTGGTATGCTTATTTAGGCTTCTTTCTAAGGCTTATAGGTTGTTAAACATAAAATAAGAATGTAAATGTAGTTTGCTATGTGTTTGTGTGAGTTTTCATACAATCCAGTTTGGTGCGCACCACTGTTGGTATGCTTATTAATGTTGTTTTGTAATGCTTATAGGTTGTTAAACATAAAATAAGAATGTAAATGTAGTTTGCTATGTGTTTGTGTGAGTTTTCATACAATCCTCTTTGATGCGCACCACTGTTGGTATGCTTATTAATGTAGTTTTGTAATGCTAATAAGTTGTTAAACATAAAATAAGAATCTAAATGTAGTTTGCTATGTGTTTGTGTGAGTTTTCATACAATCCTTGGCCAATTCAATAGGGTTCTAAATGTGCTTATTTGGAGCCCTATTGAATTGTCCAAAATATCAATTGAATGAGGGCCTTTGTTTGCTGGATTTGTTATATTGTGAGGGCCTCATTGAATTTGGTTTTTCAATAGGGCTCTATATAAGCACAGAGCATATTTTTGACCAGAAGTTTTTAGTTAAAAACTTCTGTAAAAAAAGATGCTCTGTGCTCATATTGAGCCAAATGTGCTTATATAGAGCCCTATTGAAATGGGCAAATCACATTTGAATGAGGCCCTCGGCCATTAAACATATTTAGGTCCTGATTCAATTGCGTTTTGACCAATTCAATAGGGCTCTATATAAGCACCTAAAATATTTTTTGACAGAAGTTTTTAGTTAGTGAAGACCTTGATTGTGGTTAGAAGTTCAGTAACTAAAAATGTCTGTCTAAAAAATCTATTATGTGCTTATATATAGCCCTATTTAATTAGCCAACTCACAATTGAATCGGGCTCATGGTTCGGTTCTTTGTTATACTTAATACTGTACCTTTATTGAAGTGTGGAATGACAGAGGGTCCCCTCCTGCCAATCTTAATCCGCCGGTCTTCTTGTAGTGTCTGTTTGAAAAATAAAGTGAAATAGTGAATTATAGATTTTTTTATTTGTATTTAACAAACCATGGCCTTTTCAGCATTTAAAGTATTTTTGTATCTTACCTCTTCTTCTTTGTTGGTGTTCTTTAAAAGGGATTGTGCTTCACAGTGCACTGTGCAAATTGTTGAGAGACGCTGTTGATGCAGAGTCTGTTTGAATATTAAAAAAAGTAGAAAGATTGAGTTTTAGGTGATCTATTGAATTGCAGTAAATTAATTTCATTGAAATATACTTCTGTAATTAATTTGAATTAACATTATTTTTTGGTGGGGTCTACACACATATGTCACATACATGAAGCACATTTCCATAGTTGAAAGTAATTTTTTTGTGTGCGTGTGACATATCACTATACATGAATCATATTTTAATTGTTAAATTAACCTTATTTTTATTTTTGGCCAACATACATAAATGTGTGTGTGACATGTGACTATAGATGATACACATATATGTGCGTGTCACATATCAGTATACATGACTCATATTTTAATAGTATTTTAATAGTCCCAACTTATTTTTTTCTAATGTAATTTAAATGTAGTTGTTTAATTAGTTTGTTGCAGGGGCAATACACATAAATGTGCATGTGACATGTCACTATACATTATACACATAAATGTGCGTGTCACATGTCACTATACATTATACTTATAAATGTGCGTGTCACTTGTCAGTATACATTATACGCATATATGTGCGTGTCACATGTCAGTATACATTATACGCATATATGTGCATGTCAGTATACATAAACCTCTTTGTCTTCTTTAATTTTTTTTTTGATGTCCTGTCTTGATAATAAAATAAGTAATATATTATAGCTTACCTCTCAGTTGTAATTTGCACAATGTAAAGTAGTAAATTAGGAAAGAATTATCTTCTCAAGTTTTAGCAGCAGTTATCTCAGAAGTCACTCTGTTCATCACCTGAGGAGAAATGTATTTTTCTCTGTCAAATAGGCAGTATTTATAAACTTGTAGAACATTCTGGAAAGTTAGACCGTTAGAACGCAATACGCATGCGCTATTTGCGTTCCAGCTTACAATTTGCGTTCCATCCGCCATTTTGTGCGTAGTAGTGGTTAAAATGGTGTTTAATATGAGTGTGATCCGTTCCGCATAGTATGTGTTTCATTATTGCGAGTAAGTGTAGTGTAGTTACGTCTGGAGCCTCGTTTTCGTTTTGTTCGGCGGCCATTTTTTCTGTCGCTTAGGCGATTTTCGGTCGTTTAAACTCTTTGTTTTGGACTTAAATGGACGTGTAAATGAACTTTTGGAGGTGCCGGATGCCCCCCCGTGCTGTAAGTAAGCTTTTTATGTGTTTGTTGTGTTTATTTCTTGTGTTTGTGATGTTTTGATGCGCGGCGGTTGGAATGGGTCTTTCGCGGCCGTATTTTTTTTCCGATGCGGCCGTATTTTGTTGCGATGTTGCCGTATTTTTTTTGCGATATACGCAGTTAGCTTTTACGTGTACGACGCAGTGTATTTGTTTCTAAGTCGTGCGTATGTGTGTTAAGAGCGTGTGAAGGGCCTTTTTTACTGTTTTTTTGTTAAGTCTTGCGTCTGTGTGTCTGGGTGTAAGTGGGTGTGAGGCGACTTTGAGGTTTTTTTTGTTATGAAGTTGTGTGTGTGTGTATGTGTGTGCTACGCGAGCCCGCAAGCGTGAGCAACGACTCGTACGCTCACAACTATATATGTGATGGTGTTTTTGATGGCATTAAGCTGTTAAAGCTCTGATTGAAAATGTATAAATGAATCTATATATTTTTTTTGAATTGGCCTCTGTCCATAGTAATAAATAAAAGGAACAGCTTGTATAAAAGATTTAAATAACAGTTGCTGAAACCAAAAATCAATTATTTGAAGAACATTTTTGTTATATTTTTTTTTTACATTAGTTTAAAAAAAATGTGTAGTAATTTTCAGGGTGCACAACACCTATATTATATAAATAAATAAACAATGAATTAGGAATAAAACAAATTGAAAGATAAGATTGTGACTAAGAGTATAATAAGGCATGACAAAATGTTATACATGTAGGGCCTCATTCTATTAGCGGCCGCAGCCGTTGCGGGGCCGCAAGGACCGGCCGCAAGCTATTCGGCTATTCTATTCCCTTACGGCCGGGGGCTCCGGCAGGCTTGCGGCCGGTGCCTTGCTATCTCTTTCGGCCGCTCGCGCCAGAGGAAAGCCTTTGATCTAAAACGGCCGCAAGAGTTTCGGCCGTAAGAAATTCCTATTTGCAATTCAATTGCTCCGGGAAACCTCTCTGCAAGGCTAAAAGCGAGCCGCAGCTTACTTGCAGGAAAGAGGTCTCGCTAGCACCAATTAAGCACATAAAATAGCTCAAATAAAGACATCCTGCACTTTGAGAAGACTATAAAGGGATTTTAGGTGTTAGAAAAAATAGCACATAATTATCCTATACTCAAATCCGTAAAATATTTTATTTTTAATATCCGTAAAATACCCATGTAAAAAGTCCAGAGTGCTTGGAGCACCTCAGACACGCCCACGCCGCAGCCGGAAAATAAACAGTTGATTTGAACTCGGGTTTGGGCTGATGTGCAAGCTTGAGAGGGGGTTACTTTTAATCCTCATGTCCCCCAATATGATCCCTAGCATTTACAGAGCTGTACAGTGCAGGCTTGAATTTATTTTTGCGTTTTTATATTTCCCAGCTTGCGGCCGTTTTCAAGATATGCGGCCGGCCGTAAGAGGAGATCCTTGCGGGGCCGTATAATAGAATCGCGAGTTAACTGAACCCCGCAAGGAATCGCAGCCTTACGGACGATTTACGGCCGGTAATAGAATGAGGCCCGTAGTTTGTAATCAGAAAAAATTTACTTTGATACTTCTGCTGGATCATGGAGGGTTTCATGATAGTTTGGTGATGGCTGTGTATACGACATGGGGTTTACACTTACAGTATGCAGGATTAGGACTTGCAGTTATATTTGCAAGTGGCCTGCTTCTGAGCAAGTGCAAGGACATAGGATGTACCTACTTTGGTGCTTAAGGTGACCAAGGGCCTCATTCAACTGAGCAATTGTAAATTACAGTAGGCTGTAATGAAGCCTGTAAACTAATTTGCTATTCAATTGGTGTCTTTTTGCGAGCCGCAGATGGTCTACTGACTATGGTCTGAAAATCCCTGCGGTTGTTACACCCCATCTAAGCCTTTGATCTTTCAAGTCCGCAAGAGTTACAATGGCTAAAATCACAAATGGCTATTCAATTGCTACAATTCTGCCAGCCCGCAAATGTTTTCACACTCGTAAACGGCAAGGGGGTTTAACCCCTGCACTGTAAATTACGGGGAAAGCGATAATAGACATTAGAATTAATTGCACAACAGTCTTAAGCTTGCAAATTGCCAAATCTTTTTTTTATGTTTCAGTTCGGGGTTATATCGATTTTGGGGATCAATGAGTTAATACATATCAGGCCACCTACATGGACTAGAACAGTATCGGTATTTATTTTTATTATTTTGTATTTTGCTGTTTGGCAAGTCCGATTGCATATCGGACCTCTAAACGCAAATTGATTGACATGTAACCGTGTTTTACTGACGTAATGATGACAGTCTCATTTTCTATTGACTGTTTCTAAATGGGTAGTTACGGCCTTGCTTAACTGATCATGTTTCCCCCCTGAAATGCTACATACGATTGCAGGTTCGGTTTTTCGGCCTGTAACTTGTGGGCTTGTTCAATTGAAAAACACCGGATTTATAGCAGACTGCGAGCCCGCAGCACGCCCGCAGACATATACCGCGAGATGCGGCCTTCAAATTGAATGAGGCTCCAAGTGTACGATGAGGATAGCTATGGTGTATATTATATGTACACCATAGAATCTTGCACCACACATTCCATATATGAGACAAATAACATTTGAATTTGAACGGAAAGAGACGCTCCTCATTTTGTTGAACTTAGAAAACTGCTTAAGTGTATTACAACAAAATCGTAAGATTAGCGGCTGGCAGAATAACATGCATATATTAACCTAGTCACTAGAATTAATAGGGAAACCCATTTAGCCCTTTTTAGGTATTTAGAAGAACCGTATTGTGACAATTTAAAAAGTGTATAATATAAGGGGAATATAAAGTAGTTGACGCACTGTAGTCTGATTAGAAGCTCACCTTATCTGTCATCATGAATATCTCAATCCATCTCTTGCTGAAAAGTCGTACAGAAGAGTAGGGGTCTTCTCCAGCGAAAAGCAAGATCTAATATATATGTATTGCTGAGCTGTCTATTTGCTGTAAAAGAACATTTTTATTACCTTATTGGTCCGAATATAAGCCGCACCTTTTTTCCGTTTTTTGAGCTTGTGAGTTACGGGTGCGGCTTATATTCGCGACCGTAAAAAAAATCATTACCGATTTGCGAACTTTGCTTGTTAGGTGTGCGGCTTCTATTCGCAAACGCAAAATTACTGCCGATTTGCACGATTGCGAGTTAAGGGTGCCGATTTTCGTGCTTGAGACTGCGGTATTGAATAGCGATTTACGGTTTTAGTGATTCTAACAACCTGCAAAAAAAGCCACAGTGCTAATAAGAAAGCCTGTTTCTTGCAATGGCTGATCACTTTGAGAGTCTTTTTCTCTCCAATTTTATGGGTGCGGCTTATATTTGAGTACTATCTTTTTTCTGTTTTTTAACTAACTTTACGGGTGCGGCTTATATGCGGGTGCGGCTTATATTGTGTTTGTGTTCACTCTCTTTCATATACTGCCTACGAGAATCATTAACTTCTGAGTAATAAGTAACTGGTTGTAATTAGTGGTAACCAGCCACCATTTCTAATGCAGGGTAGGTGTCAAATACCAAAAGCTCCAATTATATAACTAATCCCACACTATTCCTCAACTGCTCAGTAGATCAAAATGTGTCTTCAGTCTCCAAGTTATAATGAAGTGCTCAAGTCATATAAGATGGACATTTTCTACACAGAGTCTTCTAAAAGTAAGAATTTATTCAAAATGAATTTAATTTCATGCTTACACAGCTGAAAATATGTGTGAATTTTCAAAAAATATATTGGTTCTTTAATATGCATGATGTCATCTTTATGCATCTAAAAACATGATATTTTCAAATATAGCACTATTACAATTAAAGTAGATTGGTTAAAACTAGAGCTATAAATGTATCAAAGCATAAAAAACTAAAGATATGACAAGTTGTTGTTAACTTTTTTTTTCTCTTTATGATGATTATGTGTCTGACTTACACTGTTTACCATGGCTGCTGGGCAACAGGTTGACTGTGTCCAGATGCAGACATTTGGCAACTCTCTTTCCAGGTGTTTGCTGTAGGGTGTAAATAGTGCAAACTGTTTCTACTTTCCATTGAGTATTTCATGAGAGGTCCCAATAAGGGCCAAAAATGTTGATTCATGAAAGACATATTGTAGAACATCGAAAATGTAGCTCTGTACAGTCTTTCACTAATACTTAGACTTTGTTTCATTATCGGCTTATATAGTATACTGATGTGATATTGGTTCAAACTCCTAAAGGAAAAGGTTTCACAGATTACCAATATAGGCCTCCGATGAATTGAGCAAATCGCAGTTACAGGAGCCCGTAAAGCAGCCCTTAAATGTTACTGATATTTAATTAGCGTACTTTAGCTACTTGCATTCCACAGGCTCAAGAACACCGCGGTTGTAAAATTCATAACTCTGACCTATCTCCTCCTATGATGTTTCAAGCCTGCAAATGTTACAAATGATAAAATGCAAATCGATATTTAATTGTAAAATTTCAACAAGTCCGCAATTGCCTTCATGGCAAATGTATCAAAAAATCCTACATGTATTTGATAGGAGCCGCAAATGGGTTTAACACCTGTTCGTAAAACTGCAAAAGCAAATAAACACACACTACTGAACTTTAAAATACTGGGAAAACAATGAAAGTCATTAGAATTAATTGTAGTCTCCAGCTCGCAAATCTGCAATATTTTTTTTTTTTTTACTGTGTATTTTCCGTGTTATATTGATCCCGGGAATCAATGGGTTAATAAATATCATTAAACCCGCATGGACTAGAATAGTAGATTTATTGATTTTTTTTTTTTACCTTTCTTCATTTCTGGATTGCGAGTCCGATCGCAAATTGTAATTCTAATGTTTTGTCGTTTAAACTCTATGTTTTACTGATGTCTAGATGGCGGTCTCATTTACTATTGCCTCTGTCTAAATTGTAACTTACGGGCTTGCTTAATTGATCATTATCATGCTCTAAAATGCTACATAGAGGTTCATGGTTTGGGAGTGGTGCCTGTGAGCATTTAATTGTGGGCTTGATACAATTACATTTATCTGTAACTGCACAAAATTTCTAACCCACAGATATACGGCCTGTATGAAGGTAATTACGTGCTTGGAATTAAATGGAGGCCCTTGTTTGTCCAACCAGTCAATTAATAAATTTCAACTGGGCAAGAACTATTTCCTTAATTATGTCCATTGTCACTTTGTATGTATTTACACACATTTTTGTAGCTTTACAGAGTAACAAAACCAACACACTCATAAGCTGGTAAAGAGAAAAAGTATACAATCAAAATGTGTTTAGTTGCTCATGTGGTGCAACTGACTACAGGGCAAGCCAAGTGAATAATAGCACATAGTAGCATAACAAAGTTGTCTATGAACTATCATTAGAGTCAGTTGTGGGGAATGATGACAATATGAATTAGTCCATGATTCATCAGGGAAATAGATAAGAAATGGGTATTTAGGGAGGAGCTATGTGTACCCTATGTACCCTTTTCCATTATCTCCATTGTGTTTTTGCTTGCCTGGCAGACTCACATACTATATGGGCACATTGATTCTTATATACATCTATATTTCTATAAAAGTGCATGTTGGATGGTTCTTGGAGGATTCTTTTACTACTAGTACTTTTACTTTTTTTTTCCATTTACAAATCACATGTCAGTTGTATCCTCTTCTAGCCATGACTCCATTACGTGTGAATATTTCCTCTCTCCTTTCCCCTTTTTACTTTAAAATAATTTCCCTAATGTTTCCTCTCCTTGTTTCATCCTCTATAATTCTGCCTTTGTGATATCAACTATATCCTTTTATTTCTAAACCCATTGGCCCTAGCGGCCTTCTGACACCACCTTGTGTCCCTGTTGTCGGCATTTTTCCATCTGTCTCATTGGGAAATAGAAATCTAAACCTTTTGCAAAGTACATTGCACCCCTGGGATGCTGAGAATATCCCCCTTTGTGCCCTATCACATGCAGATAACACAGGACTTTTCAGCTGCAAAGGTAACACAGCATGCATTTATTTTGGGAGTCACACCTCCACATAGCAATAGTGTGTGAGCAAAACAAAAAGAAACGAAGAAAACACTAAGGTCCAGATTTATCAAGCAGCGTACTGGAATACGGTATCCATAGAACAATGTAGGTAAGAAATAATGGGAAATATAACTATTTTAATGATAATAATAAAAATATGTATATGTAATTACTACTATATATATATTATTACATTGCTGTTATACTATTAGCAAATTACATTATTATTATTATTGAATGTATTATTACTAATCATATTATTATTTATTATTTGTTCATGTATTCATGCATTTATCATTTACAATTAATTAATTTGTTATTATTTTTATTTTTTGTATTACTGTTACTATTCTGTGCATGTACATGAATATGCAATATGGCAGAGACTTATATATGTAAAATTAGGCTTTTACTAGATATGCTATGTATTATAATCCACTATTACATATGACATCATTTATGCCCCTTTATACAAATCTATTTGCTCTTGAGGAATTAATTTAAGGTTAAATTTGCCCGTCCCAGTGCTTAACTCTAGTGGAGTATTGAGAAGATTCAAAACATATCAATAGGTCAAAGTGTATTTGCCCTTTGATAAATCTGGGCCCTAAAGGAAGTTTGGACAATAACAGAACAAGGCAATTTATAGGTAGGGGACACAGTGCCTTGCAAAAGTATTCACCCCCCTTGACTTTTTACCTATTTTGTTACATTACAGCCTTAAATTTAATGTTTTGTTAATTTGAATTTTATGTGATGGATCAGAACACAATAGTCTAAGTTGGTGAAGTGAAATAAGAGAAATATAAACATAAAACTATTTTTTAGAAATAGAAAACAGAAAATTGGCATGTGCGTATGTATTCACCCCCTTTGTTATGAAGCCCATAAAAAGCTCTGGTGCAACCAATTACCTTCAGAAGTCACATAATTAGTGAAATGATGTCCACCTGTGTGCAATCTAAGTATCACATAATCTGCCATTACATATACATGCCTTTTTTGAAAGGCCCCAGAGGCTGCAACACCTAAGCAAGAGGCACCACTAACCAAACACTGCCATGATGATCAAGGAACTCTCCAAACAAGTAAGGGACAATGTTGTTGAGAAGCACAAGTCAGGGTTAGGTTATAAAAAAAATATCCAAATCTTTGATGTTCCCCAGGAGCACCATTAAATCTATCATAACCAAATGGAAAGAACATGGCACAACAGCAAACCTGCCAAGAGACTGCCGCCCACCAAAACTCATGACCGGGCAAGGAGGGCATTAATCAGAGAGGCATCACAGAGACCTAAGGGAACCCTGGAGGGGCTGCAGAGTTCCACAGCAGAGACTGGAGTATCTGTACATAGGATGACAGTAAGACGTAAGCTCCATAGAGATGGGCTTTATGGCAGAGTGGCCAGAAGAAAGCCAGGTGCTCTGGTCTGATGAGACTAAAATTGAACTTTTCGGCCATCAAAGAAAACGCTATGGCTGGCGCAAACCCAATACATCAATATTACCCAAGGAACACCATCCCAAGAGTGAAACATGGTGGTGGCAGCATCATGCTGTGTGGATGTTTTTCAGCAGCCGGGACTGGGAAACTGGTCAGAGTTGAGGGTAAGATGGATGGTGCTAAATACAGGGATATTCTTGAACAAAACCTGTACCACTCTGTGCATAATTTGAGGCTAGGACAGAGGTTCACCTTCCAGCAGGACAATGACCCCAAATACACTGCTAAAGCAACACTTCAGTGGTTTAAGGGGAAACATGTAAATGTGTTGGAATGGCCTAGTCGAAGCCCAGACCTCAATCCAATAGACAATCTGTGGTCAGACTTGCTGTTCACAAGTGCAAACCATTCAACTTGAAGGAGCTGGAGCAGTTTTGTAAGTAGGAATGAGCAAAAACCCTGGTGGTAAGATGTGGCAAGCTCATAGAGACTTATCCAAAGCGACTTGGAGCTGTGATTGCCGCAAAAGGGGGCGCTACAAAGTATTGACTTTAGGGGGGGGGGGGTGAATAGTTATGCACATTGACTTTTTCTGTTATTTTGTCCTATTTGTTGTTTGCTTCACAATAAAAAAACATCTTCAAAGTCTTCTTAAGTCCAGATTGAAATAGGCAAGTTGCTGAGATCATAACAGCTGCTAGTGTAGTGTTAAATGATCATCTTAGTGGTCTTATAAAGAAAAGTTAGGTAAGGCTTTATAAGAAAATAAACTTTATCAAACTTGTACTGTGCATTTAATTACAATTACTTACTATTTTTCAATGATGATGCAGGTATGAGCTCCTTTCCCTGAATGAAGTGCCGTGGCTGGAATATGGAAAGAACCAAACTGAAAAGCAATACAAAATTATATATATTATGAGTCAAAGCTTTCATGGAAAGACATACTGCTTCATAGCGCAAACAGAGTAATGCATGATTAAGTTTACTTATACTATTTTTTTTGTCCCCTATTCATTTAATCTGGGGGCATATGCCCCCCCCCCCCCTCTCCCCATTTCCTCCTGTTCCAACTCACCTGTCTGGAACACACATTGGTAGTAGAAAGCAGTGTAACAGGAGCTGCTAGCCATGTACAATCACACTTAGTCAGTACCCACTATCAGACTGCATTAATGGTATGCCTAGTTAGATACCGCTCCCCCGGGTGACTCCACTTCAGACATTGTGCTTCATTCAGGGGTTGAAGATATCTTGAGCTTATATAGCCTGGAGCATGACTGAAAAATACTGTGAGTCTGAGTGCAAAACTTAGCCACCTTGCTATTACCACAAAAATACCCTTGTCATTTTTTTGGTGTGTCTATACTCGGGTATATTAAAAAAGAAGTAGTATGTGAATATTTCAGTGTAGCTCAGACATTTACTAACCGTGCAATCAAAGTGTTTATGATATTTAAAAAGAAATTGGCATATAATTTTGGCACACTGGAGTGGGAGCTTTGCTGTTTAATATACTTATTTGGACATCACCTTTATGTGCGTAGCACCCATGGATGTGACAGATATCACGGACGAAGAAATATGGAACACACGAAGCATATTTAAATCAAGAATTTTAATCTTTTCTATTCCCATAATTCACTGAGTTTGTGTAATGTTATACTAGTTTGGTTCTTTTCTCCTTATTTACAACAACTTATGAAAAATGGAAAGACCTTTAGATTGTAAGTAGCGAGTTTTCAATCTTGTAGGGTGCTTTGGAAAAAAGCACTTCCTGCAAAGATTCTAAGCTCAAAACAGGACCCTCTATTTTTCTGCAGTTTGTTAACATTGTATTCTTCCTTGTCCTTATCCCCTGTACAGCGCTACGGAATATGTTGGCGCGATACAAATAAAGATTAATAAAAGCGATCTTCACCGGTATCCAAATATCAATGTTGTTTGGACCGTGGACTGCCTATGCATTGATTAATGGCTAAGATATGTTGATTATCGACTTAGCATTTTTGTTTGTTGTGGGGGCTATACCACAAATCACTGGGGACAATGTTGTTTTGTATAGTATGAAATATCTGAGAGTACTTTTTGTTTTACAATTTCTTTTGCAAAGATTGTAAAAAGTAATATGTAAAAAGGTAAATGTATGAATTATCTCAACATAATGAAAGCCTATTAAATTATTTGTAATGGTAATACACAGTCACCTGTAAATTTACCTGACAAACTTGATAATGAAATGGCTGATGGAAGGATTGTGAAGACACCATCTTGAATCTCCCAGTGACTTGAGACCCTATAGTAACAGCACACGGGTGCAGTAAAAATAGTTATAAAAAGCTTTTAAAATATTATTTCTTATGAACAGCTGGTGTTACTATATGGATGTCAGAAACCCAAATTGTTAAAGGAGATGTGAACATAATAATGATTGCAGACATAGCGTATTGTTGGCATTCGGGGTGAAGTGACTTTAAAGGAATATTGCAGTGGTAAGCAATCATGTATGAGTTATATCAGCATAATGAAGCCCTTTGAACTATAAAGGTCTGAATTATTGCTATTTTTAATTACTGACTGATTACTTATAAGAGGCTGCTATGTTGGTATCTTTCCCTCCTCATATTCCTCAGATTTTGTCACTGTGTGGGAGGGCACCAAGCTTTGAATTACCATGTTTCTTTCCCCTAATACAAACACTGCATGGTGACTCTTATGGTATATAATGGACACATTTGGAGCTGTTGGTTATGAGCTTTGCCCTCATGACCAAACCAGTTTGACTATTTGCTGTAGTATTGATTTATTGGCTCTTCTTGCAGTCCAAGGGAGAGTTTTCTCCAGCACCACAATTCAAATGTGTTCTACGACGCTTTTTTGTGGTACAGCTCTCAAATCCATGTGTTACTATTGTGGGAATACCATAGCTCAAACGAAGCAGACCTTTGTTGATAGTGTAATATCTTTCCTTTTAAATATCTTGTACAGCCTTGCCATAGCTTTCCTCCCCAAAAGCAAACATCTTTTAATTTCACAGCTGCAGTCACCATCTGCAGAGATTTTGGAGCCCAAGAAAATAACATTTAGCACCTTCCATCTTTCCCTCATCTCTGACCAGTTTCCCAGGCCTGGCTGCTGAAAAACATCACCACAACATGATGCTGCCTTCACCATTTTTCACTGAGGGGATGGCGTTCTTTGGGTGATGTGATGTGTTGGGTTTGCACCAGACATATCGTTTTCTTTGATGGCCACAAAGTTCGATTTTAGTCTCATCAGACCAGAGCACCTTCCTCTATACATTTTGGGAGTCTCCCATATGCCTTTTCGCAAACTCAAAACGTGCCATTTTGTTTTTTGCTGAAAGTAATGTCTTTCTTCTGGCCACTCTGCCATAAACCCCAACTCTATGTAGTGTACGGATTGTTGTCGTCCTATGTACAGATACTCCAGTCTCTGCTGTGGAACTCTGCAGCTCCTCCAGGGTTACCTTAGGTCTCTGTGCTGCCTCTCGGATTAATGCCCTCCTTGCCCGGTCCATGAGTTTTGGTGGGCGGCCGTCTCTTGGCAGGTTTGCTGTTGTGCCATGTTCTTTCCATTTGGTTATGATAGATTTGATGGTGCTCCTGGGAATCAGCAAAGATTTGGATGTTTTTCTATAACCTAACCCTGACCTAACCTAACCCTAACCTAATACTTCTCAAAAACATTGTCCCTTACTTGTTTGGAGAGTTCCTTGGTCTCCATGGCAGTGTTTGGTTAGTGGTGCCTCTTGCTTAGGTGTTGCAGCCTCTCGGGTGTGTATATGTAATGACAGATTATGTGATACTTAGATTGCACACAGGTGGACATCATTTCACTAATTATGTGACTTCTGAAGGTAATTGGTTGCACCAGAGCTTTTTATGGGCTTTATAACAAAGGGGGGGAATACATACATGCCAATTTTCTGTTTTCTATTTCTAAAAAATCGTTTTATGTATATATTTTTCTCATTTCACTTCACCAACTTAGACTATTGTCTTCTGATTCATCACATAAAATTCTGATTAACAAAACATTGAACTTAAGGCTGTAATGTACCAAAATAGGTAAAAAGTCAAGGGGGGTGAATACTTTTGCAAGGCACTGTATATATGGATAGTTTTGTATCTATTGCATTTGAGTTTAAGTATTTATAAGTATGCTTACATACATGTCCACAATAAATATTCATGTATATATGGGAATATATATGTGTTTCCATACAGGGCGGTACATCACTTAAGAAGCTGTGGAATTGGCACCAAAATGCGTTTGATTTTTGCCTTACAAAATATCTGTTTTTATGATTTTACTACTTACACTACACAGTATATATTTAGCTCCTGGATTTGGATCTTGATTTTATCCAACACCTTGAATGTGTTTTATAACTAAAGCTATTATTCTCTCAACCAGTTGCTATCTCAAAACGGGTGTATATTTATACCATTCTTATCTTTTATAATTAGTTAAACACTGAAAATAGTCTTTTATGAGACTGGGTTACTTGTCCACTTACATCAAGAGTAACGGTTATTGATGGACGACAAGACATCACACAGATTTTTTGATTAAATACCTCTTAAACACTGTGGTACACCAAGGTGGGCATATTACCATTACAAGTCTATTCATCTATCCAGCAATGCTTGATAATCTACACTAGCAGAGCCGGCTCTTTTTCTCTACCCCCCTCTTATTTTTCAGCGGTATCATCTGACATTAGAGTGAACATGTCCTACTAAAAGCAACGGCTACCCTATATATAATTATTTATAGAGACATTGGTGATATTGATTTGTACCAGTCCCACCAGGCTCATCCACGTAACGTACTCTTTGACATCAAAACCTTATCCCTCACAACACAAAAGACATTGGTGTACGTGTGATATTCTAACCCCAGCACTATAGCCACCACTGGGACTTTGTACCAATAATCTACTACATCATGAGGCTTTTGTTAGTTGCCACCCCTTAATATCCATGCTAAGATTAGCATCAAATTCATAATTTGTTTTGGCCAATCAGGAGAAAGCAGAGGTTAGCTGATACATTTGTATCATAATCTGGGGTTCCTGTTTTGCAAAGCAGCCTGGGATATGTAGTCTCTCTCTATATATATTCTTGTGCTCTGATTCAGCTTTGAGCTCAGACCCCACCCAACCATGTGATTCCATTCTGCAGCAAGAAACTTTTTACCTGCCTGCTTTATTGTGTATACTTGGTGAAGTAAGCTCCCTGTGAGTGTGCAAAGCTGGATTTTACTTTCCTGCTTAGAACTTTGTAAGTACTCTGAACTTCATAACACATACTTTTCTGATAATCACTGCCTGTTTTGTACCAATATTTGAAACAAAGGAAACTTATATAAACCTTTAAGAAACATTGCTGATAACGAGGTTTGCAGGAGATGATGATATCCCAAGTGAATTATGTAAAACCTTGCAAGATGCTGCTATCAAGGTGCTACACAGAAAATAGCAGCAAATTTAGAAAACACAGCAAAGGCCATTGTACAGAAAAAGTTTATTTTAAATTCCAATTTAAAAAAAGGGGGAATTCCAACATGTACTCAAATGATCAAACAGTTGCACTCATTTCACATGCCAGCAAAGTAATGTGCAAGCTCCTGCAAGATAGGCACTAGCAAGTCATAGAACGAGAAATGCTGATGTAAAAGTTGGATTCAGAAGAGGCAGGTGAACCAGAGATCAAATTGCTGATATCTGATGGATTGTGGAGAAAGCAAGAGAGTTCCAGAACACATATACTTCTACTTCATTGATGACTCTAAAGCCAGTAACACACTGTGGCAAGTTCTTAAAGAAATTGGGATACTGGGTCACTGTAAATGTTTCCAGGTTTGCTGCTTAACATTAAAAATATGAAGATTATGTCAACCAGTCCTAGTAATCCTTGGCAAATAGTTGGGGAGAACATGAGTAGTGTCTCAGAAGATGCTTTCTTGGGAGGGAAGATATGGCAAATCTTGACAAGATATTATAGAGCGATAGACATCACATTGCCAACAATGGTCTGTATAGTCGGAGCTATTTCATTCCCAGCAATAACATTATTATTGTTTATTTGTAACGCGACCAAATAATCCGTAGTGCTGTTGTATGGACTAGACTATAAAGAACTCTGAGCGCAGGGGGATAGACGCTTTTAAAATGTAATGTTGAAGGAAAATATTGACAGACAGAAATGATGTGCTAAATTTCATAAGGAAGAGTCAGACCGAACAACTGAAGAGGGATCACTAAAGAACCAAGATAAGCCCAAGAACCAAGATAAGAGTGGAGGTTCTAAAGGTCTTAAGAATATACATGAACATGTGTACAACTACAAAAGTGAATTTATCAAGTGCCGAATCTCATATCTGTGGAAAAACAGCCAACAATATTGTATCTTAATTTAAAGAATCCAACAGGGCAAGATGTCTTCTTAGATAAAGATCTCATTATTTGGCCAGTGAGGTGTTTCATGTGAGAAAGTTAAAGATCATAATCACAAGACTGAATGGGCAAGAATAGTAGAAAGGTGTAAATTGTTCTATTCCCGTAAAAATCTAAATCAATTAATTCATCTATAGGCACGTTTTTTAAATTAGCACATTGACTGCAAACTTTTGTATTGCTGTAAAAAGCAATAAAAATCTGTAATTCTCAATTGTAACTCTTGGATATAGAATTTACTCCTGTGTGTATATAGATGTTGCTTGAGCCAAAATGTTCAATATTTCTGAGAAGCAAGGATTTTGGAGAATAATTTGTTTTCATTTTGACTACTGCTTGGCACTGGTATATGTGTAATACTGTATAAAGATCATCTACCAGCTCTCAGCTCAGGGATTTTGTAAAATAATGATATAATACAAATGTTCCTTTTGGTATGTAATATAATAAGTTTTTTACTACCAGCATATTTAATTATGTAACGTCTATGGAATTATTAACGCCCATTATTCTGCGATCACATTCATGGTTAAAGGTATATAATATATAGTATAAAAATGCGCTTAGTTGGGATAAGAATTATAAGTGACACAAATACTGATTTTATTTTTACCTTGTAGGTTTTTCCCTGCATGTTATAAATTTGCAAAACAGGTTTTGTGTTGTCTATCATTATTTGTTGTTCAATTGTTTAGTCGTGTCCAACCCTCTGTGACCCTATGGACTGCAGCACACCAAGCGCATCTGTCAGTCACTATCACTGAGCTCCCTCAAGTTCATGTTTATTGCTTCAATGACCTCATCTCTCCATCTCCACCTTTGCTGTCCCCTTCTTTGTGTGCCTTCTATCTTTCCCAGCATCAGAGTCTTCTCCAGGCAATTTTGTCTTCTCATGATATGACCAAAATATTTAAGCTTCAGCCTATTCGTCAAACCATTCAGTGAACAGTTTGTCTCGATTTCCTGAAGTACTGGTTTATTCGATCTTCCTGCAGCCTACGGGACGCTAAGCAGTTTTCTCCAGCACCACAATTCTACGGCGTCAGTTCTACGGTGCTCGGACTTCTTTATGGTCCAGCTCTCACATCTTTTATGTGTCTACTGGGAATGCCATAGTTCGATCTATGCAGAAATGTGTTGATGTGTAATCTTTACCTTTTAATAGCTTGTCCAGACTTGCTATAGAGTCACTGCCAACACTTTTTACCCCATCTATATGTCAGGAACAATTTATACTCCTACCCAAATTTATGCAATTAAACAAAATCCTCTTCATTAAACTAAATGTATCCTACTACCCGATAGGTTAGTGTGTTAGCCAATCATAGAAGGATACTATAAACTCTCTGGCTAACACAGTAGATTTAAGTTGAAGTTTGAATTCTGCTGTCTGATTGGTTCTAACCAATCAGAAAAAATTGAAGTGTGAGTTTTTCAGATTGTTGGCAAAGATTTTTCCACCACCTTATTGTCTGTAAATAGATATATCTTTCAACCAATGAGAAGCCACAAAAGCCCTATATAATGGGCTGTCACAACCAGAAATGGCTGTTGGTGGAGCGTCTTCTACAAAGAGTTTAGTTAGTTTATTTATTTATTTATTTTATTTTTGGCACATTTATTTATTGACCTGTTTCATCAGGCTGAAGAGAGGACACAAGAATACCAATGGCATCAATGGAACTGATAATTTATTACCTACAATTTTAGGAAGGGTTCTACACATCATAAGGGGTGATGATATGGGGGTTGGAGTTAATGTTTATGTACCATTAATAGCCCACCGGAAAGTGGGGAGAACAGGGGTAGGTAGGTCGAGCTAAAAGGCCACTGTACAATGAAAAAATATATATATACCGTATTGGCCCGCATATAAGCCGCACCCGTAAAGTTCAAGGGGAAAAAATAGAAAAAAGATAGTACTCAAATATAAGCCACACCCGTAAAATTGGAGAGAAAAAGACTCTCAAAGTGATCAGCCATTGCAAGAAACAGGCTTTCTAATTAGCACTGTAGCTTTTTTTGCAGGTTACAGGCTTTACAGGATGTTAGAATCACTAAAACCGTAAATCGCTATTCAATACCGCAGTCTCAAGCACGAAAATCGGCACCCTTAATTCGCAATCGCGCAAATCGACAGTAATTTTGCGTTCGCGAATAGAAGCCGCACACGTAACAAGCAAAGTTCGCAAATCGACAATGATTTTATTTACGGTCGCGAATATAAGCCGCACCCGTAACTTACAAGCTCAAAAATCGGAAAAAAGGTGCGGCTTATATTCGGACCAATACGGTATATATATTGAGACTAAGAGCATAATTCAGCTGGAAAAAATCATAAAGCTAGTTTTTAAGTAGAAAAAAATAAATGTTGATGCTTCTGATGGACCCATGATGCTTGATGGAAGTTGTGTGAAAGTTGAGATCCACTTATTTTTATAGAGTTTTTATTCTCCTTCCAGGTTGCAACACTATTTTTTAATGCTCAATCATAATTAAAATAAGTACTGGATGCTTATTTTATTTTTAATTATGGTAACATTTTGAATTGGGAGAGTTTAGGTTGTGATGTTGGATAAATGCATGTAAAAGCCTTGAGAGCATGGATCGTGGCTAGTGTCTTACATGAAACACACCCTAAAAACACCATAGTAAACAAGATCACTATGGCTTCTGATATTACTTCTAAAGGGTAATGGTTGAAATTACAGCCACCTCAATGCTTTTGTAAACCTCTCCTTACATGATCCATCAAGACTTACCTATTAAGGTTAGTTCGTTCTCTGATTGAGCTTTTTTTGTTTGTTTACCCATAAAGACAATATCGAAATGGTCCGACAAAATCCTCACTAATGTTTAAGTAATCCTTTCAATAAAAAGTTTGGGAAACACCTGTTTGGAAGATTATACAAATAATGCAAAATCCCTAGTAAAAGGAGCATACACTTGTTATAAACACATATCATGTTGATAATAGAGCTATTAGAAGAGCTGCTGCAACATCCCATCATGCTAGTTACTTTCACTGTTTATTTGCATTTGTCAAGAAAAGTGTATGTAATGAGGAATAATAATTATAATGGGCTGTCACTTAAATAACACAATGGTGGTTCTTGTTGGGAGATTATATAGGGAGGAAAAGCTGACAAGTGTTCCAGGTTTTCAATATACTATAGTGGTAATCTTAAACTGGATCTTCTTAATAGATAGCTTTACCATGTGACACACAATGGAGAATTTTGATAAGGGAAAATGTTAAATGTTTGCTGCTCATTGACGTATTCAAGAATTTCCCATTATATTATGTGTTCCAAGACTCGCTGGCAATATAGGAGCCTGTTCACACAATATTAGATCCTAAAATACAAATTGTATTATAATAAAATTCATAGGCCAAATTCATACTTCCTAAATACATGCTCCATTAGATCTGTCATTTCTGTTACATAAGGAACAATTTAACCTAGAGTGATATGTGATTCAGAACAAATTACAATTATTACTTTTTAACAATTAAATTATTCAACTCGGAGAATGCTCCAAAATTACGCTAGCATTCATTTTAGTGAGTACTGTATGTGTTTAACACATTGCATTTTAAAATATATATATTTTTTAATTTCTTAAATTGCTTCAAATAATTTTAACCTTTCTTTACTTTTATATTTATTTATTTATTTCTAGCAAATACAGAAACAACTGATTTTTAATTTTAAAATAGGCAAGTTGGAAAACAATTTTAGAATCGTAATTCAATGTGATTTTTTTATGATTGTATTTGCTTAATTTGTACAATGCTGAGATTGATACATGCTGAAAAATCGCCCTTTTTAATGTATTAAAAACTGTTGCCCTCTAGTGGACCAGTTGTTTTTTTTTGTATGTTTTTCTTTAAATACAAATGATAAAAAAATAACAGACATCAATTACATTTGTTAAAGGTATAAATGGACTTTTGATAGTTTTGTGTAATGTCCTCATAGAGTTTTTTTATTAGGTTTAACACCTGATATGTAGTAATGATACGTGAGATTGTCAATCGGGTTTTGCAAATATGTTTCATGTAAATATAAGTGTAAATCATAGTTTGGCATATTGGGATAGGAGTACATCATAAAAAACATAAATTTGATTACATTTAATTATTTTGACACAAACTGCAGTACCAAATAGAAAGGGGCACTTATGGACCAACAATTTAGAAATAATGTCAACACACCACTCATTGGAGTAGAACCAATATGTTTACAGTTATCACATATTATAATTGTCTAACTGCGATTCGTCGTCACGCTTCAGACGAATCGCAGTTAGACAATTATAAAGTGCTGCGCATTGCGCAGAGCGCGGCGCATGCGCGAGCCGCGCATGCGCAGAGTGCAGCGCGAGCCGCGCATGCGCAGAGTGCGGCGCAAGCCGCGCTCTGCGTCCGAGCCGCGCTCTGCGCCCGAGCCGCGCTCTGCGCCCGAGCCGCGCTTGCGCAGAGCGCGGCGCAAGCCGCGCTTGCGCGCAGCGCGGCCCGAGAGCAGGTAAAAGAGTGGGGAAAAGGGGGGGGGGGGGGTAGAGGCACAGAGGGAGAGTGAGGAAGAGGGGAGGGAGAGTGGGGAAGAGGGGGGGGAGAGTCACAGAGGGAGAGTGGGGAAGAGGGGAGGGAGAGTGGGGAAGAGGGGGGGGAGAGTCACAGAGGGAGAGTGGGGAAGAGGGAGAGTGGGGAAGAGGGGGGGTAGAGGCACAGAGGGAGAGTGGGGAAGAGGGGAGGGAGAGTGGGGAAGAGGGGGGGGAGAGTCACAGAGGGAGAGTGGGGAGGAGGGGGGGGGAGAGTGGGGGGAGAGTGGGGAAGAGGGGGGGGGAGAGTCACAGAGGGAGAGTGGGGAAGAGGGAGAGTGGGGAAGAGGGGGGGAGAGGCACGGCACAGAGGGAGAGTGGGGAAGAGACACAGAGGGAGGGGGGAGAGACACAGAGGGATAGGTGGGAAAGAGACACAGGGGAGGTAGAGGAGGGGGAAAAGACACACGGGAGGGAGAACATGGGGAAGATACACATGGGAGGGAAATGGGGGGGGAGAGGGGAACAGACACAGGGGGAAGGGGGAAAGAGACACAGGCCAGGGGGGAACAGGCACAGAGGGAGAGGGGGGAAGAGACACAGGGGGGAGAGATACAGAGGGTGAGGGAGGAAGAGACACAGAGGGAAGGGGGGGAAGAGGTACAGAGAGAGGGGGAAAGAGGCACAGAGGGGGGGGGAACAGAGGAAGGGGTGAAGAGACACAGTGGCGAGACACACAGAGAGAGGCGGGGGAAGAGGCACAGAGGGAGAGGGTGGAAGACACAGAGTGGGGAGAGACACAGAGGGTGAGGGGGAAGAGACAGGGAGGAAGAGGCACAGAAAGAGGAGGGGGAAGAGACGCAGGGGAGTGAGAGGAGGGGGAAGAGACACAGGGGAGAGAGTGCAGGGGGGAAGATACACAAGGGAGGGAAATGGAGACACGAGGAAGGCCGTAACAGACACAGGGCTGAGGGGGAAAGAGACACAGGCCAGGGGGGAACAGACACAGGGGAGGGTTGGGGGAGACACAGGGGAGGGTTGGGGGAGACACAGGGGGGGGGGGCGAGATGCATAGGAGGGAGAAGGGGGAAAGAGACACAGGGGAGGGGTTTAGAGACACGGGAGGGAGAGGGAGGTAAAAACACAGGGGGGCAGGAGATACAAAGGAGGTAGACGAGGTGGAAGGAGACACAAGGGAGGGAGAGGAGGGGGGAAATAAGACACGAGGGAGGAAGTAGACAGAGGGAGAGACTCGCAATGAGCTCCAAAGGGGCTCATTGCAAGGCCTGTGATGAGCGCCAAAGGCGCTCATCACAAGGCCAGTAAAGTAGAGGGGGAGAGGCTTACATTGTGTGGCAAACAGCATTGCCAGGCTTCAGTTTTTATTGCCGTCATTTTTGACGGGCAAGTCGCTAGTATAAAATATAAGTAAGGAGTTCTCAAGTTGGCCTGAGGAAGGATGAAATGTATGTTGGAGATTTTTCTGTATATACTTTTTTTTCTGTGATACTTTGGTGAAAGGTGCATGTATTAGAGGGGTGTTTACATCTCTGCAGGGCTTGCAGTTATACTTGTTTCTGCCTGCTACTGGGCTTGTGCAGGGAAAGAGGATAGTTTACAATTATATAAAAAAAAAAACTCCTCTTCCTCTTCCTTTCTGTCCCACTTACAGATAAGATAAAAAATCAAACATCAGGCTGCAAATGAAGGAATTGCTGAAGCTAGACACACATAATAATCACAAAAATATATAGTTTGCCCATTCTAGCTTAATTAAGTCTTAGCATATCCGTGTGCTTATTTCAGACAAGCTTATATTGTTTTTGTCCCCACCACTTCCAACTGAAGCCTGCTCCACATCTCGACTATGCATTACCCCTAAATATTCCAGCTTGCAACTTCAAATCATGCATTCCTTTTTTTCCGAAATACACTTTCCTGTTGAACTTTATTTAAAAAAATTATATATATTTGAATTTTTTTTTTATCATATCCCCCTTTTTCTTCTGACTTCTAAAATATACATATTTAGGTCATTAAGTTTTTCTTTGTAAGTTTTGCCCGTCTTTCAAATGTTTATAAATTAAAAAAATAAGACTTTCTCTAAAATATTTATGATTGACATAACTGCTAATTGTATTCTTGTTTGTTACATACTTCACAAATATGTGCAGATATTTAATGTATTTAAACTTGAAAAAGCCGTAATTTATATTTAATTTCTACTATGTAAAATATTAAGTCAATAAAGTGCCCACAAACTACTCTGTAAAATTGTTGTGTGTGTTGCAGAATTGTTAAGCAGTTTAAAAAATTGAATGGAAGCTTCTGTATAATGTGGAAACATTACTGGCCACCGCAAACTAAAGGAGAAGAGTCTGACGGAGTTGAACTTCAGCCATCTGCTGTAAGTTAGTTACAATGAGTTCACTAATTGCACACAATTGGATTGCTGTCAATGATTAAAGGTAATAAGTAATAACTTGGTACTATTACCACCAGTATTATTAGTCCATTGATTGCAATAATTTAAAAAATTACCCATCAGAATAAAATATGTTAAGCACCTGGTTTGTCTTTCATGGACATCTGCTAGAAATGGCTAATATATGTAGAGTTTAATGAGTGTTTTTATGAAAGAAATTAGTATGTTTCAGTTGCCAAATAAAACATAGATTATAGTATTATGGCAAATTTTCACTGGAAACAACAAAACTCTTTGTAAGTCTTAATTAGTATTGAACTTTAGGTAATGCTAATAGACTTTTACACGGGAAGTGGGCAAATAGCATATATAAAATAGAACAAAATCCAATTTTTACAAAAAAAAGAATCTTTCTTTCGATTTTCGTGTTAATGTTTAAAAAGAATAGTCAAATAGCAATAAATATTTATGTCATTTACATGGGGATGCCATTGTAATTTTTTAGACATACTCTTGGTAGTAAATCAAAATTGTTTTGTTTATGAAATCTTAAAAGATGTTGGCAGTAGACCCTTGAAGTGAAACCGTGAGTCTCAGGATCGAAGCTCAAGCTTTTCCAGGTCTGTCTAAAAAAAAAAAAAACGTATAAATTCAGTTGCCGTGACCAGAAAGGGACATGTTATATGTATGTATAGATTGGTACTTTGCTAACTGCGGAAAAACAAGAAACAAATTAGACAGATCTTATCCCTTTTAATGGCTAACAAGATAGAGCCGTGTAGTTAGTTGTTTGGGTAAAAGCACCCCTTCTTCTGGCTATTGTTACGATAAAACCTTTATTTGCTTTACTTTCAATCTGTATAAGGAAAGCATGAGTCACACAAAGCTGAGAAATGTTATTATTAATTGAGTTAGGCTTAACCAGCTTTAGTCCTCAGAGGCCAATTCATGCCACGGGCTCATGATAACCCGGTGTCAGCAAGTTAAGTAAATCAATATGAACCAGCCACGGTCTATTCCACCTTATTCAAGCCACTGAGGTATAACAAGCTTCAATGTGTCCACACTCCCTACATTTCTTCTCTCTAGGTCTACTCAAATCTGACCAATCAGTCTACTCAGACCATGTTCCTTAGCTCCTTTCTAACAACCTTCTACCACTATAGGACTTATCCCATGCTGCTAAAGTCCTTTGAAACTCGCTCTGCCTGACTCTGCCTTAGCTTTTAGAAGTCTTAAGGAACTCACATTTTCAGGGAAGCCTATCACCTATAGCCTGCACTCCTATCAATTGGTTACTATTTCACCATAACAGAAAGCCATTTACCCAGTCATCTCCTTTTGAATTTAAGCTCTCACGAGCAGGACATCTCCTCCTTTTGTACCCACAGGTGATACTATACTATTATATATCACATACTCTCTATATATAATGTATTTTCCACTTCTATATAGTGTTGCATAAAATATTGATGCTTTATAAATAAAGATTTATATAAATAGTAATAAAAAAAACCTTAACTTAAATTACATTTACATGGATAGGTTTATTAGCAATTTTATCCAAAGGAATTTTGTCCATTGAAAACTACAAAAAAGGACAGCATTATACAAATGACATTAGATAGCATGATGCTCAGTGTACAAAGAGCAATGCAGTCTATAACCCTCAATATAAAAAATGTTCCATACTCCATGATGTAATATATCTTTCTTTCTTCATTGCTAACTCTGGGCTCCTTCACTTCCACTTCCCTTCATATTCATGTTATGTCCCTAACCCAAGTTAACTAATATAATCATATAAAAGGATCTTTTCTTGCATTGCCTCTGGATTCAGGCGTCATTTTATATAGATGAACCAGTGCACTACAACAAAAACATATCTTTAAGTTCATATAAACTACAAGAAAACTAGTTTTAAATTCTTCCTTTTCCCTCTGCAATTTTTTTTTTTACAACGAGAGTCCTATGTTGGCCAATGATTGGGCTTCATGTAGAAAAAAACACCTACAGTACGGCCTATGTTTAAGATGTAATTGGATTTCTAACCATAAAGTAGATATGGCAGCTGGTGGAGGAAACCTTTGCACATGGCTTGTGAGGTTGAGGGAGCTCTAAGGTGAGTTTAAATTATAAAGGATCCCTGTAGTTTTGAAAAATCCCACATTTGCAGACTGTTTGAGTAATGGGAGCTTCCATCTAGAACTGCTAATCTGTAGGCTAACGGACTTGCTCATCCATTTAGTCCAGAGATCTTATTTGAATACAAGTTTCCTCCCATTCCTCATGGGGGAACACAAGCAAATGACTGTCACCATTAATGTGATATGTAATGCAATTTTCTATAAAAAACTGTGCTCATTATCAAGTCATACTAGGGTCTCTACCAGATGACTGGAGAAAACCAGATGTGATACCTATATTTAAAAAGGGAACAAGAGCAAATCTGGGGAATTATAGACCAGTGAGCCTCACTTCTGTATTGGAAAAGCTTTCAGAAGGGTTAATAATGGATAATATACAAGAATATGTCTATTTGAGCAGGATTATAAGTAGGAGTAAACATGGATTCATGAGGGATAGGTCATGCCAAACAAATCTAATTAGTTTCTATGAGGAGGTTAGTCGGAACCTGGATCAAGGCAACTCAGTGGATGTAGTCTTTTTGGATTTTGCAAAGGCTTTTGATACAGTGCCACATGGGAGACTATTGTGCAAACTAAGGGATACAGGATTTGCAAAGGCTTTTGATTCAGTGCCACATAGGAGACTATTTTGCAAACTAAGGGATACAGGAATTTCAGTAGATATCTGCTCATGGATTGAGAGCTGGCTAAAAGCCAGGAAGCAAAGGGTTGTTGTAAATGGAACATACTCCGATTGGACTTATGTGGTAAGAGGGGTTCCTCAGGGTTCAGTATTAGGTCCTCTCCTTTTTAACATATTTATTAATTACTTAGAGGTGGGATTAGAGTGTGGGGTCTCCATTTTCGCTGATGACATGAAGTTGTGCAAGGTAATTAAATCTGATAATGATGTGCTTTCCCTCCAACGGGATTTACATAAAATTGAGATTTAATATGAATAAATGTAAAGTTATGCATCTGGGAAGGAAAAATAGCCATGCAATGTATAACCTTAATGGAGCAAATCTAGGTGTATCAGATATTGAAAGGGATTTGGGAGTTCTTGTGGACAACCACCTAGGTAACAGTGCTCAAAGCCAAGCAGCATCTGCAAAGGCAAATAAAATATTAACATGTATTAAGAAGGGTATAGAAGCCAGGGAAGCAAATATAATTCTGCCACTATACAAAACTCTAGTACACCCTCATTTGGAATATGGAGTACAATTTTGGCCACCACTTCATAAAAAGGACATTTTAGAGCTGGAAAGGGTACAGAGGAGGGCAACAAAACTAATAAGGGGAATGGAGGGGCTAAGTTATGAAGAAAGACTAACCAAATTAAGCTTATTCTCTATAGTAAAAAGGTCGTCTAAGAGGAGATATGATTACATTATATAAATACATCCATGGTCAGTATAAAGATGTGTCAAGGGAGCTTTTTGTGCCAAGAGCTTTTCAACTGACAACAGGACATCCCTTGAGGTTAGAAATAAAAATATTCCACCTTAAAGAAAGAAAAGAGTTCTTCACAATAAGGGTGGTTAATCTGTGGAATTCTCTACCAGAGGATGTGGTGACAGCGGATGTGAAAGATAACTTTAAAAGGGGACCGGATTTATTTCTAATTAAAAAGAGAATCCAGGGTTATCCTGGATAAATAGAGAGAGTATTGATCCAGGGAGAAATCCGATCGCCAGTATCTGGGGTCAGGAAGGATTTTTTTTTTTTACTTTTGAGACGATTGCCTAAGTTTCACTTGAGGGGGGGGGGGGGGGTTCTGCTTGCCTTCCTGTGGATTAATTAATAATTAAAAAATAAATAAATAAATAGTTAATTAATAATTCATTAACAATTAATTAACAACTAATTAATTAATAACTAATCCACATATTGCAGATCAGAGGAGATCTTAAAAGGTTGAACTTGATGAACTGAAAGTCTTTTTTCAACCTTAATTACTATTTAACTATGTAACTATATTCTTCATCAGCACATATTAGGACAACTTAGTGGGCCTTTCAAATATTTTGTTTATGTTTTCTGCTTCCTCTACTTTTAGATACTTTCTCCCTTTCCATTGAAAAAAGCATTACAGAGTCTCTTTTCTGCTTCGTTGGAATCTCCCCAAAAATGCAATTTCTAAGAAAAGACATATATAATAAGTTAGTTGTAATGTTGTGAATAAAACTATACTTCCACCTCCTATATATATCATAGTAAACTTCAAAGCAGGATTTCTCTCAGATTTTTAAGCAGACTATACCAAACTTCAAAGCAGGCTTGTTCTGCTAGTGATTATTGGTGCCTGCTCAAGGGTAGGGTTAATTCCATGTCTTTCGAGTTCCCAATATTATGGGACCTTCCAAGCTCCTGTAAGAGCACACAAAAGAACGATTGCTCCATTTTGTCCCAAATAATTGTCATTGAACCAACTTACTCATTTTTCATTGCATATACATTATGCAACAAGCTATTGAAACTATCCAGGAAGCACATGTGTGCAATTACCAGTGGGCCTGAGGAAAATTAATGATCTTAGAGGTTTTATTATAGATTTCAATTTGCTTTGTATCCATAATCTGTGCATACATTTCCTATCATTTTTGTAATAGCTTATAGTAGAGTTGTTCTGTTATTTTATACTATTACCAAGTATTTAAACTACCCATCTGTGAAAGTATACACTGTAATTTTGACAATCAAGCTATTTGGGATTCAACTAGAAGGACTGATACTCTGTGATACTTTGATTGGTGGTGCTGGCGCTTGTAGGTTTAGTAGCAGCAGCATGGCCAAACTGGAGCAATGGCTGTGGGGCCATTTTGTTTGCACCCTGTATGAAGAATAGTGCTGATGCTAGGCATGGAGTACTTGACTCTAGAGGCAGTTTGACAGCATATTTCTGTGGAAGGACAAATGCTTGTAATATACATTCAAATATCTTCAGGTCAATGACCAGGGTGTACTAAATATATACACATTCTTATGTATTACAAAACCACTGTGGTCCTTTAAAGGACCACTGTATATTAAAAAGCAATATATATGTTTGAACATTTTGAGTCTGACTAAGAACATTATAATGCAAGAAAAAACTCAAAATATATATTTTGATACCTTGACTAGACCCTGGAGTAATCCATGATAAGTAGGTGGAAGTTGTGTGTGATTGAGGTTGTTTATATTTCTGGAGAGCTGTGTGTTGTATCCAAATATCTAACAAAGGCACTCTGTTCCCTTTTTACCCACCCATCTTTCCACCAAAACAAACCATCACAACCAAGTTCACCGGAAGTTATTAAACAAACCCAAAATAGTTTCCTGTGCTCATAAACAGAGTTTTCAAAATTTCTGTATTTTTAAACCCATGGATTACACAGCTGTTGATTTTGTAAATTTGGTACATACTTGACAAAGTGTCTTTTTTTTTAACTCCAGTGGTCCTTTAAGTTTATATGATGGTTTCACAGTGGGAGTAACGTTGGCTACAAGGGAGTAGAATTATATTTTCTGTTATTGTGATAATCGAGAAAGAGCCCAGGGAGTAATAAGCACTAGTGGGTGAAGGTAACTATCAGGAAAGGGTGGTAACAGGCAAATAAAATGAAAGCACACACCTCAAATTCAGAGTAGTCTTGAAGGAAAGGCGTTGGATTCGAGCATGTTGTCATGAAGCACTTCTTCATGCAGCTAATGAGCCAATAGTGACTCATTTATAATATAATATCCTATAATCGACCAAAGCCTTGACATTTACCAAATTACACAGGTTAAAATAAATATATTATCTAATAGGCCCATCTGATTAGTGCAGAAGGGAGCTCTCAAAGGTAGGGGAGATCTTCATATTACCCTTTTTATGAAAGTGACTGTGCGTGCCTAATCACTTGTCCATTTGCTCTCTGTTTACCCCAGATATTTTAATTCTAGAATATGAAGTTTATTAAGAACTAGCAACTTCCCCGTCAAAAAATGACGGCAATAAGATTGTAAGGCAGGTAATGGTGTTTGGTTGCGACATTAATTTAGTTGGTATTCCGAGATCCTTGGGCGCTCATTGCGAGGCTGTTGGTTGTTTGTGTGCTATGAGCAGAGTTGGCGGTGGTTTTTTGTATGCTAATGAAATAATTAATAAATGATTATACTTTACCTATTTTGAAGTAATATATGTAGGAAGCATTGTGCTGAAGAGCTGACAATCTGTGTTCATGGTGCTGCACCATAGAATGTGTGTTTTCACTGTTGTGTAGCTGATGTGTAAGTGTCAGCAATGTGTGCAGTGTGTAGTGTAAATAGGCTGCGTGCGCAAGGAAAATCCGCATTGTGTTGTAAAATGGAGCCTAATGTATGTGGTACACGGCTGTGGCTGATTTTGCATCCTTGTCGTTGTACCAAGTACAGCTTTTTCGGGAAAATCCATATGTGTTTTGTGGTGTTTTGCTTGTTTAGGGTCCTGTAGCCTCGTTTTCGTTTTTTTCGGCAGCCATTTTTTCTCTCGCTTAGGGGATTTTCGGGTGTCTAAACTCTTGAATTTCGTCTTAAATTGAGGTGTAACTTCACTTTCAGAGGTCCTGGGTGCCCCCCTTGTTGTGGGTAAGCTTTATATGTGTTTGTTGTGTGTATTTATTGTGTTTTTAATGTTTTCATGTGCGCTGGTTTCGGGCGCTAAGGTCGTATTTTTGAGAGGTCGTAATGTTTTTTTTTCTACGTCCTGTGGCTCGTATTTGTGTATGGTAAGTCCGTAAATTTTGCGGTCGAGGTGGGAGCCTTCACCTCCGCAAATGAGGGTCCGCATTTGGGGGCCTAAAGTCCGCAGTTGCTGGCAAGGAGCGCCTTTGCCGCTCCTTGCCAGCCACTGCGGCAGCGCTTGCTACACAGCCCGCAGCATTAGCAACGACTCGCTTGCTCACAACTATATATGTGATATATTATTTTATTAAATTTTAAAATATTGTCACCTTTTCCTGTTTAGAAGAACTTGACTTGATAATGTTCATAATCTTTTTATACAGTTTAAAATAAATAATTAAAGTCTTTACAGTTTTACTTTTGTATACAGTTGTGGTTTAATGATGATGAACAGTTTGTCTATGTAAAAGGATTAAAAACCAGAGACGAGTGGGATGAATGGTTGTCTCAGATCTGCATTTACTTCTGTTAAAAATGCCTTATTCAAAAAGCCCCTTAACAATAGAACTCAGCGGGAGAATAATGCTCCATAGGGTAACCCTCCCACTAATGTTACAGACAGGCTAGCAGTCCAACATAGAATCCTCCTTGATGCAATCAGAATCATCTAAATATAAGAGTTTCTCGAAAAATGCTTTAAAGGTATATGAAAGTGAGGTGGGTTATAAATGCATCTGATTGAGGAGAATTTATAGTGTCTAAATAAAATTGTTTGCATGAAAAAATTCCAAAGTAAACGGTTAAACCACCTGAAATTCCCAGGGATGATTAGCATAACTTATACAATGTTTCTTTTTGGCCTGGGGATTGTGCAGACATGCCCAGTTATCACCTGAAGTCTGCCCTACTGTGGGAAGTCACATGATGTCAGACACTTTCCTTTCCTTTAGATTTCTGTCCCTTCATTCACTGATTGTTTTATCTACATCCCAGGTGATACTCCCCCCAGCCTTAGAGAATTGCCCCATCTCCTCGCTCAGCCCCAGTAAATTGTCCCCAGCCCCAGTGAATTGCCCTGTGACCTCCCCCGACCCCAGTATTTTGCCCCCCAGCCCCAGAGAATTGCCCTGTGACCTCCCCCAACCTGAGTTATTTGCCTCCCCAGCCCCAGAGAATTGCCCCTTGACCTCCCCTAGCCCCAGTGAATTGCCCCTCACCCCCAGAGACTTGCCCCCTGACATCCCCCAGCCCCAGCAAATTGCCCCCCCAGCAAAGAGAATTGCCCTGTGACCTCCCAAACACCAGTTTTTTTCCACCCAGGCTCAGAGAATTTCCCCCAGCCCTAGAGAATTGCCCCATGACCTCCCCCAACCCCAGTAAATTGTCCCCAGCCCCAGTGAATTTTCTGCCAGCCCCAGAGAATTGCCCCGTGACCTCCCCTAGCCCCAGTGAATTGCCCCTCTGCCCCAGAGAATTGCCCTGTGACCTCCCCCAGCCCCAGTAAATTGCCCCCCAGCCTGAGAGAATTGCACTGTGACCTCCGAAAACCCCAGTTTTTTCCCCCAGGCCCAGAGAATTGCCCCCAGCCCTAGAAAATTGCCCCGTGACCTCCCCAGCCCCAGTGAATTGCCCCTCTGCCCCAGAGAATTGCCCTGTAACCTCCCCCAGCCCCAGTAAATTGCCCCCCAGCCTCAGAGAATTGCACTCTGACCTCCCCAACCCCAGTTTTTTGCTCTCCAGCCCCAGAGAATTGCCCCCCAGCTCTAGAGAATTGCACCTTGACCTCCCCAACCCAGTGAATTGCTCCAGAGAATTGCGCCCCCCCCAGCCTCAGAGAATTGCCATGACCTCCCCAGCCCCAGTGAATTGCCCCCCAGCCCCAGAGAATTGCCCCGTGACCTGCCCCATCCTAAGTGAATTGCCCCATGACCTCCCCCAGCCCCAGTGAATTGCCCCATCACATGCCCCAGCCCCAGTAAATTGCCCTCCAGCCCCAGTGAATTCCCCCGTGACCTTCCCCACACACAGACATTAACACACACTGACTCTAACACGCACACTCACTCAGACACTCACTCACACAGACAAACATACTCACTCACTCACACAGACACACACACTCATTCACACAGACATGCAAACTCACACACTCACACAGACATACACACTCACTCACACAGACACACACACTTACACTCACTGACACAGACATGCACACTCACTCAGACACTCACTTACACATAGACACACTCACTCACACAGACAAACACACTCACTCACTCACACTCACTGACACAGGCATGCACACTCACTCAATTAAACATAGACACACTCACTTACACAGACACTCACTCACACAGACACTCTCACTCACAGACACTCACTCACACAGACATACACACTCACTCACTCAGACACACTCTAGTATAGTCAATAGGGAGGTAGTACTAAGTAATTCAACTACAGCAATGGTAAACGAGGAGGAGGGATTTGTCTGTATGTTAAGCCTGAATTTAAGCCTATAGTCAGAGAAGATATTTATGGTGGACCTAGTGATAAAGCTGAATGTTTATGGGTAAGGTTAAATAGCAGCAAATTCCAAAATAATATTAGTAGGAGTATGCTATAAACCCCCAAATATGGCTGAAAGTGAGGAAATACAATTATTGTTACAGATTGAAAAAGCAGCTAGGCATGGTCAAGTTCTAATAATGGGAGATTTTAATTACCCTGAAATAAACTGGATAAATGAGACCAGCAGTTCATCTAAGGGGAGCAGGTTCTTGAGTACACTCAGGGATCATTATCTAGCCCAGGTTATACAAGAACCTACTAGAAATGAAGCTATCTTAGATTTACTCATCACAAATAATATTGATATAGTATCTAATGTTGGAATAGGGCAACCTTGGGAAACAGTGATCACAACACAGTCTCATTTGAGATTGAATTAAAAAAACAAAATTTTAAGGGGCCAACAAAAACTCTTAATTTTAAAAGGGCAGATTTTAACAGTCTAAGGGCAGCAATGCAAAGTATAGACCGGGACAGAGAACTGGCAGGTAAAAACACTGAACATAAATGGACAACATTTAAATCCTTACTAAATATACATACACATCGGCATATATGGCACTGTGTGGGAATAAAAGTAAAAGGAGTAAATCCCATCCAATGTGGCTTAACATAGATTTAAAGATCAAAATACGTAGTAAAAAACAGGCATTTAAATTATACAAACAAGAGGGGACAGAGATTGCTTTACAGGAATACAAAGAAATCAACAAGGCTTGCAAAAGGGCGATTAGACTGGCTAAAAAAGAAAATGAAAAATTAATTGCAAAAGAGAGTAAGACTAACCCTAAAATATTTTTTAAGTATATTGATGGGAAGAAGGCGAGGAAGGAAGCTATAGGAACATTACAATGTGACACAGGCTGTCTGATAATTAGTGACCAAGAAAAGGCAGATGAGCTAAATAGGTTCTTTTCTTCGGTATACACAAGGGAGGTACTTGTGGTTGGGACACGGCAACAAAATGGGGCTACACTACCTTTGCCAAATAATTGGTTAACACAGGAAGTAATCCAAAAGAGGTTGGAAAAAATAAATGTTAATAAAGCCCCAGGTCCTGATGGAATACATCCAAGGGTACTAAGGGAACTGGGTTCTGTAATAGCCAAACCATTATATTTAATTTTTCAAGATTCACTCAACACAGATGACTGGATGACTGGAGAAAAGCTGACTGGATGACTCCAGATGACTGGAGAAAAGCTGATGTGATACCTATATTTAAAAAGGGAGCAAGAGAAAATCCGGGGAATTATAGACCAGTGAGCCTCACTTCTGTAGTGGGGAAGCATTTAGAAGGGTTAATAATGGATAATATACAAGAATATGTCTATTTGAACAGGATTATAAGTAGGAGTCAACATGGATTTATGAGGGATAGGTCATGTCAAACAAATCTAATTAGTTTCTATGAGGAGGTTAGTAGGAACCTGGATCAAGGCAACTCAGTGGATGTAGTCTTTTTGGATTTTGCAAAGGCTTTTGATACAGTGCCACATGGGAGACTATTGTGCAAACTAAGAGATACAGGAGTTGCAGTAAATATCTGCTCATGGATTGAGAGCTGGCTAAAAGACAGGAAGCAAAGGGTTGTTGTAAATGGAACATACTCCGATTGGACTAATGTGGTAAGTGGGGTTCCTCAGGGTTCAGTATTAGGTCCTCTACTTTTTAACATATTTATTAATGATTTAGAGGTAGGATTGTAGTGTGGTGTCTCCATTTTTGCTGATGACACAAAGTTGTGCAAGGTAATTAAATCAGATAGTAATGTGCTTTCCCTCCAAAGGGATTTACATAAAATTGAGTAAAGGGCATCTAAATGGCAGATGAGATTTAATACGAATAAATGTAAAGTTATGCATCTGGGAAGGAAAAATAGCCATGCAATTTATAATCTTAATGGAGCAAATCTAGGTGTATCGGATATTGAAAGGGATTTGAGAGTGCTTGTGTACAACCACCTAGGTAACAGTGCTCAAAGCCAAGCAGCAGCTGCAAAGGCAAATAAAATATTAGCATGTATTAAGAAGGGTATAGAAGCCAGGGAAGCAAATATAATTCTGCCACTATACAAATCTCTAGTACGCCCTCATTTGGAATATGGAGTACAATTTTGGGCACCACTTAATAAAAAGGACATTTTAGAGCTGGAAAAGGTATAGAGGAGGGCAAAACTAATAAGGGGAATGGAGGGGCTAAGTTATGAAGAAAGACTAACCAAATTAAACTTATTTTCTCTAGAAAAAAGGCGTCTAAGAGGAGATATGATTACCTTATATAAATACATCCAGGGTCAATATAAAAATTTGTCAAGGGAGCTTTTTGTGCCAAGAGGTTTTCAACTGACAAGAGGACATCCCTTGAGGTTAGAAGTAAAAAGATTCCATCTTAAAGAAAGAAAAGGGTTCTTCACAGTAAGGGTGGTTAATCTGTGGAATTCTCTACCAGAGGAGGTGGTGACAGCGGATTTGATAGATAACTTTAAAAGGGGACTGGATTTATTTCTAATTAAAAAGGGAATTCAGGGTTATCATGGATAATTAGAGAGGCAGTATTGATCCAGGGAGAAGTCCGGTCGCCGGTGTCTGGGATCAGGAGGGAATTGATTATTTATTTATTTTTATATACAACTAATTAATTAATAGTTAATCCGCATATTGCAGATCAGAGGAGATCTTAAAAGGTTGAACTTGATGGACTGAAAGTCTTTTTTCAACCTTAAATACTATGGGCCTCATTCAATTTCGATTTGGTCAATTGAATAGGGCTCTAAATATGCACATAGCAAAAAAAATTTAAAGAAGTTTTTAGTTAGTAAAAACCTTGCTTTTGGATAGATGCTTACTAACTAAAAACTTCTTTAAAAAAATATGCTATGTGCTTATTTAGAGCCCTATTCAATTGGCCAAATTGCAATTGAATGAGGGCTTATGTAACTATGTAACTATGTAACTCACTCACATAGACACACACTCACTCACTCACTCACACAGACATACACACTCACACACAGACAGACACACACACACAGTGGTGTAGCTAGAGCTTACTCACTCACACTCACTGACACAGAGATGCACACTCACTCACTTACACATAGACACACTCACTCACACAGACACTCACACAGACAGTCTCACTCACAGACACTCACTCACACAGACATACACACTCACTCACTCACACAGACACACACACTCACTCACTCACACAGCCATGCACACTCACAAACAGACAGACACACACACACAGTGGCATAGCTAGAGCTTCTGCTGCCCGGGGCTGTCACTGAGTTTGCCCCCCACCCCCATGCAATTATTTTTTATATACACAGTAGATATGAAAAGTCTACACACCCCTGTTAAAATGTCAGGTTTCTGTGCTGAAAAAAAATTAGACAAAGATAAATCATTTCAGAACTTTTTCCACCTTTAATGTGACCTATAAACTGTACAACTCAATTGAAAAACAAACTGAAATATTTCTCCCTCTCTCCCTCCATGTGAGCAGTGTGGGGGAGAGAGAGATAAGGGGTCCTCTTCCCCATGCCTCTCCCTCTCCCCCCATGCCATGCCTCTCCCTCTCACCCATGTCTCCCCCTAACCTCTATCTCCCTCCATGTGTCTCCATCTTTCCCATTGCCTCTCTCCCCCATGCCTCTCCCTTTCCATCCATGTTTCCCTCTACCCCGATGTCTCACCTCTCCCCCATGCCTCCTTCACTCCCCCATCCCTCTCCCCTGTCTCTTACCTCCTGCTCCGTGCTGCCCGTCTGCTGGCTCTTCCCTCTGCAGGCTCCTCCCCTGCCAGCAGACACAAGCAGAGAGCAGGGAGCAGGAACAGGGCACCGGGGGGAAGGGGAAAGAGAGCCAGCCTGTGCATGTGTTGCATATTGGGTATCTAATAAAAAATGTTGAACCCAATATGCAAAACGCATATGATGGGGGTGTCCGCATCACCCCCAGCACATTTTTTCTTTGCAAAAAATGTTTGCATTCATGCAAAAAAATTTGCTAGGTGGGTTATGATGCATTCTATAGGATGCATTCATAACCCATCTCACTTTAATATACATTTAATGCTCATATCTGGTATATGTGACACAGCTTTCTTAACTAGAAGACTGAACATTTAGTGTCTTCTTCCCCGCTTCTTATGACTGTTGGCGAACCCTAAGGTTCAGTCCTAGAAACCTCCTATTCTCTATCTATACATCCTCCCTTAGCACCCTAAAATAATTTTGGATTTCAGTATCATATGCCACTCAAATCTACCTCTCATTGCCAGATCTATCCTCTCTCTTGACCTGTTGCCAACTGCCTATGACGCATCATTTCCTCAATTTAAAATCAACATTTCAGAGACCAAGCTCTTAATCTTCCCACCCACTACTACAGCTTCTACTCCTTAAATATCCCTCACAGTTGACAATGCCATCATCACTCCCACCGTCCAGTCCTTGGGATTCTACAGGATACTGCCCTCTCTTTCATTCCTCACATACAAATGATGTCACCTTCATCCAAAGATATGTTACTATCTTACACAAGACGCAGGCCTTTTCTTGTGCTGCCCCGACTCTATGTAACTCCTTTCTCATTCCTGTAGACAATCTTCCTGCCTCAAAACCTTCAAAAAGTCACCAAAAAGGCATCTGTTTAAAGAAGTTCATCACCTTCAGCCATAACATGCTCACCTGCATACAAATAATACTTACAAAATTACTTACACACACATAACCGACAGTGTAACACACAAACACCTCAGCCTACTGCCTTTTTCACTGCCATCTTGCATCTATTACCTTCCTGTCTCACATCCCACCATTATATTCCAGATTGTAAACTCTTTGGAGTAGTGACCTCACCTTGGTTGCATCAAGCTGTCTGCTGACCCATTTCTATTGTATTTGATTTGTATTGTACCTGTACTTTTCTACTAGCATTCAAATTGGTCTGGACCTTTGCAATTGCTAATTGTACTCACTGTACTTGATTCTATGGAAAATGCTGGTGCTTTATAAATCAAGAGTAATAATAATAATAATAATAATAATAATAATAATATCTTTTATTGCTGCTATTATTGTTATTTTGTTACAATTTCCTGTAGTATATCAGTCTGATCTCACTTAGAGGGTTATCCAGCCCCAAAATACCAGGCAATTCTACCCTGGACAGGAGAAACAGCAAACCCCAGATGCGTTTCGGCCTCTGTGGGCCTCGTCAGTAAGGTGCAGCTGTACTCCACAAGGCACAGTGAGCAAGGAGTCCACATCTGGTTCCCCCATCACCCTTAGGGTAAGAAAAACCCCTAAGGGCTATTTGCATACACAACAACGAAATTAGAGGTGCTCAATCTGAGAACGAACAATACCTGAAGTAGGTTTGTCCTATAGGTCTGGTTACCTACTCAGAGAGCAACCTCGTTTAGCTCATTTGTGCCCTTCACAGGGAGAAATATCCTGTAGTATATCAGTCTGCTCTCACTCAAAAGAGTGACCGAGCCCCAAAATACCAGGCAATTCGACCTTGAACAGGGTTTAAAAACAAACCCCTACTTCCTTTGGTTTCTGTAGAGTCTACGTATCACATAGGGATGAAGCTTAATCTAATTTAATAAGTAAGCTGTGTTGAAAAAATAGAACTTTTGCCCTTTTGATACACTTACAGTTACACTAATTATATTTTTAAATATATAGGTAGAGATTCATTTCTAGAGGATCTTTCATCTTGAAAAGGATAGATGTAATTATTGTGAATACCCAAAAATATGATGTTGTGAGCCAGATAACTTCTGTACCAGGAATGCCAATCTATCTCTAGGTAGGTTACTATAGAAATGCTCTTAGTCAGGGGCGGAGCTTCCAGTTGTGCAGGTGGTACAATGCACCAGGGCCCTCCTCTGGGAAAGCAGTGGTGTGGAATTTTGTTTGTTTTTTTGCCTTTTTCTTTTCAGTATTTTTTTGTAGAGCATTTATACTGAATCTCCAACTGGTGGCAGTGTGGAGCAGTTCAGCTTGTTGGGGATGTGTATAAGGGAAGAGGTGCATGTCAGGGGATGGGTTCTGTGAGGTGGGTGCTGAGAAGGGTTGGGTGATAGATGCTGAGAGGGATGGGTGATGTATGGGGTGGATGTTGAGAGGTGCTGGGTGCTTTGTAGACATAGTATAGGTATATATGTGTATATATGTGTGCTTCATGCAGACAGGAGGTAAGGGAAGGGGAACAGCTATGGAAATGGGTCTTGGGGGAGCAGCTATAGGAAGCGGTCTTGGGGAGAGGTTCAGTTATGGAAAGTGGTCTTAGGGAGGGGAGCTGTTGTGGGGAGAGGTTTTGGGGAGTGGTGTTGTTATGGTAAGTGGTCTTAGGGAGGGGAGCTGTTATGGGAAGGGATCATAGGGAGGGTAGTTGTTATGGGAAGCGGTCTTGGGGAGGGCACTTAGTGAAATGGTATTGGGGGTCCCATCCCAAAAATATTTTTACAAGCCCCCATTGGGGGAGGGGGTCCAAAATAGTTTTTTTTTCACCAGGCCAATCCATTCTCCACCGCTCTTAGTTTTGAGTGCGAAATGATAAGCAAAAAAAAAACAAACAAGAAGGCACTCAATAAAGCTAGTACACCGGGTAAATAGGAGAGCTAAATGCAGGAACATGAGTCTTCATCCTATTAGTGTGGATTTTAGGGATATACAGCCTTATTAAAGTGTGATACAGTAAATTTAAAAGGGCTCTATATAAGCACATAGCATATTCTTTTTACAGAAGTTTTTAGTTAGTGAACTTCTATCCAAAAGCAAGGTCTTCACTAACTAAAAACTTCTGTAAATAAAATATGCTGTGTGCTTAAATAGAGCCCTTTTAAATTTACCGAATCGCAATTTAATAAGGCTGATATTTTTTAATTAATTTAGTATTTTCTGAAGCTTATTACACCCTGTTCTGTACTGTATGCTTGTCCTAAACCTGTAAGTCAATAATCAAAGATTTCTAAATACAAACTAACTGCACCATTCACAGTGTTATATCAAAAAAGGGAAGTCTTAATTAAAAAAAATCCTAGAATGCCGTCCTAGACTCCCATTGGATCAATCAGTTATGTAAATAGCTGTTAATAAAACAGAAATAAGACATTATAAATAGACGTGCAAATATAAGTTAATTAAAGTTAACATATTAGCTTCACATCAAAACCCTAATAATTATTCTAAACCCAAATATAATTACACTCCTCATCAATTCCTCTCATTTAGCTACCTTTGCCACGAACATCCACTTCACCCTTAACCTACATTTCCCTGTTCTTAAATGCATTGTTACTTTGCTGCTGCAATCCCTATTAATAACTCAAATTATCTGCAATAAGTTACTGTCTGTAAATAGAGCACTAGGTTAAAATGAGTGTATAGTATCTGAATGAGGGTATTATAAGCAGGGGTGTAGGAAACCGAGGGGAGGGGGGACAAATCCCCCCCCCCCAGGAATTGAGGCTCCCCAATTCCCAATTAAAGGCACCTACTGTGCCTTTAACTGCCAGATTGGCAGCTCTCGCGAGAACTCATGAGACACGACTGCCAAAGGAACAAGAGGTGAGGAGGATAAGGATAGAGAGGGTGGAATATGGGAATAAAGAGGAGGATATATATATATATATATATATTTATTTATATAAATAAATAAGGTTCTCTTTGGCAAAATTTCTTCAGGGGCACCACCAAAAAAACAAACATATTTCAATATTAAAGTTTTTATACATTTCCATTCCCAGAGTCAATTAAAAAGTCTCTGTCACGATCTGCTTCTTCAAGGGGGCATGATATGAACCTAGATCAAACCTACCCCAGCATAATTGTGTAGTTCTTGTTCTCTGTGGCACAAAAGATGGCTTCTCAAGACGGCAAGGCCCAAAGGTACAGGCAGAGAATGCTGGATACAGGTTGCTAGTGGCATGTGGCAAGACCACTCCCCAATTCAGGATACAAACACAACAGAACAGTCTCACAACTTGGATATGTGAAACTAGAACTGAAAAACTTTATTGAATTATGGAATCAACATATTTATACTCTCCAATACCACACCCTTGTGTACATTTGTGCATGTGTGATGTCGGCACTAAGTCCCATCTGCCTTGCAACCTTGGTGGCTATCAGAGCTCTAGAGATCAAATCTATAGCTGGCTAGTAAAAAAACCTTTGCTTAGGACTACTTGAAGTAGATACATATGTCTTGACTCAAGGCCTGTATGTGTGAGAGTGCAATGATCTGCAACTAAGGTCTGTGCAGAACATTTTTACCATTTCCACATATGTTCTATATCACATTTTCCCTCTATAATATATTATAACTAGGATACATAATAACCATGTACAGGCAACATATAACCACACACAATAATACATAACCCCAATGCAACAATGTCATGCTCCCTTGGCCATATCCCTTATTACTGGCAATATCAATCCTTAAACAATGTAATCATGACAATTTCTTCTGCTTTCCTTTTTAGTAGAGCGTGGGAAGTTTATCCTGTTGCATAACTTTCCATCTATACAGGTGGTTACCGATCCTCTTGGTGTGACAGTCTATCTATGTGAAAGCCTCAGTGGCTCTCTGGGCACCCTGCCTCCCCCCATCCAGGGCGAATACTCTCTCCTTCCCAGTGGCCTAGTTACCTTCCAAAGCCCCTGGATAGACTTATATGACCACTGGCCTGTAGTCCAGGCTTGTAGGTCCTGCAAAAACTTGGGAGGATCCTTCCCCAGCAAAGCCCTCTCCTTCCTGTCTAGGGAGACCCCCTGTCCTGCTGATTCTAAAGCAGTACTTGGTCCCATGAGTAAAATTGAGGAGTACAAATTTCCCTTTGTCAGGCCTGAGCTTTCTCTTGAATAAACTGGGATGCTGGACTTGTAACATGGACTAGTGACATTCTCTGGTGTCATCAATGCTAGATTAATGGGCAGTTCTGACATAAGCATTTTGGTTCAGTAGTCAACCCCCCTCCCAACAAGCCTGGACAGTGGACCCTCCTTTCCAGGGTTATTGGGCAGCTGCAGGGGAGTCAATGTAGGGAGGCCAGGTAACAAACCACAACCTGGGGTACCCTCTGCCTCTTTGGTGTCTGGATCCTCAGATGGAACCTCCTAGCTCTTTCCTTCTAAGACTCCCTGGTATGTAGATACGGCAGCCCTTGAGAAGCAGCTGCTACTGCCTCTTGTTCAGGCTGAAGAACAGGGCTACTTTCTGTTTCTGCTGACGGGTCTGTGGCTGGCTCCTGGACAATGGTCATCCAAGGAACCTCCCCACTATTTTCACAGTCCATTGGTAGAGCCCAGTGCTCTTTAGGTTCTCCTGTGACTCTTGGAACAGGGTAGACTTTCCCCAGGTCTTCCCCTAGGCCTGACACTGCTCTGGTTTGTCCCTTGCCTCTAACTGGGCATGGCTCAGCACCCTAAAGACAGGGACCAGTTCTTCCTCTTCCCAGTCAACCCCATGTATGAAGGCATCCTTGAAATTTTTGGAATCCCTGATATCAGAATTTTCCCACCAGTCCATACCTTTATCTTCTGACCCAGCCTTGGTAAAATTTAGCTGGGTCCCTGTAGTCCCTGTTAGGTGGTTCTGTTCCATGCCTGACTGTCATGAGCACTCCCAACTGGGTGGCCAAAAAACATCCAGGGATGCTTCATCCAGCAAGCCTATATAATCCACCCCCACTTGTAGCTCCTGCTGGATCAAAGACCAAAGTAGGTTATCTGTCTGAGAGCCTGTCTTCAGTCCCAGCATGTGACAGTGCTTGGCAAACAGACACAGCAGTTTTTTCTCTGTCCCCAAGCCACAAGCCGGATCCCCATATACTATTTCCCAAAGTGCCTCTTCCAGCCCCAATGAAAAACAGGGACCCAACAGGTCCCACCCAATAAGCATATTGCTCTTTTAGGGCGACCTCCTCACATACTAATTCTTCCAGCCATTCCATTAGCTTGTCACCTGACCATAGTCCCAGGAACGCCATCAATTTGTTTAGATGGCCCATTCCTCTACAGTCCTTTCAAGTCACCAGAAAATTCTCTGTCTCTACTGGGGATAAGCATTTCCCCTCCACAGGAGCTGAGACAGGGCCATTGCTTACCCCTCTCCACTTCTCCTGTACCTCCTGTATGATCTGTATCCAGAGTTCCCTCTGCTGATCCTTGGTTGAATCTGCAGGCATTATCTCTATTAATCTTTGGTACAATCTGTACACTTCCTCTTCCTCTGCTGAAGACATCTCTTCCTAAGTTCCCATCTTTCTGTACTTTATACAGAGATCCCACCACTGCCACCAATTTCATTCTCCCTTGGCCATATTCATAATTACTGGCAATATCAGTCCTTAAACAATATAATCATGACAGTCTCCATTCTAAGCTATGTTAGATATGAAGATGCATGTACATAAATCCATCTATTTCTGATACCGGAAACAATAAAAATCCTAATTCTTCATTGATCATTTCCTGCATTGACTACTGCAATTCAGTCAATTCAGTCCTGACCAGTCTTTCCCTTACTAGACTTTAGGCCATCTTAAATGTCTATGCTAGGCTTATATATCTAACTAGACATTCCTTTTCCACTGCCCAACTCTGGCAATCCCTTTAGCCGGCTTCCCATATCGGCTAGAATTATGTTATTTTATGTTATATGTTATATTATTATATTATGTTATATTATGTTAAAAATGTTGACATTCACCTATAAAGCCCGCAGCAACACCCCCTAGATCACACAGATAAAGAAAAGGCACATTTTCACTCAAGGACTGTGGATTAATCCTCTGGTTTATGGGCAAATGCCCTTTTATTGGATAAAGCTAGTAATCATATATATAGTTCTCAGCATTGCAAGCTTACCAAAAGTTGTTGGTAACGCAATGTTACAACTGCGGTCTCGCAAAGTTAGGGCCACAGCTTTTGCGGCCATGCAATGAGCCTCCGAAGGCGCTCATTGCACTGGTGGAGATGAGCGCCAAAGGCGTTCATCCCTATGTCCCGCGGGACAGGCAGTACGGGCCGCAACTGTGAGGTTAGCTGTTTGCAGCCCATAGGCCCGCAACTGCGAGCCTCACAAAGCAAGGTGAGATGTTGCGGCCCGTAACCTTGAGGGCCGCAGGAATACCTGGAGAGACACAGGGGATGGGGATAATACAGAGGGGAAGGGGGGAAGAGACACAGGGGAGGGGAGGAGGGGACAAAGGGGAGGTGGGAAGAGACACGGGGGAAACACTGGGGAGGAGGGATAGAGTCACAGTGAAGAGGGGAAGAGACACAGGGAGGGTGGGGGGAAGAGACAGGGGAGGGGGGAAGACACAGTGGAGGGGGAAGAGCCACAGGGAAGGGGGGAAGAGCCATAGGGCAGGGGGGAGAGACACAGGGGATAGAGACGGGGCGGAACAGACACAGGTGAGGGAGATTTGGGAAGAGACACAGGGGAGGGAGACAGGGGAAGACACACAGGGGACGGAGATGGGGGAATAGACACAGGGGAGGGAGAGGGCGGGGAAGAGACACAGGAGAGGGAGACGGGGGAAAAGACACACAGGGGAGGGAGACGGGTTAAAGGAGGCACAGGGGAGGGAGAGGAAGGGGAAAGGAGGCACAGAGGAAGGGGAAAGGAGGCACAGGGGAGAGAGAGGAGGGGGAAAGGAGGCACAGGCCAGAGAGAGGAGGGGGGAAAGGAGGCACAGGTGAGGGAGAGGAGGGGGGAAAGGACACATAGGGGAGGGAGAGGAGGGGGGAAAGGAGACACAAGGGAGGAAGTAGACAGGGGGAGAGGCTTGTGGTGAGCGCAGAAGGTGCTCACATTGGGTGGCAAACAGCATTGCCAGCATTACAATTTTATCGCTGTCATTTTTGACCGGCAAGTCGCTAGTCACATACTGTATATAGTTGTGAGCATTGCGAGTTCTTGCTAATGCTTGCAGACTGCATGCCTACGACTTAGGCAGTAGACGCAGAAGGCGCTCATTGCGCTGGTGGAGATGATCGCCATAGGTGCTCATCCCTAGAACCCTGCATGACTTGACAGTGAGTGCCGACCCGCGGGACTACAGATCAAAATAAATCTCAATTATACAATTCCCAATGCAAGACCCGTAGCAGTTTGAATAAAATAGCGGGGGGGAAAATATGGCCTGTAACACTTTTCACCCGGTATATGCTAATGACCTGACGTCACATGCACACCACGTCATTAGCATTGGCCGGAAGGAGCGGAGGCTGGAGCAGAAGCTTCAGATGCAGGTAAGTGAGGGGAAAGGGAGAGGGGGAGGTATTTAGAGGGGTAAAGTGAGGAGGGGGGTTAGAATGAGGAGGGGGGTTGAGGATGAGGAGGGGGGAGGGAAAGAGACACGGGGGGTATAGAGACAAGGGGTGGTAGAGAGACACGGGGGGGTTAGAGAGACACAGGGGGGTTAGAGAGACACAGGGGGAGAGTGACTCGAGCATAAGCCGAGGGGCCCCTTTTTAGCCTTAAAAAAAGGGCTGAAAAACTCGGCTTATACTCGAGTATATATGGTAATTACTCTTGCCAATCACATGGCTCTCACAGACATGAGAGGACAGAATAGTATATTAATGCAGTTAGTAATTACCACTATATATTTGCAATTATAATTTAAAACAAAGTTAAGGCAATCGCCAAAATATAACCTTTATTGATTATAGTATAAAATTTGTCATAAAATGATAGCAGCGGCAAGATCAAACTCTATATATTAAAAGTTTAAAATGCTACGATCAGGTTAGGAAATTTGAGATCAAGTACACCCATACATGTGGACTGTCTTTCCTGGAGCGAATGGCATCTTCCAGCAGGACAATGCAACATGTCATATGGCTAGAATTGTCCAGGAGTGGCCTCCAAATTCTCTGGACTTGAACTCCATTGAGCACCTGTGGGACTACCTCGTTCGCCATGTTTGCGATATGGATTATCCACTATGCACGGTATGCATGGATCCTGCATCTTATTGACTCATTACCACGCCATCAAACTGCAGTCCGTTATTGAAGATATTAGCCGATGGTCGACTTTGTATATGCTGCCTTACTTATAGAACACCCTCCGTAATATCAGATCTATTCTCAAGACACTCCCATAACTGCTCATCCGTTCTTCCCACGATATTCGTCATGACCTCCTCCCAACTCAAGAATTCTGGATCCTGCCTCACTGGAAAACAGAGAAGCAACCCCTCTTTTTTTCTCCAATACTCTTATATTGTTAGCTCTTACAAGAGTAGGGCCCTCTACACCTTCTGTTCCAGTATGTAACATTATCATATTTGTCTTATGTACTCATTGTACCCCTATACTTAGAGCTATGAAATATGCTGGCACTTTATAAATGAAAGATAATAATAATCTATCTATCTATCTAGTCATTAGCACAGATAGCATCACTGATTAATGCAAATATAAAATGTTGTGACTGTGTAACAAGGATCAATCTTAACAATAACAGAACAAGGGAAATCAAGCCCTGGGCATATCTCCTCTATTAGTATGAACATTCTTTTCTTGGTGCCACTGCTTCCACTTTCTTCTTCGAGGCTGTAGTGTAGATACATGAATAGAGATGTACACACTGGGGGAAAGCATCTCATGTGCACCCCTTGATTTACTATTCACTATTCCCTATGGAGAAGAACAGCCCTTCTCACCTTATCTTAACCCTTCTCAACTTATTTCAGGTGTGGAATAAATTCTCCCATTGTCTCATAAGACTGTAAAATGGCATACAGAGTACAGCACACAGTGCATAACCTTGTTCCTCACAAGAACTTATATATAAATGTAGGCAGTCAGCCAAACTTAAAATATAACATTCTTTAACCGCCTTAGCGGTAATCCCAAGCGTGGCTCAGGGGTTAATGTCCAGTACCTTAAGCGGCTACCCTGAGTCATGCTCAGGATCACATGCATACGTCTTCCAGGTTCCCTTCGCTGTGTGCATAGGCGACGCATGGGGGTGGAACAAGGCGGTCTGGCCGCGTTAGAAATAGAATACCCAATGATGCAAATGAATATATTTATCTGTATCTACAAACTGACATATCTTAACAGCATTTTATTAAGTAACTAATGAAGATATAAAATATACTTTTTGTTCAATTGTCTTTACTATTTCTTTTCTTTTTTGTCTTGTCCCTACTTGGTATGGTACTAGGCAAGAATGCCCACTTTTGCCTTGTCTTGTCTATGCAATGATATCTAAATCGATTAATTTATATATATTTTTTTAAATCTAATAAACATGTGTTTCAGAGGCATTAAATCACAATAAAATATTTCGGTTTAACAATGTATTTCTACATCTGGTAACTAAATGGCAGATGAGACTTAATATGAATAAATGTTATGCATCTGGGAAGGAAAAATAGCCATGCAATTTATAATCTTAATAGAGCAAATATAGAGGTATCAGAGACAGATTTGGGATTTGGGAGTACTTGTGGACAATCACCTAGGTAACAGTGCTCAATGCCAAGCAGCAGCTGCAAAGGCAAAAAAATATTAGCATGTATTAAGAAGGGTATAGAGGCCAGGGAAGCAAACATAATTCTGACACTATACAAATCCCTAGTACGCCCTCATTTGGAATATGGAGTACAATTTTGGGCACCACTTCTTAAAAACAAAATTTTAGAGCTGAAAAAAGTACATAGAAGGGCAACAAAACTAATAAGGGGAATGGAGGGGCTAAGATATGAAGAAAAACGAAACAAATTAAACTTAGGCGTCTAAGAGGGGATATGATTACATTATATAAATACATCCAGTGTCAATATAAAGTTTTGTCAAGTGAACGTTTTGTGCCAAGAGGTTTTCAACTGAGAAGAAGAAAAGGGTTCTTCACAGTAAGGGTAGTTAATCTGTGGAATTCTCTACCAAAGGAGGTGGTGACAGCAGATTTGTTAGATAACTTTAAAAAGGGATTGGGTATGTTTTTGAATAAAAAGGAAATTCATGATTATCCTGAATAACTAGAGAAGGAGTATTGATCCAGGGAGGAGTCCTATCACCAGTATCTGGAGTCAGGAAGGAATTTATTTTTTTACCCCTTTGAGACAATTAGCAAAGATTCAGTGGGGGATTTTCTGTTTGCCTTCCTCTGGATCAATTAGCAATTAATTAATTAATCCACATATTACAATGGTCAGAGATCTAAAAAGGTTGAACTTGATGGACTAGAAGTATTTTACAGCCTTTCTATCGAGTATCTAACAGCATTTATTTCCATCCTTCATTCTGAAATGTAAAAGATCACTGTGATCACATTGGTATCTGAATAGCTAAACTTGATAATGGGCAAAATGTAAAACATAACATTTACACTTTTCACTTTTACATTAAATAATTATTTCCTGCAAGCTTCCATTTTCTTAACTGGGCTTCTCCTAGTAGCTTCTATCTCACAAGCTTTCAATTAGCCCTGCTGAAAGCACTGACAGTTTTTGTTAACATATTTCCAATTTCCAGATAGAAGCTTCCTATTCATGCAAAGTCTTCTACACCTTAGGAGGTAAATCAGTGGAAACAAAAATGATAGTTTCCACTGCAGCATAATTTCATTAAAGGCTGTATTATTTTATTTATTTTTTTAAATCTAAAACATTTTTCATATTTTTAAGCATAGTTCAAAAAAGTATATTTTAAATATTAATTACAGTAGTCCATTATAATTCTAGGTGCTATTTCCCATTGTATAGGACGGTAGAACATTAAAAGCCCTAATGTTTTTCTAAAGGAAATGTGATTAACATATGTTTAAACCATCTACAATATATAAAGAAAATTTCATTTAAATTCATTAAGATGCATTGTTTTATGTATGTCAACAGCTGTCATTTAAAAGCTCTGCTCAATGCCAACTGTTTTAGCAAAACTACTTTAAGCTAAAAGAGATTTCACATTTCACGCTAGCCGCTTGGTGTTAATATCTACATTTATGTGATTTATATTTTTATATACTTGAAAGCTTTAGTTTTCCTATTGTTTCTCCAAACATAATCAACTTATTCTATTTTTCCTTTGACTTCATTGTTGATCCAGACTCTTAAATAAATTCAACTCTTGGAAAAACAAGTTATGTTTTGGCTGTTTTTCAATTAGCCTACCTGTCATCTCTCAAATTTCCAGATTTTGACAGTTGGAATGTTAACTCAATGCAAAAAAATAAATAAAAAATGTTCTGCATCTATATCTCACTTCATAAAGTAACTAACATATTGCTTGATGTGAGAGTTAATTTTATTCAACATGTTCACCTATACCTTTAAGATCACAGAAGTGTTCCATTCTGGACTAGCGGCTCATTTTTTAACAATAAAATAGTTGTTCCTTTAATTTACAACTGGGAACAGCTCATGTCTGTACTCCTACCTTTCAGATGAAATGCAATGCTTTGTATGCATTTTTTCCATTTTACGAACTTAACTGAAGTCGACTTTTCCTATTTGCCACCTGCAATTTTATGTGCGCTTATGAGCTCGAAATTTAACAAGATCATTTTTGTCTGATACATATAACTCTGTGTATATTTTTTATTATTTCGGAAGAACATGCCATTTTAAAAGCTCATTTATTTTACTGGTGTGTAGTATGTAATAATTTTATAGAGTTAGTTGTGGCCACGTTAAAAGCATTACATCTATGGTAGGGTTGAGGGAAAAGTATCAAAGGACTTGTCATCCGAAAATCAAGTTATTCTTAAAGAGCAGGAAAAACTAGCTTTTCTAGCCATTTGATTTTAAAATGAATCATTCATGGTTGTACTCTTATGCAAATTAATACTAATTAGCAGTGTTTATGGTAATTTGGATTACAGTTTGTGTGTCTGTCTCTGTGATGGCAAAATCAAGTTCTCCTAAGGTTATCATGCAGATAGACCCCTCCACCACCCTTATCAAGCACTTGGAACTGCACATTAGCATATAGGAGTCACATAACCAATGCTGAATTTCTCGCAAAGAATTTGCTATGGAGAAAAACAGCTAGTACAATGTACAGACAGTTTTTAAGATGAAACCAACTTGTTGATGGAGTGATAGTGTTTCTAAGATATACACGAGAACAGGGGTAGTCAACCTTTTAATACCTGTCGCCCACTTTTGATGGTAACATTTCCTTACCGCCCACCGGTGCCACATTTATTCTTTACCCTCTCCCATTTCTGGTTCCATAAATCATATGACCCTAGCTATGTGTCGCCCTGTACTTACTAGATAGTGATCCGGTCCTGACTGCTGTCCCTAGCTATGTGTCGCCCTGTACTTACTAGATAGTGATCCGCTCCTGACTGCGGTCCCTAGCTATGTATCGCCCTGTACTTACTAGATAGTGATCCGGTCCTGACTGCTGTCCCTAGCTATGTATCGCCCTGTACTTACTAGATAGTGATCCGGTCCTGACTGCTGTCCCTAGCTATGTATCGCCCTGTACTTACTAGATAGTGATCCGGTCCTGACTGCTGTCCCTAGCTATGTATCGCCCTGTACTTACAAGATAATGATCCGGTCCTGACTGCTGTCCCTAGCTATGTATCACCCTGTACTTACTAGATAGTGATCCGGTCCTGATTGCTGTCCCTAGCTATGTATCGCCCTGTACTTACTAGATAGTGATCCGGTCCTGACTGCTGTCCCTAGCTATGTATCGCCCTGTACTTACTAGATAGTGATCCACTCCTGACTGCTGTCCCTAGCTATGTATCGCCCTGTACTTACTAGATAGTGATCCGGTCCTGACTGCTGTCCCTAGCTATGTATCGCCCTGTACTTACTAGATAGTGATCCGGTCCTGACTGCTGTCCCTAGCTATGTATCGCCCTGTACTTACTAGATAGTGATCCACTCCTGACTGCTGTCCCTAGCTATGTATCGCCCTGTACTTACTAGATAGTGATCCGCTCCTGACTGCGGTCCCTAGCTATGTATCGCCCTGTACTTACTAGATAGTGATCCGGTCCTGACTGCTGTCCCTAGCTATGTATCGCCCTGTACTTACTAGATAGTGATCCGGTCCTGACTGCTGTCCCTAGCTATGTATCGCCCTGTACTTACTAGATAGTGATCCGGTCCTGACTGCTGTCCCTAGCTATGTATCGCCCTGTACTTACTAGATAGTGATCCGGTCCTGACTGCTGTCCCTAGCTATGTATCGCCCTGTACTTACTAGATAGTGATCCACTCCTGACTGCTGTCCCTAGCTATGTATCACCCTGTACTTACTAGATAGTGATCCGGTCCAGACTGCTGTCCCTAGGCTATCCCAACAGCTCTCCAATCTAGCCAAGCGTGGTGCTGCGGGTCTCCGGCGCGTGATGTCACTCAACAGCGATGCCACCTAGCAATTACCCCGCCAAGAAAGCTTGAATTGCCCATTAGTGGGCGGTAGGAACCAGGTTGACTACCATTGCAGTAGATAAACAACTATTTAAACGTTTACTGTAGTACAAGACATTCTGTTGTGCATTTATAAGAGCATGTTTTATACATTACAAATGTAATGTCAGCGAAAAGAAAGTCTATTAATTGAAGACAATTAACATTGTAATAACAGACAGGCAAATAAAAAAACAAAGTGCTAGGTCTATTTTTATCCTACCAGTGAGTTAAGAGGAAGTGCGAACAGAAACTCATAGATACCTTGTTAATTATGTTTCCTTACCGGATTTACACTAATGGGAACAAATAAACAATATGCTTCAGTTCAGACATCCATAAGTATCACTGTCCCTCTGTTTCCAGTAACATATCAGAGCAGAGGAGCAGAAGACAATTCCACACTGTCTATATTAAATGCATTTTTTTACATTATAGATGAAATATTTATCATCCAAAAACTGTCATTTTTAATGCATGGCCATTTTAAGTGCATATTACTAATTGAAACAGAGAAATTCAAATTATTTAATACATTCTGAATAAGTAACTTATTTTTATAGAAAATAAAATGTTTAAGCAAAAAAGAGTTAGAGCTAACCTGGAGACAATGCACCATGAATAACCAAGAGCCTGATTCAATTGAGCAATCGTAAGTTACTGGAGCCTGTAAGTGAGGCTGTAAGTTAATTTGCTATTCAATTGGCTTTTTTTTTTTGCCAGCTAAAAAACGCTTACGTGTTACGGACTTGAAAACTTTGCGGATGTTGAATCCATAACTTACAGCCTCCTGAAACCCCTTGATCTTTCCTGTCCGCAAGAGTTAAGATTGCTAAAACCACAAATCGCTATTCAAATGCGTTAATTCATCAAGCACGCAAATGTTTTCACACCCAGAAAAGGAAAATGTAGGAGAAAATCCTACGAGTGCTCGAGAGGACCTGCAAGGGGGTTTAACCCCTGTCCACAGCACTATAAATGCACATAAAAAATCTCTACTGCACTGTTATTAGCGTGGAAATTGATGGAAGACATTAGAATTAATGGTACAACAGTCTGAAGCAAATCTGCAATAAAAATATTTTTTTTGATGTGTCATTTCGTGTTATATCAATCTTGGGAATCTATAAGTTAATACATATCAGGCCACCCACATGGACTAGAACAGTATTTGCATTCATTTTTATTATTTTGAATTTTGAGGTTTTGCAAGTCCCATTGCATATCGGACCCCGAAAACGATAATTGATTGACCTATAACCTCCATGTTTTACTGCCATAATGATGACGGTCTCATTTTCTATTGGCTGTTTCTAAATGGGTAGCCTGCTTAATTGAACATGTTCCCACAGTGAAATGCTACATACTATTGCATGGTTTACGGTTTTGGCTTTCGGCCCCTAACTTGTGGGCTTCTTCAATTGAATAGCACCGGAATTGTAGCAGAGTTAGAGCCGGAAGCGCGCCCGCAGACATACGGCCTATATCCCGCTAGACGCGGACGTCTAATTGAATCGGGCTCCATGAGCCAAAAGTGGTTATGGAACTTGTCTGGGAGGAGTTTCCATGTATTTTTTGTCTTTTATATCACTAACTAATTAAAACTCTGGACAAAATTCAGTGGTTCCAATTTGCTGCAGTTGTTTTATTCATTCAATATGTTCTCTTTTGCAGCTCTCATCACCTGTCTCCTCTAACATACACATGTCTTGTAGTGGTGAGAAATTACTAGAACTTTTACACAGTTATTAGAAGATCTTCCAATTAGATAGGTAACACTGAGCTAAGTCAAAGAGAGGTACACGTTAACTTCTTTTTCTGAATAGCACGCCGTCATCTGTACTGCGCTCTGATGACGCTCTGCGCTCCAGCCTGGTGCTGTGTGATCTGCCCCTGTCTGTTGCCCCCCATTATACAAGACACCTCCAATGGATACGCTCCTGATTCACATGCCTCACATGCCACATCACTTCTAGATTGGGGGGCACCAGACAGGGGCAGATGACACAGCACCAGGCTGGATCGCAGAGCGTCATCAGAGCGCAGTTCTCGGTGATCTGATGACGACGCGGTATTCATCTGCACGCGAAGCACTGGGTGCCATGGCAAATATTATTAATTAATATGGACTTGTACATAGTTTGTTTTACAAAACTTTGTAAATATACAGTTCTATTTTACTATTTAAAAAAAACAGTGTAGTTCAGGAAAAAATTTATTTGTTTATTAAGTATGTAATAAGTTAACAACAAGTCATGAGCATAAAGGTATTTTAGAGAAAGTCTTCATTAGTTGACTGAGCTTATGCCTTGGACGATTTTATCTTGGACAGTTAGTTTGCTTTGTGATTACTGTTAAAGGGATATGGGCACAGTGTTTCTATTGGTACTAGATGTACTAGCCGATCACAGCCTGTTTCTCAGCAGCATGTTTCTGTGATTGGTTAGTGCATCTAGTACTACAGAGACAAAGTGTGTATGAGTTACAAGGGGTGAATATTTTTTGGGACTGTTAGGAAGGTTTCAGGGAGTAAAAACAGAGCTATAAAGCACTGGTTAATAAAATGATGTTTAGATTTTAATATTAAAAACAGGGGACCTTCCATATCCCTTTAAGGGGTTATGGGTAGTGCTTTACATACCACACACGTCTAACATATCTTCATCAAGAAGGCTTGTAATGCTTTGAGATGGGAATAACAATGGGAATATAAATCAGTGGAGGCCACAGCACCTCTTTTGCACCCCTTAGCATCTTAGTGAATCTAGACCAATATACAGTGCCTTGCAAAAGTATTCACCCCACTTGACTTTTACCTATTTGTTACATTACAGCCTTAAGTTCAATGTTTTGTTAATCTGAATTTTATATGATGGATCAGAACACAATAGTCTAAGTTGGTGACGTGAAATGAGAAAAATATATACATAAAACTATTTTTTTAGAAATAGAAAACAGAAAATTGGCATGTGTGTATGTATTCACCCCCTTTGTTATGAAGCCCATAAAAAGCTCTGGTGCAACCAATTACCTTCATAAGTCACATAATTAGTGAAATGATGTCCACCTGTGTGCAATCTAAGTGTCACATGATCTGTCATTACATATACACACCTTTTTTGAAAGGCCCCAGAGGCTGCAACACCTAAGCAAGAGGCACCACTAACCAAACACTGCCATGAAGATCAAGGAACTCTCCAAACAAGTAAGGGACAATGTTGTTGAGAAGTACAAGTCAGGGTTATGTTATAAAAAACTATCCAAGTCTTTGATGATCCCCAGGAGCACTATCAAATCTATCATAACTAAATGGAAAGAACATGGCACAACAGCAAACCTGCCAAGAGACGGACGCCCACCAAAACTCATGGACCAGGCAAGGAGGGCATTAATCAGAGAGGCAGCACAGAGACCTAAGGTAATCCTGGAGGAGCTGCAGAGTTCCACAGCAGAGACTGGAGTATCTGTACATAGGACGGCAATAAGCCGTACGCTCTATAGAGTTGGGCTTTATGTCAGAGTGGCCAGAAGAAAGCCAATACTTTCAGCAAAAAACAAAATGGCATGTGGGAGACTCCCAAAATGTGTGGAAGAAGGTGCTCTGGTATGATGAGACTAAAATGTAACTTTTCGGCCATCAAAGAAAACGCTATGTCTGGCGCAAACCCAACACATCACATCGCCCAAAGAAGAACCATGTTTTTCAGCAGTCGGGACTGGGAAACTGGTCAGAGTTGAGGGAAAGATGGATGGTGCTAAATACAGGGATATTCTTGAGCAAAACCTGTACCACTCTGTGCGTGATTTGAGGCTAGGACGGAGGCTCACCTTCCAGCAGGACAATGACCCCAAACACACTGCTAAAGCAACACTTGAGTGGTTTAAGGGGAAACATGTAAATGTGTTGGAATGGCCTTGTCAAAGCCCAGACCTTAATCCAATAGAAAATTTGTGGTCAGACTTAAAGATTGCTGTTCACAAGCGCAAACCATCCAACTTGAAGGAGCTGGAGCAGTTTTGCAAGGAGGAATGGGCAAAAATCCCAGAGGTAAGATGTGGCAAGTTCATAGAGACTTATCCAAAGCGACTTGGAGCTGTGATTGCCACAAAAGGTGGCTCTACAAAGTATTGACTTTAGGGGGGTGAATAGTTATGTACATTGACTTTTTCTATGATTTTGTCTTATTGTTGTTTGCTTCACAATAAAAATAAAAAATAAACATCTTCAAAGTTGTGGGCATGTTCTGTAAATTAAATGATGCAAATCCTCAAGCAATCAATGGTAATTCCAGGTTGTGAGGCAACAAAACATGAAAAAATGCCAAGGGGGGTGAATACTTTTGCAAGGCACTGTATTTAGAAGAGAAACACACACATATTTTATGCTACACGTTAGTAATAAGGGCACTGTGAAAACTGGACTTCCCCTGGTGGTCTGTTCACCAGAATAATATTGACTTGTGTAACCATTCCCATCCTTCATATAACTAGCCAATTCCTACCTCAGTTTACTTGACATATACACATCGTGCACTAATCAGAAAAATATGAGTGTTGTAAAAACCTAGAAACTGATATCTTTCCAAGATCTTCTATTTTTGTGGATCAAAAAAACAATAAATGATCCTGCCAACTGTGCAGGAAACTGATGCCCACTCATATTCCACCTTTCTCATTTGATGTATGGCTTTAATGTCTGAAATACTATTATTTGCATTTGATTTACCGTGCAATCCATTTTCCTAACCTCAGCGCAATCTACCACATGGTGAAGTCTTTGTACTTTATATTTTTGGTCATTGAATATGTCAAATATTTTCCCCTTTTTACAAGCGTTTACATACAATGTCTTGATTTTGTATGCTGACTTCATACACCATAGGTGCTAAACTAACACTGATATATTACTTTGATTACACAGCCAACTTCTTAACTCTTCAGAACTTGTGTACTGTATAGAAGGGTTCTGTGCGGTCCGATCTCCTTGTTGTAGGGCATACCAGATTTATGATAATAATTATTAAAATATAAAAATAAAAAAAAATGTAAATATGACATGAATCAAAAGTATACAAAATATTAATGTAGCATGTCTTCTGACCAGACTGAAATTATTTATGCACTAACAATGGTTATCAAGTCAAATTAGGCCATAATATAAAACAACTGTATAAAATGTACTTTATATTTTAATGTACAATAATTAAGACAACTCTGTTAATATGATGACATTCAATGAACAATGCCCCAGATATGTCGGGGAGCAAGAGAGTATCTGCTCCATCTATATAGCACTTTAACTATTGTTCATTGGGATGTACAGAAGCTAATTGGGCTTTTTGTTTATTATTTATTATCTTTATTTATATCGCGCCAACATATTCCGTAGCGCTGTTACATGGCAAAAACAAAATAAACACCTTACAAAGAATGGGGGGCCCAGGTTTTGGGCTTCCACATAATAACCTCCCTATCATTATGTGTAAATTGATTTTTCAAAAGTAAGGCTCTGTAATCCTTGCTAACATAACACATCCTGGTAGCCAGTGATGCCACGCATATTCTTTTTATTCTGTTGTTTATATCTAGCCTTTTTTTCTTTTATAACCAGAGGTGGCGCTACCGCCGGTGCAACCGGTGCAAGGCACTGGGGCCTGTCACTGGAGGAGCAGCTAAACCTGCCATGGCCTGTCGCAGCTCGCCGGACTCCCTTGCACTGTAAATATATGTCATCTTACTTGGTCTTCATAACTGTATATTTGCCTATACCTCATACACTTTTAATGAGAATATTTGTCTTTCCAAAGTGTTGGACTCATAGGTTAGCGTTGCAAATGTCTGCCCTTCCCAAGATGGCGGACATACATTTGAACTATAAATAGCTCATCTTATGCAAAATGGCTGACTCACAGCAATATAGCTGCCCAATGAGATGAACAAGCAAGAGAGGTAATACAATGGCTCTTTTCTTTTTTAAATAATGTATCTGGTCTAAGCATGAAGAAACTCTGCTTGTGATGGGTTTTTTTGCAGCAGTTTTTTTACCTTTACATTGCTCGTATGATAGGTTATAACATTTGTTTCAAAATAGAAACTAGGAGAACAACATTTCAACTAGTGTTAATTTTCAGTGGAACTTTACCTTTAAAGGAAATTAACTTCTTTCTCCAAATGAACTGGAGAAAGAGCATTAATACAATTGAACATTCAATCCTACAGTAGAACAAAAGTATTAATTCAAATCTTATGATATTTAAACACCTTGATTCCGATGATAAAGGACCATTGTAAAATGCAATATATATTAGTTTAGTGTATTATATTTATATATAATTTCATCAGGGTCGTTTTATTCAGTTGTGTTATATAGGTATTCAATTACTGATCAAATGCGCAACTCGTAAACCTATGCCTTGTCAGTAAAACACAAGGCCTGAGATTACGCAAAATGCAGAGATTGAGCAAAATTCCAAATTCACCAATGACAATCTTCGGGGATTCCCTCCATGCGTACATGCAGAAAAGTGAACCCCCGGGGACCCACTTCCCCTCTCACACTCGATCACTGTTCACAGATCACCCCCAATCCCCCATCTCCATAACTATGGGGGTCCATTAAGACCCACATGGCTTCTAAAATGCCACAGGGGTTAACTCTTTATGTCAAGGGCCCTGTGGTGGGGGTTGACATTTAGGTGCCACTGGGATCCATTAAGAGCCCCCATGTCAAGGGATTAATATTTTAGATGCCATGTGGGTCTCAAAAAAGATGAGGATCAAGGGTAATCTGGTGAAACAGGGGAATGGGATTTGAGCGGGGAAGGGGGGCGATCGGCAGTGAGGGGGGAAGGGCGAAGCAGCCGCAAAGACATTCCTGTACCCTATAGCACCTCGAAATATTACAGATGTGTGAAAATCAATGGGGAACCAGATTACATTTTGTGAGTAGGGTTACTTATAGGCATTGCGAGTAGTACACTCGCAATCATGCTGAGAGGGGTGATTAGAATAGCTAGATAAAGTTACTCAGTACTTTTTGGCTTTATACATTTACAAACATGGGGAATTGAATGGAGCCCATGTTTTTTTTCCATTTACATTTTTCACATTATTTTTACTCCTATTATCATTTTTGTAAAAGCTCCATAGCATTAAGTACAGGGTTACATGTTCTACAGAGGTACTGCATAGTAAAAAAAATAACTAATAGTAATGGGATCCAGAAAGTAAGTTAACAATGTGCCCTGGCAGTGTACTCAGTGGTAACCTCAGCACCAACATTTGATAACATTACTCTACATTTCTATGATGTGGTTGGAAGTCTCCTGGTTCTTGGCATCTAATATCCAGGGTCAATTTATGTTTCAGGTAATCTACATTGAAATCTCATTTTCATTTTACGAAACCCAATCCTCCTCAATGACTTCAGGTTATGAAAAAAATAGTTTAATATTGTAGTGAACCTATTACATAAATATGTATGAGCTGGTCATCATAAATCATGGAATGAAATTCATGGGTAAACATATTCACGCTTCTCTAGTGGTTGGACAGACATCTGGTAAAACCATACACATGATCTCCAGGCAAGCAGCGGTGATTACAGCCTTGACTTGCTTCCATAACAATTAAGAGACCAATATAATATTTTATTTTATTTTCATTTTTTTGTGTTGAGGATTCCAAAATTTTAACAATGATTAAAAAAAGAAGCTCTAAATATCTTAAAGGAGATACAAGTCTGGAGAGAAGATATATAATCGTAATATTTTTATTAATTGCACCTGGTTTGGAGAAACCTACAGTAAGTATACCACATGGATTATGAATGTGCTGAATTGCAAGAATGAATATTAAATGAAAATATCGATAGCACCTGCAGTTTGTCCTAAAGAATTCTTCTGGCATGTTAGAGGTGGATTCCATATCCCTCAGAGAGGCAAACTACAACAGCAGCTGCTTGTAGTAGCAATTTGCCTTTTGTTACCATAGAGTTCACAGATTCCATTTGATGAATCATCATTGATCATCTCTGCCAACTTTTCTTGACATTTCCTATGGGCTTTATAATACCAGTTAATTAAATATAAAAATGTCAGTGAAAAAAAAATATTTCATGCATGCCTGAATAAAATGTTTACTTGCTTTAAACATCAGGTATGTTCATCATCATCATCATACAGGGAATGTGTACACTATAGCAACTTATCCTCTTTAATGATGGTTATTATATTACTAGTTACATTGACTCATTGCAGATTTTCCCAGCAAATATTTCATTTAATACTGTACACGTGCATGTTTTTTTTATGTAAGTTGTTTGAAAACAAGGATCGTGTTCTTTCTACTCAAACAAAACTGAAGCTCAAAAAAGTGATGTAAGAAGAGCTTTGTATAGTTATTTCCCCTAAAAACCACAGTGGCCATGTTTTTATTATTCGTTGTTTTGAAGAACGACACATAAATATTTTTTCTTAATTTGCATAAAACGGACCCTAACTTTTGGTCCTGTTTTGCCCCATTCTTCTTTATTTTCTGTGTTTTTCTTGGGAATTATGCATGTGTTGTCTGGATTTGTATTTCCATTGTTTTTAAGTATTATTGTCATCAATAATTTGTAACACACCCACATATTCAAGCCACTATATATGGATAGAGAGCATGCCAAAAACAAAATAAATATATATCAAACTACTGAAAGACCCTGTCCTTTAATTTACAATCTAATCTACATAGAGTTTGATTACATGGCTCTAGTAGGAAACCTTACTAATCAAAATGCATCGCAAGCCCTAACCAGAGTTCTTAATATTCAAATACGTGATTGTGATTTGCTGAGATATGCTTGACACATATTTTAGCCAAACAGAAGCCTAGAAAAACAGTATAAAAGGTGAGGGCATGGTCAAAAAAACGTTATTCATTGGGAGAGCGTTAGTTCTGGTTAGTTTGAATAATTTGTTTTCTAGAGTGGCAGGTTTTTGGGGGGCGATGGGCTTTATCATGACCCGAAGATGTGTAGATAGGGCGTCTTCAATCATGGCAGAATAGGCCTTAAGAACAAAGGTATTTCTGGTTATTGCTGGAGAACATCCAATGAAGGTAATTAATATTTGAACCCATTTTTGGCACAGGTATTTTAATTGTTTTTTATTTTCTGTCATTTTTTTATTTTTCATCTGTAATGTGGCCTTTTCCAGGATGACCCAAAGATGAGAAACCAGGGGCTTCATTCATGGAATAAGGTGCCATGATAGGGATGTCATAGGGGTCCATAGGGACCCCATGGAGATACTTTTAGACTCTGTGGGTGCCTATAGGGACCCCTATTGAGTAGATTATATATTAAGAGGATGGTAAATAGTGGCTGGGCCATTGTGGTCCATTGGAACCTCATTATGCACTTAAGTAAGGGATTAATGAAGGATTAATGGCCCACACCTCAAGGCACAAGGGACTGGGAAAGCGGGTGGGTTGACCCTGAGTGTTGAGGATGTCCAGAGGGACATCAGTGCTCATATAATAGATTAAGAGGGTAACAGTGTATTAGCAAAGTGGTTATCAATCCCACACATTTACTTATTGTTTAACCCCTTCCCTGCAATAGATAGATGGATAGATAGATGATAGGTGTGAATATGGGTGGGAAGATGTTAGAGCTAGTGTAGTGCGTTCACATTAGGTAGTAGGCAGGTTTGCTATGGAGACTACTGTTTTAGACTTGAACTCTCGCACATAAGCCAGCACACTTTAGAGCTAGAGAGTAATGGGCAATACTTCTTGGGTGTGAGTTAGTACATTTTCTGGGAGTTTTTTGCAGGAGCCATTTAATAACCACCCAAACTTGCCTGTAAAAGCTTCTTTATGGCCAAGTTAGCCTTATGGGAAATCTTACAGGTGCTATGTAATTGAGCCATAGAGCTTTGTTCAAAGCATTATGTACTATCACTCTAGTCAATGTGTTTTCAATATTGATTTTTAAATAAGTAAACATGATAATGGGTGAGATGACCAAGAGGCGAGGGGCTACATGCAGCCAAAGATTCTCCCTCCAGGTTGTGGCTTTTTTCAGCTCTAAGTTAACTTATTAAAATAATTATTTTGTTTGCATCCCTTTGTTTAGGATTAGAACATACAAGAAATAGAATCAGACACTCAGTTGCTTAGAATGCCAGACTGACAGTTTATTATTTTTTACACAGATATTTTCCACAGCACCAAAATAATTTACCCACATGCCATACCTTCCTCCCCCGACATGCCTTCCTCTGAGATATCTGTTCTGATATGTTTCTGTTGTCAATAGGTAGAGGGGGGCTTGATTTCAAACATTATGACTATCTGCCCAGAGACACCCAATAATTTTCCCAATTCTACATCACCACCAGAAGTTTCTGCTTAATTTATCAAAATAACCCCCACCACCAGTGCCCTCTCTGACAGAACAAAAATTCAGGGGGTAATAAATTATCTTTGTCCTGAACCTCTGAAGTGACTTATAATGTCCTAGAGCCTACTTCAGAGCACAAAAACATTCTTTAAACTTTATACAATTACCCATATCATCCTACTAAATCAGATCACTATTGGAAACATTATAGCATTACTAGATACTTTGGTACGTGATAAAGGGGCTGGATGTCATATTCTAACTGAATCCGCAAATTCTCACAGGCCATACACGTTGGGGATCCAGGGTACCGTATCAGATGCTGGGGCCTAACATTACACAGGTTATTGGGGTCTTAACAAAATAATCGATGATCAAACAAAATAGTTATTGAGTTCCCTTACCAGGTTCCCCACAGGGCCCACACAGTTTATAGCTCCCAAAAGTCCAATGGTGGACCCTCCTGGACATTACAACGGGCAACATATTTTTAGAAAGCGAAAAAAGGGAAAAATTAACACAAAATTAATATTTTGTAACTTTTATATGAAATTATTCTTTACTGCGTATCTCCATTTTGCTTTCTTTTCTGCTATTGCCTGTTACTCGGGTGAGTGTGACTTTGTAAAATAATACGTTTTTAAACAGAAAAAAATAAACATTTTAGAGCACTCTTAATTGTCAATTGTCTTTGTAGTGAGAAGAATTACCAATTTATTTATTTTTTATATATATGTATATTAAATGTACTCTCTATTAAAGGTATGAGGGGTTAAATATTGGTTCCATGAACATAGGTGCACAATTACATAGTTACATAGTTACATACAGCCTTATTAAATTGCGATTCAGTAAATTTAAAAGGGTTTTATATAAGCACACAGCATATTTTTTTTACAGAAGTTTTTAGTTAGTGAATTTCTATCCAAAAGCAAGGTCTTCACTAGCTAAAAACGTCCATAAAAAAAATATGCTATGTGCTTATTTTGAGCACTTTTAAATTTACTGAATCGCAATTTAATAAGGCTGATAGTATTTGAGGTTGAATAAAGACTGTTAGTCCATCAACCTTTTTAAATCTCTTCTGATTCTTTTAATATGTGGACTATTTGTTAATAATTGTTAATTGATCCAGAGGAAGGCAAAGAAAAATAAAACATTGAAACTTTTCCAATTGTCTCATAAGGGGAAAGAAAAGCAAAATTCCTTCCTGACCCCAGAGACTGGCAATCACATTTCTCCCTTGAATGCCCTCCTTATTACAAAATATATCTAACCCCTTTTTAAAGTTATCTATCGAATTCGCTGTCACCACCTCCTTTGGTAGAGAATTCCAAAGTTTAACCACCCTAACTGTGAAGAACCTTTTTATTTCGTTAAGGTGAAATCTTTTTTCCTCTAACATCAAGGGATGTCTTCTTGTCAGTTGAAAATCTGTTCACTTAACAAAGCAAGCCTTAAATTGACCCTGGATGTATCTAAATAAGGTAATCAGATCCCCTCTTAGACGCCTTTTTTCTAAGGAAATACGTTTAATTTGGTTAGTCTTTATCATAACTTAGCCCCTCCATTCCCCTTATTTGTTTTGTTGCTCTTCTCTGTACTTTTTCCAGCTCTAAAATGTCCTTTTTATGAAGTGGTGCCCAAAATTGTACTACTCATTCCAAATGAGGGTGTACTAGGGATTTGTACAGTGACATAATTATATCTCCTTCCCTTGCTTCTATACCCTTCTTAGTACATGCTAATATTTTACTTGCCTTTGCAGCTGCTGCTTGGCATTGAGCACTCCCAAATCAATTTCAATATCAGATACCCCTAGATTTGCTCCATTAAGATTATAAATTGCATGGCCATTTTTCCTTCCCAAATGCATAACCTTCCTTTTTTATTTTATTTATATTAAATCTCATCTGCCATTTAGCTGCCCATTTCTCTAATTTATGCAAATCCCTTTGTAGGGAAAGTACATCATTATCTGATTTAATTACCTTGCACAACTTAGTGTCATGAGCAAAAATGCAGACACTACTTTCGAGTCCTACTTCTACATCATTAATAATATGTTAAAAAGGAGAGGACCTAAAACTGAACCTTGAGAAACCCCACTTACCACATTAGTCCAATTCAGAGTAGGTTCCATTTACAAGAACCGTATGCTTCCTGTCTTTTAGCCTGCTCTCAATCCATAAGCAGATATTTCCATTGAGTTGCCCTGATCCAATTTCCTACTAACCTCCTCATAGAAACTAATTAGGTTGGTCTGACATGACCTATCCTTCATAAATATGTATTGACTGCTACTTATGATCTTGTTGAAATAAACATATTCTTGTATACTTCTAAAAGCTTCTTGTACCGTTCTAAAAGCTTCATCTAAAATACAGATGTGATGCTCACTGGTCTATAATTCCCTGGATTTACTCTTGCTCCCTTTTTAAATATAGGTATCACCTCTGCTTTTCTCCAGTCGTCTGGTAGCAACCCTGTGGTGAGTGAGTCTTGACAAATTAGATATAAGGATTTGGCTATTACATAACTCAGTTCTCTCAGTACCCTTGGATGTATTCCATCAGGACCTTGGGCTTTATTAACATTTATTTTCTCCAATCTCTTTTGGATTTCTTCCTGCGTTAACCAATTATTTAGTGAATGTAGTGTAGCCCCATTATGTTGTGGTGTCCCAACCACTGGTACCTCCCTTGTATATAACGAAGAAAAGAACGTATTTAGTTAATTTGCCTTTTCCTGGTCACTAATTATCAGACAGCCTGTGTCACATTGTAATGTTCCTATAGCTTCTTTCCTTGCCTTCTTCCCATTAAAATATTAAAAAAATATTTTAGGATTAGTCTTACTCTCCTTTGCAACTGACTTCTCATTTTCTATTTTAGCCAGTCTAATAGCCCTTATGCAAGCTTTTTTGAATGTTGTCCATTTCTTTTCAGTATTCTTCCCTGTAAGTTCTTTATCCCAGTATATACGTTGTATTGCTGCCCGTAGCTCATTAAAGTTAGCCTTTTTTTTAAATTTAGTTTTTGTTGTCCCCCTACAACTCTGTTTTTGTATTCAATCTCAAATGAGACTGTGTTGTGATCACTGTTCCCCAAGGGTTCTCTTTTTTAAAATGTGATATTATATCAATATGACTTGTGATGACTAAACCCAAGATGGCCCCATTTCTAGTAGGTTCTTTTATTACCTGTGCCAGATAATGATCCCTGAGTGTATTCAAGAACCTGCTCCCTTTAGCTGAACCTCTGGTCTCATTTAACCTGTTTATTTCAGGGTAATTAAAGTCTCCCCTTATTAGAACTTGCCCATGCTTAGCTGCATTTCCAATCTGTAACAATAATTGCAGTTCCTCACTTTCAATTATATTTGGGGGCTTATAGCATACTCCCACCAATATGCATTTAGAATTAGCTCTACCACTATTTAACTGAACCCACAAGGATTCAATGTTGCCGCTTATACCACTATAAATATCTTCTCCGACTACAGGTTTAAAATCAGGCTTAACATATAGACAAATCCCTTCTCTTCTTCTACAATTACACCTATCTTTCCTAAATAAGGGATAACCATCCAAATTAACTGTCCAGTCATGAGATTCATCCCACCATGTTTCAGTAATGCCTATTAAGTTCCATTTTTCTTGTACTGCTAATAATTTTAGATCGCCCATTTTCCCTGGCAAACTTCTTGCATTAGCAACTTTATGTTGCTATGGCTCTGCCGTTGTGAAGTGCTTGCCACTGTATTTGAGTCACCTATTAATACCTCCCTACTGTCTATTGTAACCCTCCCCCTTCTCCACCAATGGGTAGATAATTCATCCCTTTCCCTCGCTACCCTTTCTACCCCAATACTTCTATATAGTCCCTCCTCCCACCTACTAGTTTAAAAACTCCCCCAGCATTTCTACCATCCTATCCCCTAGCACAAAAGCTCCCTCATCATTAAGGTGCAATCCATCACTGCTATAGAGATTGTACCCAGGTGAGAAGTCAGCCCAGTACTCTAAAAAACCAAACCCTCTGCACTGCACCGCTCTTTCTGTCCCCCTGGGCTAGCACGTGGCACTGGTAGTATCTCAGAAAACAAACTATTCCATTTGAATCTTGCAAAAAAGATACCCAAGCCACAAACGGTGTTGGTCTTGTTTATAGCATAGCATTTCAAGCTTAATATAAAATTAGCATTTTAAAAATATAATGACAGCAGTTTCTTAAATTAAAGTTTCAAATACTGAATATGTAAACCAGATTTGATTTATTTGTTCTACTCAGCGTAACTCACTTATGTTCTAGTATGGTATTTTATGTTACTATTCTTATTCAATATTTTCATAATTTAGTTCCTTAAGTGATTCATAAACTAAATCACACAGAAAATGTTAATATATGAAACAATATTTTTTTTTATTTTAACACTGCTAATTTTTAATTCCAATTAATTGTAGATGATTTCTATAATTACACGTTACATATGATACTGAACTAGAATTTTTTTAATTGGAAAAATACAAACGATTGTCCACTACATTAAGCATTTTGTTTTGTATCAATACGTTACTAATTATAACATGGCGCACGGAATGTAAACTAACCGGTAGGTGCAGTTAGCCATTTATCTTTCAGCTCTTCATAGTTGATTTTGTGTTAACTGCCAAATTGCTACTTGCTTGATAACCATAAACAGGTTTCCTGTTATGCAAGGTCTTAATATATCTGCTGTAGACTGTGCAATGAAATGTCTATTAACTAAGAATAGCACTTTCTACTGTGTGTTAAGTGTCTGAGCATTAACTCAATATGAGACAAATCTGGCAGGTCTTACATGTGACCTTCTGCATATGAATGGACAATGACCAACTTTCTGTCTGTTTGCTATTTGTAATGGAAGAGGAAGTATTATCCCAAAGGCACACTTCTTTCCATTATTATTGCTTTAGAAATATACAATTTAAAACTAAACATACCAAACGAGGGACAAACCTGATACAGTTGGACTATAGCCTTTCAACTTTAACTGGTGACAAGCCAATTGGCTGCCGCTTAACTATTGCTAGGCAGCAGGAAATGAGTGTCACGCATTCAAACCTCCACTTTTTCCACTCTTTCCCAAAATATAAACTGAATGTACTCATCTTACAACATCCACATTGGCCAAGAGAAAATGAACCTGACACAGGTGTCGGATGAACTTTCAACTTAAAATGACTGGTCACCAATTGGCAGCTACAAGTCTATTCATACCATTCAAGGGAAAAACAAACCCCTTTCATTTACAACTTCCTCTTCTTCTCACACAAAAATGAATTATTTGTGAGGACATAATTATTTCAGTAGTGATCTCTAAATTGTAAAGTCAGTGCTACACAATTCTGGAAGAGTTAGCCAAATGTCTTTCAGCTCTGAATGGATAATGTCCAGTGAACTGTTAGGAGCTGGCTACTTATGCTGGAATTTTGGATTTAGTTTCCTTACAAACATATATTTCTCTGATAATATTCCACAAAGAAAATAAGTATCAGACATGGTACTCTAAAAATATTTTTATAGAATAAAGCATTGTATTTCAACAGTGGTTCTTGGATCCCCAAGATTTCCTCAAGGACTTACAATTGTTAGGTAATGTATTTTGTTCTTAATTATAAAGTGTCAATATATTCCATATGTCCATGTCAAAAGTATAAATTCTGGTACAGTAGGAGTTGATGATCCTGTTATCCAAAAAAAGTAAGTTGTGTGAAAGAAGATCCGTGAAAGGAGACATTCATTGTGTTTTTAAGGTATTTTGTTTGGAAGGCATTAAAGGGCCTCTGAACTCTGAAATTATTCTGTTTTATAAACCTTTTAGTGTAATATATGACTTATTTGTGGTTAATTGCTTTATTTTGCCCCTCATTTGTGTTCAGTATAAGAGATGCCATTTTGTATTTCACATTCTGCATGGAGTTATATTCCTCCATGTTGTCTGAAACAGATGATGTCATTGCTGAGGCTGGAGCAATACACACAGCTGGGCAGGCTCCACTTACAAAATGACAGAGGTAACCTCACTACAGTCAACAGTGATATTCACCACCCTAGCAGGAAAGTAGCACAAATAAAGTGTAATACTTACATTATCTAGCCTACAAAAGGCTTCCATGAATTAAAACTTATTATACTTACCTAATGTATATGTAAACGTATAAATAACAGGTACACATAATGTATATATACATTATGCACAGTTTTAACTCAGTCATCTATATTTATTTAAATTATTTAAGTATAATTATTTTTTATTCATGGTAGAGTTTTGTATGCATGTAAAATGGCCCCTATTAAATTCCAAGCCTGCAGTTGCCTTCATACAGCCTGTAAGTCTGCGGGCTCGTAATTTGCAAGTTACAGAGCTATTAAATTGAACAAGCCTGCAACTACATGACCGAAAGCCAAACCCGTAAACCATGTAACCACAAGTAGCATTTCAGAGCGTGATCATGATCAATTAAGCAAGGCCGTAACTACTGATTTAGAAACAGCCAATAGTAAATGAGACCGTCATCATGACGTCAGTGAAACATGGAGGTTACACATCAATCAGTTAGTGTTTAGATGTCCAATTTGCGATCAGACTCACAATTCAGAAATGTTGTAATCTAAAAAAAATCAATAAATCTACTACTCTAGTCCATGCGAGTTCAATGATGTATTAACCCATTGATTGCCGCGATCAATATAACATGGAAATTACACATAAAAAAAAAAATGTTATTGCAGATTTCAGAGCTTGAGACTGTTGTGCAATTACTTCTAATGTCTTTCATCGCTTTCTCTTTATTTTAAAGTGCAGTATTGATTTTTTATTTGCATTTGTAGTGCTATGATCAGGTGTTTAACCCCCTTGGGAGTCTTATCTGGTACTTGTAGAATTTGTGGCTACATTTGCCATTTATGGGTGTGAAAACAATTGCGGGCTTGAGGAATTTTAGCAATTTAATAGCGATTCGCGATTTTAGCAATTGCGGGCTTGGCAGATCAAAGGCTTAGCTGGGTCAGGGTTACGATTTTGATAACTGTAGAGAATTTTATTCTGTAACCTGCAAATCAATTATGAGTAGCTAAAATAGGTAAATTTAATAGCAGTAACTTTTGTGGGCTACAACACAGGCTACAGTAACATCAATTTGACAATTTAATAGGGGACAATTTATTTAATTTGTTTTTTAAAGTGATGCTTTATGCAGAGGGTTGAATTACACTAACAGCCCCCACTGTCATGTTGTACGTAGAGCCTTCCCAGCTTGGTGGATGGCTCCACACCTAGCAATGGCATCATCTCTTCAGTTAAACAAGATGGTGGAAGGAAACAGTGAGGACGAATGTGCATGAGGCAAAATGGCGGCTCTTATGCCGAGCAATAGGAGTGGCAAAATAAGTCAAGTAAAGCCATATATTTTACTAAAACGTTAATAGACTGTATGACGCGGAGGCTGCACAGGCTTCCTGGGTCAGCACGTAGTGCCACATGACCCAGCGGAGCCTGTGAGGCCTTTCAGCCAATCAGCTGCGTTGGAGGCGTGTCTGTCGTCCGCGTTCGCGCCGTTTCGCACATCAGTGGGGTCTCCCGACTGAAATCCCACCTACCCACCCTGTTAATTTGGTTGTTTGTAAAAAATGTAAGATGTAAATAATATCTTTAAAAAAAAAAAAAAAAAAAGTTTTGTATTCAAGGAATTTGTGTAGAAGTGGCAAAAAAATGTGTATTTTGATATGATTATGGCTTGGCGGGAGGTGAGTTGCCCAGCCCACTGGCCTAAGTGGGCGTTGGCCCTACCTCACAGGGCGTGCTTAATATAAGAATTGGGGCTTTGGGCAGAGCCCAAAGCGTGAGGTCACTGTCCATGGCTGGGCTCCTCCCCCGGAAAAAGTATTACAGTAGTTTGTGTAAATAAAGTTATGTGTTGTTGTTTACAATTGTTTATAATAAAGCTGTGGCCCGTTGTTCTCCCATTTTAGTCGTCGTGTCCTTTATTCATCACCTTAGCCTAAATGGATCATGCATGGGTCAAGTATATAGATTAATTTTGAATCAAAGTAAAAACTTTTAGGGATCAGGTTGGTAAAATGTATTACATTAGTTAAGTTTTCTGAGTATATGAAACATATAACTGGCAGTTTAAGCAGGTAGAAATAATTTATACTGAGGCGCAAATTCCAGAAATAGGGGAACATATCATAGAACATGGTAGAAAATGCACATTGATATAACAGTTCTAGATAATAAGAAAGCAAATAGGGAAACACATGTTCAGTTTGTGTTTTGTTTCAAATTCATATACAGAAAATAATAGTTTAAGGGAAGCTGACCCATAAATATTAAATATTGGACAATTATAGTCCTATAACCTTTTGAATAATTACCCTGGGCAATAGACAATTAAGTTAGACGTTGCTGCACAATTATCCTACGCTATAAATAAAGCTGATAAATTTACATTATTATTATAATACATTGATAACATAGACCTATTACTTGATATTAGAGGTACAGGGTGTACTCAATGCATGACATGGTAAAAGTGATAATAGGAGAGATAGCTAAATGTGAGAACTATAGGAAACAACTGTGGGATCTTTATTCAGTTCAGTTGAAAAATCGCCAGTTGGCAATGGAACTAAATAGAAGAGCAAACCCCATTAGGGCATGTCTCCCCTTTGTGCAACAGACTCGCAGTCTACAAAGGAATCTCTCATAACACAAGCAAAGTTAACTAATGATAAGATTTAATCTAAGCTTCTGGCTTTTATAGCTGCTAATGCTTCCAAATTCATAAGCAAGTGTTTTCAAAACTATTGTAGACCTTTAACATGGTAAATAATGTCCTGTCACTGGATAGCTAAATGGGACGGTAGCAATCATCCAGCATAAATTATTTTTAGTTTAGTTTTTACATCCAGCTAGGGTTGCATTGCTGCCGCCATCACTACCCTCATACCACCACACTGACCTTGCATAATACCCATAGATTTAAAAAAAAATCAATATAATACAAAATACTTCCAAAATCATTATTGCCTAACCAGATTGTTTTAACCCTGATTCAATTCTTTTTTCATGTTTCATTCTACACTTAGTCACTACTCTGGCAGGTTTCATGTGTGTGATTCATGACACATTTAGCATTCAATAAATAAAATACCATTCTCATTATGGAACAAAAGAAGCAGTTGGCTGTAAGTGTGTCTACTTATACCTTCTATTCCCTAGCCTTTTCCTTCAATCATTTTCATAAACTGTGATTGGCTTATTGTGGTAAAATGCCATGCTGAGGTTGCCATGAAACAAATACCCTTCTGGCACTGAGCACAGCCTCGTACTATTAAATTCCCTGTTTTCCTGCCCTTTAATACTGAAACAGTGGGGCTGTACTGTAATGGTTACATTCTAATCCCCTAATACCTTCGCACCTTCCTAGACGGGGTGACACATTGCAGCTCTTTCATCACTAAGTTTTTGCTATTTGGGGAAAAAGTTTCCACTTGCATAGTTTCCTCACCATATTGCTTGTCTAACCACCTGCCGTGGAGCGGCCATGTGCACCGCATTATATTAAAGGACTTCTGAAGTCAGAATTGTCAATTTTTTTGTATTAATACATTAATTAAATATATGCGGGTAATACTACTTACTCATTTCTTACGCTTTCTTGTTTCCTGTGGGTGCAGGCATTTTGTTATTATTAGTTATTTCTTGATAGCAAGACCCAGTTGCTGAGCTAGTGAAAAAATATATAATTTATTTGGATGCAATGAACTTGTAAGGCAGGTAATGCTGTTTGCCACACAAGGTAAGGCTTTTAGTCTTCTGAGTACCTTTGGCGCTCATCGCGAGCCTCTTCCCTCATGTACTTTTGGTCGTCTGAGCACCTTAGGCGCTCATTGCGAGCCTCTCCCCTTGTGTACTTTTGCTCCTCTGAGCACCCTCTGCGCTCATTGTGAGCTCCGCTCTGAGCGCCTTTGGCAAAGCGAGTCTCTCCTCTGCTGTTTTTTTTTAATATGAAAATATTTTTTAATAATAATTAATTAATTAATGAATTAAATAATAAATGTAAATACTTTACCTATTTGTAATTAATATATCCAGGAATCAATATGCTGAAGAGCTAACAATCGCTGTTGTTTTTCCTGCAGCATACAATGTACAGTTGGACTGTTGGGGATCTGAGGAGAAAGTGTCAGCAATGTGGCAAGTGTGCAGTGTAAATAGGCTGCGTGCACGAGGCTAAACTGTTTGTTTAGTTGTGTAATGCTGTATTTTAGAATGGTAATGTTATTAGTTTTAGGGTAGTGTTGTAAAATGGCAGCGACTGTGTATGTGTTACGTGGGTCTCAAGTATTTTCCGTCCTTCCTAATAGTGTATTTTGTACCTCATATGTTCCTGGCTAAAAGTCGTATGTGCCTGGAGGTGTTTTGCGTGGTTAGTGTTGGTGTAGCCTCGTTTTCGTTTTTTTCGGTGGCCATTTTTTCTCTCGCTTAGGTGATTTTCAAGTGGTGAAACTCAGCAACTTCGACTTAAATTTGCGTGCAACCTCACTTCCAGACATCCTGGCTGTCCCCCCGTGCTGTGTGCAATGTTTTTGGTATGTTTTTTTTTTTTTACTTTTTGTGTTTTTCGTGTTTTTTGGATGTGCGCAGGTCGGCTGTTAAGTTTGTATTTTTTGCGGGTCGTATTATTTTTTCTCTAAGTGGTGGTTTCCTTTTTCAAGTGTTACGGGCCATAATTTTTCATGCAATTTTTTTCAAAGTGCTACGTGTCTTGCACTGTGAATTGTGTATTTGAGTTTTCTATTGTTCTGTAGTCTCATGGGTCGTAGGTATGATGCTTATGATGCATAGGGATGAGCACCTATGGCGCTCATCTCCACCAGCGCAGTGAGAGCCCATAGCGCTCCCTGCCAAAGTCGTACGAGGTCGTAGGGATGAGTTCCTATGGCACTCATCTCCACCAGCGCAACCGAGCCTGCAACCGTTGGCAACAACCCATATTGCTGAGAACTGTATATGTGATACTTAATTAGTCTGCATTGGACCCCCCAGAGCATGGCCTCAGTGCATTGCACCGTCTGCACTAGCAGTGGCTCCCCCTGTGGAAGGACCACCATCTTGCTAATGTTGAATTTGCTGATTTATCTGCAACATGGGCTGCAAACGCTTTATCCCATGTATGTTACGCCATTTGATGTTAAAGTTAGTTTGTCACTGTACTATAGAACAGCCAAGTGAAATACTCAAGAGTCTGCTCATGTAGGTATAACCTGCAGATAATTGCAGCATTAGCAAGTTAGAGGTCAGTTTAATCAATATTTCACCCTATAACATATTTCCTTGTAACAATACATTATTAAAATAAAGATATAACACTACTTACTCGTGATTCAGGCAATGAGCCACATTCAATTGATCGATTTTGAGACCCGGTAGCCTGTAAGTGAGGTCGCAAGCTATTTTGCTATTCAATTGGCGTCTTTTTGCCGGTTCGTATCGGCTTCCGAGTTACGGCCTTGAAAAAATGGTGCTGGTTAACCTCGTAACTTACAGACTCCAGAAGCATTTGATCTGTCACTTTCGCAAGGCTAAAATCGCAAATCGCTATTCAATTGCTAAATTTCCCCAATCCCGCAAATGTATTCACAGGCGTAAATGGCAAATGAAGGAGAAAATCCTATGAATGTTAAGGAGGACGCGCAAGGGGATTAAACACTTATTTATAGAACTATAAAAGCAAATAAATAATCAATACTGCACTGCAAATAACAGGGAAAGCAATGACAGAGATTAGAATTAATTGCACAACAGTCTCAAGAATGGAAATCGGCAAGAAATTATATTTATTTTTTGTTTCATTTCGGGGTTATATTGATCTCGGGAATCAATGAGTTAATGCATATCAGGCCACCCATATGGACTAGAACAGTATTGGCATTCATTTTTATAATTCTTTAATTTGCGGCTTTGCGAGTCTGATCACATATCGGACTCCATACCTAATTGAATGACATGTAACCTCCATGTTTTACTGCCGTAATAATGACAGTCTCATTTTCTATTGGCTGACTTTCATGGGAGGTTACGGGCTTGCTTAATTGATCATGTTCCCGCCCTGAAGTGCTCCGAAACAGTGCATGGTTTACGGTCTTGGCTTGGTGCCCATAACTTGCTGCCCTTAGCAATTGAAAAGCATCACAATCTGAGACCAACGGGAGCCCGCAACTCACTCGCAGACATTTGGCTGTCTTCGATCGAGTTGCGAGTCTCGAATTGAATGGAGCCCTATGCGTTCAAGCTCGTAACTCGCAAATCGAGCCAAGAAGCCTACGTGTGCTAGAGAGTACTTGCAAAGAGGGTAAAGATTTTTGAGCTTGCAGCCATTGTCAGTCTCACATTGCACTTACAGGCTTCCAATTTAATGTGGCTGTATATACTTTGTTTTATTAAGAGGCGCTTAAAAGCTCTATTTTACTGCAAAAAAAATAAATAAATAGTCCCTGTATCAGTCTGCCCACTGCAGAGAATGCAGACACAGACTCTGTAGGGCTGAATGTGCAATGTAGGGTCCTAGACTATCAGGGACTATCTCACAGAAAGCATGCTGCTGAGAGTTGGTCCCTGATAGGCTAGGACATTACACTGCACATCCAGCCTTAAGGGGTCTATGGGCCCCATTCAATTCCAAGCCCGTAACTCGATTGCTGTAGGCCGAATGTCTGCGAAAGAGTGGCGGGCTCCCGTTGGTCTCCGTTTGCGAGGCTATTCAATTGTTCCAGGTTGCGAGTTGCGATCCTGAAGTCAGCTTCGTAAACCATGCACTGGTTCGGAGCAGTTGTGGGCTGGAAGCGTATCAATTCACCAAGCCCGTAATAGCCCATTTCGAATTTGCCAATAGAAAATGAGACTGTCATAATTATGGCAGTAAAACATGGAGGTTACGTGTCAATCAATCAGGTTCGGGGGTCCGATATACGATCAGACTTGCACAACTTTGAAAATGAAGAATTATGAAAATGAATGGCAATACTGTTCTAGTCCATATGGGTGGCCTGATATGTATTAACTCATTGATACCCAAGATCATTTAACCCTGAAATGACACATAAAAAAAATCGTATTTCCTGCAGTAGTGCAGGATTACTGTTTTATTTGCATTTACAGTGCTATGAATTGGTGTTTAACCCCTTTGCGGTCCTCTCGGGTACATGCAGGATTTTCTCCTCTATTTGAGGTTTACGAGTGTGGATACGTTTGCGAGCTTGGGGAATTGGAGGAATTGAATAGCGATTTGAGATTTTAGCCCTGTGACAGTGACCCATCAAAGGCTTCTGGAGGCTGTAGGTTACAAGTTTCAAGGTCGTAACTCGTAACCCGATCTGAGCTCACAAAAATACACCAATTGAATAGCAAATTTGACTGCAAGCTCACATTCGG